>CAUYUJ010016737.1:52500-87500 GCA_963575745.1 Prorocentrum cordatum | reverse complement strand
GTGTGGGTGTGTGGTTGTGATTGGTGGAGTGTGTGTGTTGTGTGTGTGTGGTGTGTGTGTGTGTGGTGTGTGTGTGTGTGTGTGTGTGTGTGTGTGTGTGTGTGTGTGTGTGTGTGTGTGTGTGTGTGTGTGTGTGTGTGTGTGTGTGTGTGTGTGTGTGTGTGTGTGTGTGTGTGTGTGTGTGTGTGTGTGTGTGTGTGTGTGTGTGTGTGTGTGTGTGTGTGTGTGTGTGTGTGTGTGTGTGTGTGTGTGTGTGTGTGTGTGTGTGTGTGTGTGTGTGTTTTGCACAAAAAAGCGACGGAATGTTTTGCCAGCTTTCGGCCTCCGTGGGCCCGCGCCAGGCCCCAGGACCGTCGAGGAACGGCTCGGGACAGGAAGCCGGTGCCGGGAAGGCGGTCTGGACCTCTGGGGGGCGACGCCGTGACACATCACGGGGTCGGAGATCTGCTCACCCGGGTCAATCCAGACCCGGGTCAGTCAGGCCTTGCAGGATCCTGCAAGATCCTGCACCCGAGCCCGGGTCAATGCGAAGGATCCTGCAGGATCCCGCAAGATCCTGCGCCCCAGCCCGGGTCCATGCGACCCTGGCCCTGCGGGATCCTGCAAGGTCGGGCGCTCTGGCGGACCCCCGTTTGCATCGACCCCCGTCTCAGGGCTCCCGAACGATGCCGGGGGGCCTGTGGATCGACGCCGGGCAAGAGAGGACCTCAGCCTGCCATCCGTGGATCGCCGCATCTCTCGGGGGTGGACAGGCCTCCCTTTTAATAAAACGTGGTTTAGTGAACACGACCTCGGGCCCAAACCTGGCGGGCGCAAGCCTGGGAAATGACGGCCGCGGCGCCCTCTCGAGAACCGAGAACGGACAATTCACAAATCGACGCGTCAGGGCAGGAGGTCTGTCCACCCCCGAATCTCTGCACGCGGTGCACTGGTAACAGCCTGCGGGCCCGGGCTTGCCCTGCCGCCGACCACACCACCGCCCGGCCGAGAGCCGTTCGCAGCAGGAGTCCCTCTGGCGAAGGGTCGCTCCTACGCACAGCCGGCCCAGGAGGCAGTGGATATGGACATGTCAAGGGAAAGTAACTCGATACACCTGCACCGAGACTTGCACAGGAAAGCGGATCCTAGTGTACGCGGGATCCTGGTGCATACATGTTCGTTGCTTCCACGGGGAAACGGGGGAACAAAAGTATACACCACACCACCCAGACGTCGTCCCGACCCTCAAAAAAGTCCTGGGTTATGTGCATGCTCCAGTTTCCGAATGTGTGAAGCCCTGGGCGCGGGGCTCAGACGTATATCCATACCGCTGCCACAGCGGGCTCTGGAACATCGGTATCCCCAGGCGGTGGACAGGGAAGAAAAACGAACTGACCATGACCGAGATGTCGCGGGATCTTGTCGGCGCCGATCTTGGTCCTGGTGCATTGCCGGCCGTCGCCGACTCGCGAGGGCTGCCCACGAATCGACGGTGGCCAAGACGGACGGTCACTGAGGCCGACGCCGACGGTTCCGTGTGTCAGTCGTGGTCGCAATCATCACTGCCTCCCCTCCAGGTGGTCCTGTGCGCAAGCTCTGGCCTCGGGACCCAGACATCCGACGTCTCGATTTTTTCGAGACGCGGGCCCCCGACCTCCCGACCACTTCCCTGGGACCGGTTTTTCATCCCGAGTCGTTTTTTGACGGTCCCGAGGCCCGGCGAGGGCCCCGAGAGGCCAAAAACTATGAAAAACCTCTGTCTCGATTTTTTCGAGACGCCCGAGGTCTGGGGATGTCGCACACGGTCATCCACGAGAGGGAGGTCAGCCCGCCCACCGTGGAGCCGAGGAGCAGCGCAACCTCGGGGGCTATAGGAGGATGATAGAAGGAGAAAAGGAGGAGGGTAGGAGGAGGAGGAGGAAGAGGAGGAGGAAGAGGAGGAGGAGGAGGATAGGAGGAGGTGGACAGGAGGAGGAGGAGGAGGAGGAGGGTCCCGACCCGGCCAGGCGCATGCCCCCGCCTCTCGCGCGGCCAAGGGGCCCCCTCCGAGCCTCGAGGGCCGAGCGCGTCCCACTGCTCGCAGAGCAGCTACACCACGCGAAATGGTTAAGAAATCATGGGTTAAGAAATTCATGGTCTCAGAACTTGAATAAGAACCCAAAATTTCTATCAAAATCTTAAGATTTACATTGAAACGTTAAGAATAATCGAGACTCTGGCCGAAAAAGTAAGTTTTCTTAAGCATCGCCTAAGGTGTACTCGCAAATGGCCCGGGTCCGCCGCGGGGAATCTACGATCGATTTCGAAGGATTGCAAAAACAAAAACCCAAAGAAGGACTGCAAAAAAAAACCCAACGAAGGGTTTTTGTTGCAATCCTTCGTTCCAGGTTTTTTGTTTGCAATCCTTCGTGCACGTCGCTCATTTCTAATCGCGCTCATTTCCAAGTGTGCTCGCTTCGAGTTGTTCCTGGCCCCCTAGTGGCCAGGAAGAGGCCCAGGATAGAGCAATCAGGAACGAGCGGACCTCGGCCCCCCCCAAAAAATCAAAGAACTTTCGAATAATTAAAAATGAACAACGTGTAGAGGAAGACATGTTTTTCACGACGCTTGCGCGTAGACTCCTTGCGAGTCGTGGAACGCGCTCGGTAAATCGTGAGGGGTGCTTGCCGGGGCGGACGCAGGTCGGGGACAGCAGCGGGGACACGGGCAAGTCGGCTGAAGGCGGCGGGGTTTCCCAGCGCCTCCCGGCGCAGGACGCGGCCATGTGCTGCGGTATCTGCCAGGCGGCGGGGCCGACACTACCTGCAAGCAGCAGCTCGTAGGCGGCAGCTTATCGCGTCGTGTCGACCCCTGCACGGGTGCTTGACACCGTGGGGATCGTGAAACCTTGAACGATCGGCGGTGCCCGAACTGTCATAGACAAGCGCGTCCCACTGCTCGCAAATGAAACAAGTCGCAAGTGGCTTGGATCCGCCGCGGGGAGTCACGATCCATCACATGGAGGCGGACACGGATTTTTGTCTGGCGGTTGCGAGTAGGCACTTTGCGAGTGGAACGCGCTCGGCGATGTCAGATCGATCAACATCGACCGATTCTGGGGTCGCCGGCGGCGCTCAACGTGGAACGCCGACGGCGGGGGCGCCGCGGGACACGACGCGAAACTACCGTGAGCTCCCCCTTTCCCAGCCCTCCCCTCTCGTCCGCCCCGGGGTCCCAAGGCCGTGCATAGAGGGGGGACGGGGACACGCCAATCACTAGGCACAGCTCCCAGGACTCCCGCCATTTCCCAATCTCTTCTGGAGCTCCGTCTTCCCCCCCCCCTCATCCCATATTTCCCCATCTCTTCCTGGGGATCGACGATTCTTCGTGCCTCTGTTGTGTGTGCTGTTTGTCCTCTTGAGCGTAGCCGATGCCTGGAAAGGCGGGGGTTGCGCCTGCCGTCAGGGACCCCCGTCTCTGGCACCAAGGCCCCCCGGTCGCACCATGGGGCTGCTGCAGGTCCGCTCGGGCAGGGAGAACTCAACGATCGGCGGCGGGCGAGGGGGGGGAGTGAGGAGGAGAGCAGAGGGCGAACCTTCCACCCCCATAATACAGTCGGGGCGTTGACCCAAGGAACCCCAAATAAGGAACGAGGCCCCCTTTTCTCCATAAGTTGAGCTTCGATTTCCCATCGAGAACATAAGGAAAACCTGAGGCAAGCTGTGAAACACTCAAGGAGCACGGAGCCCCTTCCCAACGAAAAGGGTTCCTTCTTCAGCGACCCGACTGTACCCACCCCGACAAGCGAGGCCGTTCTAAAAAAACGCACCCGAAGAAAGAATCGGACAGGGCTGGGCTGGTTTGTAAACGCCCGGGGCCTTCTAATAAACTCCCTTGATGGGTTTTCAGGGTCCGGGTGGTTTTTCCTCCCTTGAGAGAAGGCCTTCTCAAAGGCGGCGGAACTTCTTAGAGGCCCTCGCGCCGTCTGAGAAGTTTGTTGCATCTTCGGGGAAGGCTCAGGAACTTCTCAGAAGGCCGGGGGACTTCCGAGCCTTCCGAGAAGACCCGCCCCTTCTCATTTCCCCCCCGAACTCGCCGCCGAGAAGAGGTACGCGGTGATGGCACAGGCTGACGCGATGCAGAGCGTGCCAAGGACCCCGAAGACGCCGGAGGACCAGAAGACGGCACGAGCGGAAGTTCGGCGACTCCGAGCGAGGTGTGGTATGCAAGCCAGCGCATTGGGGGGCAACCGGGGGGCTGGAGGGGACCTCGATCGAGTTCTCCGCCCGAGGAGGCCAGACGATGAAAGCGTCATGCCTCCCAGGCCCCAACGGCGCCGATCGCAAACCACGCCCCGGCGTACCCACACCCTTTGTCTCGCCATCGCTCGGACGTCCACTCCTCGTGTATTCGTCCGCTTCGCGCAGGTTTCTCTGTCTCCGCGGGGGGTGACCTCAGAATGCTCCTCGATGACCCTCCGCCGAGGCATGACTCGGAGGAGGGCAACGTGAGACAACGGCCGTGAGACAACGGTGGCCAAATCGGCTCAAAATCGGTCCCCGGACCCCTCCCGGGGTTCAAACGCACCGATTTTTCACGCTGCGTCCAGCCGTGGCGACGAGGAGGCCCCTCGGAGACGAAAAATGCAAAAACGTCACCCTTGTCTCACACTGCCCTCCTCTGAATGATACAGCGCACACGTCCGAGCGATGCCGAGGCGCAGTCTCCGAAAAGCCGTGCTCGGAGCTCCGCGTGGAGCGCCCGAGCCGGCGGCGGCCCCCTCTTGCCCCCGGGGCCCTCCGTGCGCCGCCCCCTTGGTGGCGGGCAGCGGGGGGGGGATTGCTCCTCCTCCCCATCCTCCTCCTCCTCCTCCTCCTCCTCCTCCTCCTCCTCCTCCTCCTCCTCCTCCTCCTCCTCCCCTCCTCCTCCTCCTCCCTCCTCCTCCCCCTCCTCCTCCCCCACGACGGACCACGAGGGGATGCCGCGCGGGGAGGGGGGGCGAGGGGGGGGGCCCTCTGAGAGGGAGGTGTGCTCCTCAGAAGGCAGGGGCCTTCCCGGGAGGGCCTGGAGCCCTCCGGGAAGGCTCCTCGGACGCCGGGTGGGCTCTTGAGAGAAGGCCCCTGCCCTCTTCATGGAGCTCCCCCCGCCCCCTTCGAAGGCCTCTCCCCCCTCGCACCGGCCCGTTGCGTGCACTGCGAATACGTAGTTAGCACCCCACGGTTGCGGACAAGAGCGAGGCGCGTGCCCGCACATCGCAGCGTACGCGCAGTGCGCCAGCGCACAGTGCGCCCGCGCACAGCGCGCCAGCGCACGGCGCGCCCGCGCACGGCGCGCCCGCGCAACGCACGGCGCGCCCGCGCACAGCGCGCCCGCGCACAGCGCGCCCGCACGACGCGCAGAGCGCGCCCGCAGAGCGCGGTGTCACACCTGGGCCGAGGCTCGGACAGGACGGTGCGCACGCAGGGATGGAGCGAGACCGTCCGGGCACCCCTCACGCTGCTGCGTGCCGCCCTCGCCAGCCTTCCAGGAGGGATGTCGCCCCGTTCATCTCGCGCAGGCGCACGCCCATGTGCTCGATCGCGTGGTCCGCGTTCCTGGCCGAGTCGCAGAAGCCCTCGGCGGCGACCGCCGCCTGGATCCACGCGTTGGAGCTCACGGAGCCCACGGACGCGCCGCAGCAGCAGCAGCAGCAGGAGACGCAGTAGACGATGCACTTGACCTCGGGGGGGGAGACTCGGCGGCGCGCCCAGGGGGGGGGAAGCGAGAGGGAGCAAGCCCTCTCAGAAGGCGGCGGGGCTTCTCGAAAGCCCTCCGGCCCTCGGAGGAGTGCCCGGTGTCTTCGGCGGAGGCGCGGAGAACTCCTCACAAGGCCGGGGGGGCTTCCGAGCCTGCTCTTCCGAGCAGCCCCGACCCCTGCTCACTTCCCCCCGGGCTCGCCGCCGGAGAGAACGCATGGCCGAGCCAGAACCAGCATTCTTCCCGAACGCATGGCCGAGCCAGAACCAGTATTCTTCCCTCGCGTTCCTATGATCCCAGACATCCGACGTCTCGATTTTTTCGAGACACGGGCACCCGACCTCTCGACCACTTCCCCAGGGCCAGTTTTTCATCCCGAGTCGTTTTTTGACGGTCCCGAGGCCCGGCGAGGACCCCGAGAGGCCGAACACGACGAAAAACCTTCGTCTCGATTTTTTCGAGACGCCCGATGTCTGGGATTGGGCCTCCGGGGGGGGGGAGGGGCTCATCGCCACGGCCGGATACACGCCAGAAGCATGGTCAGAACGCACCCCTGCAGAAGCTCGAAGAGCGGCGGTGCCGGCGTCTTCGTGCGCCCCCACAGGGCCACAACGTTGTTGCTGCCCTCCCTCTTCCTCGCCTCCGTGAACACCACCAGGCTCTGGCAAGCCCTAAGCAGGAATCTGAGGACGGAGCCGAAAGCAATAGACCCTGCGTGGTATCGTAATCCAACCATAAAGCCTTCAAGCAACAGGCAGCCACCAACATGTTTCTTACCGTCATCGCCGTAAGGCGTTTCATAATATTCGGTGAAAACATAAGCAAGCACAAATCTCCAAAGAGTCGTGACGAACAGCAGCAACCACAGAAACATCGCCATATAAAAGGCAAGCAACAACTCCCCAACTGCTGAATGGGATATGGAAGCAGGCCCATCGATAGTGCCCGTGGTGTACAGCGCAAGGGCGCCGTACGTCAGCAGGACCAGAGTGGTAATGCAAAACGCCGCGTTGAGCGTGATAGCCAGAAGCAGAACTGGCATGTCGCACGTCGCCTCCGCGGCCACCGAGGCACACTTGGCCGCGACCCGGACGCTGGACCTGAGCCAGGCCGCCACGCAGGACGTCAGGGCACACAGCACAGCGCAGACCGAGGCGGACACCTTCAGGAAAAAGGAATTCGTCCGGATGGCTGGCATCAAGTAGTACTCTGACCCGACCCTCTCGAGATCGACAGCGTGCTTCCAGAAGAGCACGGCCATCACGCACCACCCCGTGATTGACAAGGTCAGCTCGAACTGCACGATCCGGTCGGCGCAGCAGCGCAGCAGCGCCAAGTACGAGTAGCCCATCAGCACAGCGATCCCGAACTGGCAGAAGATCATGGGCGTTTTATTCCAGTGCTGGAGAGGCGCCATGAACCTCAGCACCTTGGACCTGGTACTGCCCAGGCTCAGCTCCTGAAGCTCCATCGACTGCGCGGGGTACTCCGCCGGGTCAGGCACGCAGTACCGCCAGGACGCCAACACAGTGTCATAAGAGGCCTGGGCAGCAGGGTCCTCACCGCAGTCTGGCGGCACCGTGCCGCTGGCGTTGGCACCCGGGCACGAGGCCACGCAGACGGTTCCGCGCCAGAATTCGACCAAGCTCTTGCTCTCCCACACGGAGGCGTTCACGCACCAGTACAGGAAGGGCTTGTCCTCCACGCCCGCGTCCACGCCGCAGATGTGCCCACGGTGGTCGTAGGTGCCCCTCAGCCTGCCCACGTCGCCCTCGCGGAGTGCCCAAGCGCAGGCCGCGGCGAAGGCGCCGAGGGCGAGCGCGAAGACGCAGCAGGCGGGCTGGTCGGTGCAGAACTGGTGCCTCTGCCTCAGGATGCCCGCGCCCGGCTGCTGCGGCTGCTGCGGCGGGTAGTAGCCCGCAGTCGACCGCGCCGGGGACAGGCCGAGCGACTGGCTCGACATGGGGGCGCGGGTGCCCGTGCGCGCGGGGGCGCGGCAGGCCGGGGGGCGAGCCGCCGCTGGAGGCGAGGGTGGCCACGGAGCAGCGGGCCCGTGTCCCAAACCCCCGACGCCATGGCTTCGCCACAACGTCCAGCCGGCCTCGAGCTGGATCCCTCCCCCTGAGATCGGCACGCCCAGGGCGACGACGTGCTCAGGGCTGTGCCCTCAGGAGCACGAGGGTGCCCTCGAGATCGGCGCAGGGGCAAGGTGATGACAAGCACAGTGATAGGGATACGATTCGAGCGGGTAGACGTCGACCTCCATGGGTCTCGACCCATTCCCCGGGACCGGGTCTTCGTCCAGAATCGTTCTTGTTGACGGCCCCGAATGCCGAACACAGCGCAAAACCGTCCGCCGTGATTCTTGCACGACTCCCCGGGGCCCTGGGCGTGCGATTTCAGGGGGAGGAGGAGGACGCCCAGGCCGATCTCAGGGGGAGGGAGGAGGAGGAGGAGAGGAGGAGGAGGAGGAGGGAGGAGGAGGAGAGGAGAGGAGGAGAGGAAGAGGAGGGGGAGGAGGAGAAAGGAGGAGGAGGAGAAGGAGGAGGAGAAGGAGGAGGAGGAGGGACGAGGGCCCATGCAGCCGGCTCCAGCAGCACGGGGGGCGCACACGCCGCCCTCGAAGGCACTCCCGCCGCCCCCCTTCCCCCGCCCCCGCCGGCCTCCGCCTCGGGCCTTGTTGTTCGATCGAAGTGTCCCCGGCCCCTGGAAGGCGACTCCAGTGCAGCCAGGCAGCCCAGTGCAGCGAGGCAGAAGGAGGGTGGATCGCAGCATCGTTGACGCATCCTGGGTTCATCATGTTCCTCCGTTTTCTTCCTCCATTTCCACCTCCTCCTCCTCCTCCTCCTCCTCCTCCTCCTCCTCCTCCTCCTCCTCCTCCATCGGGCTGGACATTTCGCCTGAGACTTCCTCACACACCACTTATAGCCCTGGTGGTTGAAGTTTGTAGCAGGTGCTCGGATGGAAGGCGAGTCGTTTTCACAATGGAGGAGGGTTGGATGCGGCGTTGAGGCGGCCCTCGTGCCAAACGGATGACCTACAGGTGGTGGTCGAAGGGATCAGAAGGCCCGTGAGAGAGGGCCACGAGCGCGGCCCTTCTTCCGACCGCCGCCCCTCGCAGCGAGAAGGGTCAGCCCGCTGCGAGCCCGCAGCTTGCCCGCGAGGAGGGGGACGAGGGAAGGAGGCGCGGGAGGGAGAAGGAGGAGGAGGAGGAGGAGGAGGAGGAGGAGGAGGAGGAGGAGGAGGTGCTTCTGCTGTTGCTGTCTGTGCCGCTGTTTTTTCTTCGACACCGGGAGGCCCAACATCAGAGGACGAAGAACGGCATAAGCGCCGGGCGCGCCTGCCCTCGGGCGGTCGGGAGGTTTATGCCCCTTCGGTGGCAGGTCGGGCATGCACCTCACAGTCGCACTGCGACAGGCGACCCCGGTCGCGGATAAGTGTACGCAGCCCAGCTCAAGGCAGAGCTCATCGAGATTGGATCGGCGATGCGTCGCCGATAGATCCGCGATATGCGCCCGACAAAAAGTCCGAGCGGTCGTGAGCGGGGCGGGCCAGCGGCTATCGGGCCCCCGTCGGCAAGGCGATTGGGGGTCGATGCCTGTGGACCCAGGGAGCGGTGGGTCCACAGGCATCTGGACAAACAAACAAACAAACAACATCTGGCATTTGGCTGCTGCTTCCAAACAAAACATGCTTCTGGACCGCGAGGCTGGAGGGAGAGGGGGTGGAGGGCAGGAGGAGGAGGGGACGGTAAGGAGAAGTCCGCTCAGCCTTCACAAAAAGAGAGCTTCTCCTCCTCCTCCCTCCTCCTCCTCCTCCTCCTCCTCCTCGCATCCTCCTCCTCCTCCGCCTCCTCCTCCTCCTCCTCCTGCTCCCTCCCTCCCTCCCTCCCTCCCTCCCTCGCTCCCTCCCTCCCTCCCTCCCTCCCTCCCTCCCCTCCCCCCTCCTCCTCCTCCTCCTCCTCCTCCTCCTCCTCCTCCTCCTCCTCCTCCTCCTCCTCCTCCTCCTCCTCCTCCTCCTCCCCCACATCATCCTCCTTCTCCCCCTCCTCCTCCTCCTCCTCCTCCTCCTCCTCCTCCTCCTCCTCCTCCTCCTCCTCCTCCTCCTCCTCTACCTCCTCCTCCTCCTCCTCCTCCTCCTCGTCGTCCTCCTCCTCCACCACCTCCTCCTCCTCTTCCCCCTCCTCCTACTCAACATCATCATCCTCATCATCAGCAGCCGAGGCAGCAGTAGTATACTTATCATCATCATCATCAGCAGCATCACCATCAGCATCATCATCGTCGTCATCACCATCAGCATCACCATCATCAGCATCATCATCATCATCATCATCATCATCATCATCATCATCATCAGCAGCAGCAGCATCAGCATCATCAGCAACATCATCCTCTCTATCAGTATCATCATCACTCATCATCATAAACCTCATCATCATCATCATCATCATCAGCATCATCATCATCATCATCATCATCAGCAGCAGCATCAGCATCATCATCCATATGTTTCTCCTGCTCCTCCTCCTCCTCCGCCTTCCCCCCCCCTCCTCCTCCTCCTCCTCCTCCTCCTCCTCCTCCACCTCCTCCTCCTCCTCCTCCTCCTGCTGCTCCTCCTCCTACTCCTCCTACTCCTCCTCATGTTCGTCATTCCTTCTCCTCTTCCTCCTCATCCTCCGCCTCCTAATCCTCGTTATCCTCCTCATCCCCCGACTCCTCCTCCTCCTTCTCCTCCTCCTCCTCATCCTCCTCCTGATCGTCTATATCCTCCTCTTCCTTCCCCAAACTCCTCCTCCTCCTGCTCCTCCCCCTCCTCATCCGCCTCCTTCTCCCCTCCTCCATCTCCTTCTCCTCCTCCTTTTACTGCGCCTCATCTTCCTCCTCCTTCTCCTCCTCCTGTTGCTGCTCCTCCTCCTCCTCCGCCTCGTCCTCCTCCTCCTCTTCCTGCTCCTCCTCCTCATCCTCCTCCTCCCTCCTCCACCTCCTCCTCCTCCTCCAACTCCTCCCCCTCTTCCTCCTCATCCTCCTCCTCATCATCCTCCTCCTTCGTCTTCTCCTCCTGCTCATCCTCCTCCTCCTACTCCTCCTCCTGCTTCCGATGGTCTTCCGTCCTTCATTCCGTCCTACCTTCAGTCCTTCCGTCCTTCCTTCTTTCGTTCATTCGATCATTCATTCATCCAGTCAGACAGTATCCGTCTCGTCCTCATGCTCTCCTCCTGCTCCTCCTCCTCCTCCTCCCTCCCTCTCCTCCGCCTCCCCCTTCTCCTCCTCCTCCTCCCCGCATCGTCTTCCTCATACTCCTATGCATCGTCCTCCTCCTCCCCCCCCAACTCCTCCTCCTTTTCCCGCCTCCTCCCCCTGCTCCCCATCCTCCTGCTCCTGTTCATCTTCCTCATGATCCTCCTCCTCCTCCGCATCCTCCGATTCCTCCTCCTGCTCCTCATCCTCCTCCGTAGCATCCTCCTACTCCTCCGCCTCATCCTCCTCATATTCCCTCTCCTCCTCCTCCTCCTCCTCCTCCTCCTCCTCCTCCTCCTCCTCCTCCTCCCTCCTCCTCCCCCTCCCTCTCTCCTCCTCCCCCTCCTCCTCCTCCTTCTCTTCCTCCTTCTCCGCCTCCTCTTCCTCCTCCTATCCGTTTCTCTCCTCTCCCTCCTCCTCCTCCTCCTCCTCCTCCTCCTCCTCCTCCTCCTCCTCCTCCTCTTCCTCCGCCGCCGCCTCCTGCTCCTCCTCCTCCTCCTCCTCCTCCGCCTCCTCCTCCTCCGCCTCCTCTCCTCCTCCTCCTCCTCCTCACTCCTCCTCCTCCTCCTCCTCCTCCTCCTCCTCCTCCTCCTCCTCCTCCTCCTCCTCCTCCTCCTCCTCCTCCTCCTCCTCCCTCCCCCCCCCTCCTCCGCCTCCTCCCTCCTCCTCCTCCTCCCTCCGCCTCCTCCTCCTCTCCTCCCCTCATCCCCTCGTTCTCCGCCGCTCCCCTCCTCCTCCTCTCCTCCTCCTCCTCCTCCCCTCCTCCTCCTCCTCCTCCTCCTCCTCCTCCTCCGTTTCATCCGCCTCCTCCTCCTCCTCCTCCTTCACCTCCTCCGCCTCCTCCTGTTCTGCCCCCTCCTCATGCTCCTCATCCTCATCAGTCCTTTGGATCCGTGTCGGTTTCCCTCTCGTCCTCTTCATCCCCATTGACCTCCTCAGTGTTCTCCTCCTCCTCCTCCTCCTCCTCCTCCTCCTCATCATCATCAGCATCATCATCATCATCATCATCAGCATCATCATCATCATCATCATCATCGTCATCATCATCACCATCATCATCATCATCATCAGCATCATCACCATCATCATAAGTCTCCTCCTCCTCATCATCATCATCACCATCATCATCATCATCATCATCATCATCATCACCATCATCATCATCATCATCATCATCAACAACAGCATCAGCATCATCATCATCATCAGCAGCATCATCATCAGCATCATCCTCATCATCATCTTCATCAGCATCATCATCATCAGCATCATCATCATCGCCATCAGCATCATCATCATCAACAACACCGTCATCATCATCGACATCATCATCAGCATCAGCATCACCATCATAATCAGAATCATCATCATCACCATCAGCATCATCAGCATCATCATCATCACCATCATCATCAACAGCAGCAGCATCAGCATTATCATCACCAGCATCATCAGCAGCAGCAGCATCAGCATCATCATCATCATCAGCACCATCATCACCATACTCCTCCTCATCCTCATCATCACCATCCTCCTCCTCCGCCTCCTCCTCCTCCTCCTCCTTCGCATCCTCATCATCATCCTCCCTCCTTCCCTCCCTCCCTCCTCCTCCTCCTCCTCCTCCTCCTCACCCTCCTCTCCGCCTCCTCCCCTCCTCCTCCTCCCTCCCTCATCCTCCTCCTCATCCTCCTCCTCCTCCTCCCCCTCCTTCTCATTATCCTCCTCTTCCTCCTCCTCCGCCTCCTCCTCCTCCTCCTCCTCCTCCGCCTTCTGCTCCCCCTCCACATCCTTCCCCTCTTCATCCTCATCATCCTCCTTCTTCCTTGTCCTCATGTTCCTCCCCCTCCTCATCATCCGTTTCCTCCTCCTCCGCATCCGCCTCCTTCTCCTCCTCCGCCTCCTCCTCCTCATTCTCCTCATGCCTCCTTCTCCTCATCCCCCTTCTCCTCCTCATCCTCATCCTCCTCATCCTCCTCCTCCTCATCATCATCATCAGCATCATCATCAGCAGCAGCATCATCAGCATCATCATCGTCATCAGCATCATCAGCAGCATCATCATCGTCAGCATCCTCCTTCTCTTCCTTCTCCTCCTCCTCCTCTTCCTCCTACTCATCCACCTCCTCATCCCAAAACTCCTCCTCATCCTCATCATCCTGCTCCTCCTCCTGCTCCTGCTCCTCATCCTCCTCCCCCTCCACGCCTTTCTGCTCCGCCTCCTCCTGCTGCTCCTCCTCCTCATCACAAGTATCCTCCTCTCGCTGCTCCCCCCTCCTCCTCCTCCTCCTCCTCCTCCTCCTCCGCCTCCTCCTCCTCATCCTCCTTCTCCTCTTCTTCCTCCTCCTCCTCCGCCTCATCATCATCGTCATACTCCCCCCTCCTCTTCCACCTCCTCCTCCTCATCTCCTCCTCCTCCTTCTCCTCCTCCTCCTCCTCCTCCCCCCTCCTCCTCCTCCTCCTCCTCCTCCCCTCCTCCTCTCCTCCTCCTCCTCCTCCTCCCTCCTCCTCCTCCTCCTCCTCCTCCTCCTCCTCCTCCTCCTCCTCCTCCTCCTCCTCCTCCTCCTCCTCCTCCTCCTCTCCTCCTCCTCCTCCTCCTCCTCCTCCTCCCCTCCTCCTCCTCCTCCTCCTCCTCCTCCACCCTCCTCCTCCTCCTCCCCCTCCACCCCCTCCTCTCCTGCTTCCTCCTCTTTCTCCTTCTCCCTCGTCCTCCTCCTCCTCTTCCTTCTCATCATCAGCAGCATCAGCATCACCATCACCATCATCAGTATAAACAGCATCATCATCATTATCAGCATCGTCATCATCATCATCATCATCATCATCATCATCATCATCATCATCATCATCATCATCAGCATCATCATCATCATCATCATCATCATCATCAGCATCGTCGTCGTCATCATCATCATCATCATCCATCATCCATCATCCATCATCCATCAACATCATCATCATCATCACCATCATCATCATCATCATCAACATCATCATCAGCATCATCATCATCATCATCAGCACCATCATCATCAGCAGCAGCATCATCATCGTCATCAGCATAATCATCATCATCAGCAGCAGCAGCATCAGCATCAGCATCATCAGCCTCCTCATCAGCATCAGCATCATCATCAGCAGCAGCATCAGCATCATCAGCATCATCAACATCATCATCCTCATCCTCATCCTGCCCCTCCTCCTCCTGCTCATCTCCCTCCTCCTCCTCCTCGTGCTCCTCCTCCTCCTCCTCCTCGTCCTCCTCATCATCATCCTCTTTCGGGTGTTCCTTACGGCCGTCCTTCAGTCCTTGATGTTGTCCTGCGTTCCTGCATTCGTTCATTCATTCATTCAGTCATTATCCCTCTCTTCCTCCCCCTCATCCTCCTACTCTTCCTCCTCCTCCTCATAATCCTCTTCATCCTCCTCCTCCCCAAACACCTTCTCCTCCTCCGCCTCCTCTTCCTCCTCCTGCTCCTGCTCCTCCAGCTCCTGCTCCTCCTCCTAATCCTCCTCTTCATCCTCATCCTCCTCCTGCTCCTCTTCCTCCTCTTCCTCCTTGTCCTCCTCCTCCTCTTCCACCTGCTCCGATTCCTCCTCGTCCTCATCATCTTTTTCCTCCTCCTACTGCTTTTCCTCCACCTCCTCCTCCCCTCCTCCTCCTCCTTCTCCTCCTTCTCTTCTCTTTCTCTCCTCCTCCTCCGCCTCCCCGTCCTCCTCTCCCTCCTCCTCATCCTCCTCCTCATTCTCCTCCTGTTCCTCCTCCTCTTCGTGCTCCTCCTCCTCCTCCTCCTACTCCTCCTCCTCCTCATCCCATGTGTCCTTGTCGTTTTCCTCCTCCTCCGCCGCCTCCTTCTTGTCCTCCTCCTCCTCCGCCTCCTCCTCCCCCTGCTCCTCTTCATCGTCCTCCTTCTCCTCCTCCTCATCCCCCTCATCCTTCTCCTCATCCTACTCCTCATCCTCGTCCTTCGTGTTCCTCCTTATCCTCATCTTACTCCTCGTTCTCGTCCTTCTTTTCCCTTCCTCCTACTCCTCCTCATCCTCCTCACACCTCATCCTCGTCCGTCTTTTCCCTCTCGTCGTCCTCCCCCTCCTCCTGCTCCTCCTCCTCCGCCGCCGCCCTCTCCTCCTCCTCTTCCTCCTCCTCCTCCTCCTCTTCCTGCTCCTCTTCCTCCTCCTCCACCTCCTCCTCCTCCTCCTCCTCCCGTCTCCTCCGTGTCCTGCTCCCCCCTCCTCCGCCTCCTCCTCCTCCGCCTCCTCCTCCCCCTCCTCCTCCCTTCTTCCTCCTCCTCCTCCTCCTCCTCCTCCTCCTCCTCCTCCTCCTCATCATCATCATCATCATCATCATCATCAGCCTCCTCCTCCTCCCAGAAACTGCGGCCGAGCCCCCGCCTCTGCGGCGCCGCCCGAAGCCGCGGCCGCATGCGTGCGAGGCGCGGCCAGCACGGCCGCGGCCGCCTACACGCGTCGTCGTCGTCGTCGTCCTCGACCTCCTCCTCCTCCTCCTCCTCCTCCTCCTCCTCCTCCTTGTCGTCCTCCTTGTCGTCCTCATCGTCGTCGTCCTCCTTGTCGTCCTCATCGTCGTTGTCGTTGTCGTCGTCGTCGTTGTCGTCGTCCGTCGTCGTCGTCGTCAACCCTCGTCCGTGTCGTCGTCATTGTCCTCCTCCTCCTCCTTCTCCTCCTCGTCCTCCTCCTCGTCGTCCTCATCGTCGTCTTCGTCGTCTTCGTCGTCGTCGTCCGTCGTCGTCGTCGTCGTCGTCGTCCGTCGTCCTCATCGTCGTCGTCATCCGTCGTCCTCGTCGTCCTCCTCGCTCGGGCGGCGCCTGCGCGTGCTGCGCCAGCGGTGCGGGCGGCGCGGGCGGCGCCGGGAACCGCGCTGAAGCCGGCGCGTGCTGCGCCGGTGGCGAGGTTGGCGTACGCGGCCGGTCGGGCGAACTCGGCGGCGCCACCTCCGCCGCTTCTGAAGCTCCTTGGCGGCGGGAGCGGACGCGGTCCAAGGCTCAGGACTGAGGATCCGAGGAAGTAAGGACACAGGACTCAGGAGTCAGGACGCAAGGGCGCGGATTCAGAATTCATGTAAAGGTCCTGCAGGCAAAACTACCAGAAGGCGGAAAAGTAGAGGAAGGGAGGAAGAGGAGGAGGAGTAAAAGGAGAAGGAGGAGGAGGAAGAGGAGGAAGAGGAGGAGGAGAAGGAGGGGGAGGACGACGAGGGGGAAAAGAAGGACGAGGGCGATGAGGGAGGAGGAGAAGGAGAAGGAGGATGAGGAGGAGGGGGAGGAGGACGAGGACGACGACGAGGACGAGGAGACAGGGGGACGAGGGGGGGGCGAGGAAGGGGACGAGGACGGAGGAGGAGCAAGAGGAGGAGGAGGAGGAGGAGGAGGAGGAAGAGGAGGAGGAGAAAAAGGAGGAGGAGGAGGAGGAGAAGGAGGAGGAAGACGAGGAGGAAGAGGAGGAGGAGGAGCAGGAGGAGGAGAAGGAGGAAGAGGGGGAAAGATAGGAGGAGGGACGATGTTGAAAGAGGACGAGGAGGAGGAGGTTGAGGGGGGGGCGAGGACGGAGGAGGAGGAGGCGGAGGAGGGGGAGTAGGCGGAGGAGGAGGAGGAGAAGGAGGAAGGGGGAGGGGCGAGGAGGCAGAAAGAAGAGGAGAACGAGGAGGAGGGCGAGGAGGAGGAGGGGACGAGGAGGGAGAACGAGGAACACAGCGAGGAGGACGACGAGGACGACGAGGAGTTGTTACTGTGGAATGCTGCAGGCTGGCCTCCCGAAGAGACTAACAAGCAGGAAACATGAATGTGAGATCATTCACGGGCACACGAGGACTTCGCAGAAACTCAGAATTCGGCGCTGCCGACCTTGCGCACGATTTGCAAAGCCAGTACAACGGGCGAGAACATACATTTACTGGCAGGACCAGCCGAAAAGCAACACGCATGGCGGGTGCCACCAACAACGGCTTCTTCCGTAGCCAAACACCTCCGCGCCGTCAAAACGGCGGCAGAGCAGCTCACCTTCCAAGACTGAAGGCGTCCTCGCGACCGCATTGTCAACACCCGAGCCATCAAGAGTTTTCGCGCCCGAGGGTAAGAAAACCATCGACGTGACTGGGGCGACGGGCGGCGCTGGCGGCAACGTCAGACCCACGAACTCGCGCCGAAGGGTCCGCTGACCCCGCCGCCTCGACCGAAGGAGGCGGCGCCAAGGCGGCATCGGCGACAAAATCAGAACCTTCGTTCGATCCACGATCCCGCCGAGCGCGCCACCTCCACCCGGAGGAGGGGGCGCCAAAGTGGTATCGGCGGCAAGAACGAAGCAGTTAACTGAGCAGCTCGCCACCGACCCCAACGTGCCCGCAAAGTCACGGTGCTATGGCGAAGCATCGCGTGCAGGCGCTGGCGGGCGATCCTCGACCGAGGCAGGCATTTCCAAAACTCCACAAAGAAACCCAAGCGACATTCAAGAGTGCGCCTCAAGCGAAGGAGGCGTCTCCAAACAAACATCGCCGACATGGCGAAATCCATGATTGGGCTTCGCAGTGACGGCGGAAGCCTTCTCGACACACGAAGGGTATCTTGTGGGCGAGCCTCAGATGTAGGCTCAGCCAAACATGCACTTGAAGGGCGATCCTCAGAAAGAGGCCCAGCAGAACATGTAATTGAAATCTCTGCAACTGCAGGACGCGCCCCAGACGGAGGCTCAGCCAGACATGCAATCGAATAAGAACCCGCGTAAGTCTCCTCCGTTGGCGCGCACGGTCGCCGATGAACAACTCTTCGACCTTCACCTCCTCTTGAGTGGGGTATGCACGATCCGTGTCGGAGGTGGCGGCGGCACCGGCGCCGCAGATCACTGCGAGGATCCAGCAAGGGCACGATCAATGCAAGGATCCATCAAGGAAAGGGGCCCCAATGGGCTCGAACTGAATTTGGCTCGGCGTGCACGTCGTCCCAGCGCGTACCGTTCTTTCTCTTCTTCTCTCCGGCACCCAGCTTTGGACGACCCCGCCTCAGAGCGGCGGTCGTAAACTCCGACCGCCGCACCGTCCAAGACCCATCGCCCCAAGCGGCCACCGAGTCTCTTAGACAGAACCCAATGTCAGCTCAGCGAGCAGAGCACAACGCAGCCGCACAGAGGGAAGCTCGTCCTCACACGAGCGGCACATTTTCCTGGATGGAACGTAAGATTCACAACCTATTGCTCTTGCATTCAATAGCGACAGCATCACGCAAAGGACTTCGGATTTACGATTCAGCTTGAAAGGTGGTCGAGGCACGGTAGAATGGCAGGTGCTGTCTGGCTAGGACACCCCACTTATCTTACAGTGGGGCGCGCATCGCATCCCTTCCGAGGCTTCAAGGCCGCCCCGACGCATCCGTGGAGCTGTCTAGCGCCCTCCAAGGCTTCAAAGACGGCCCTGGAAGGCAGCCCAAGCCGCCAGGATGACGCAAGATTGCCTCAAGTGGGAACATATCGCCCCCTCCCACCCGGAAAGAAGGGTCCCCAAGAGGCGCCAAAGGGAGCCCATGCGGCTTTCAACACGCCAGAAAGAGAGCCAAGAGGCCCTCCAGGGCGACACAAAGTTATGAGTATGTATATATATATATTATGTATCATTCAGCGGCGAGCGAGGGGGGGAAGTGAGAAGGAGAAGTCCGCGGAAGGTTCGGAAGTCCCCCAGCCTTCTGAGAAGATGTTCAAGCCTTCCCCGAAGACAAAGAACACTTATCACAAGGCGCGAGGACTTCTGAGAAGTCCCGCCGCCTTCTGAGAAGTCCTTCTGAGACGCACTTCCCCCCCTCGCTCGCCGCCGGATCATTCAAGCACACATGGATTTCCATTGGTTGTTCACTGCCCGGGAAGCCCAGGACTCTTGGCTCTAGATGGTTCCCAGAGGGCCGAATGAGAAGTAGCCAAAGAGACTCCAGAAGGGCCCAAAGGGCCCAACGAGGGCCCCTCAGACGGTCCAGGTTGGCGCCAACGGGTTCAGATGCGACCACTTGCAGAGCCCACACACCAGAACGCAAATACACGAAGCACGCTTCTCGGACGCCTGAGACGGCCCAAGATGGATTCCAAGACGGCTCCACATGAGCTCCAAGAGACATCTGAGACGACTAAGAAAGCCCCAAGATGGCCGCCAGAGGGTTCAGGACACTCCCTTGGGTGTCTCTTCGGCCGTCTTGGGGGCCATCGGGGCCGGCCCAAGAGGGACACAGTGCCATGAAAACAACTGTCGTTTGCAACCGATGGTTCGGACTCTTTCCTTTTCGGCCTTACGAGCGTCCGAGACTGTCCAAGACGCCCCAAAGACCAATCCCAAACGGCCCAACTAGGCCCCAAGAGGACCCCAAGGCGGCCCCGGGACGGCCCTCCGCCCAAGAGAACCCCAAAGCGACACCCAAAGATCATAAGAGGGTCCCAGGACGGTTCAGAAATGCCCTTAAGACGGCCTCCGAAGGCGGTGGACGGTCCCAGAGATCCCTAAGATTGCCCAAAGAAGGCCCCAGGAGACCTCCACGAAGGCCCCTTGGGTCATAAACAAAACCCCAAGACGGACCCAAGACGGCCCCAGGGGACCCCTCCCCAGTGTTCCCCCAATGGTCTTCCCAACGACTGGGGGAAGACTCAGTCCACTAGCATGGCCGCGCTCCCAACGAACAATTCACGACACACACGCGCTTCCAAGAGGTAGGGGGCGGCGGTGATTCGCCATAGGCGTCTTCAAACGCGATGTAAACAAACTGCAGCTACGCACAGACCTCTCAACAATCTAAATGTTTGCGGCAACTGCGTTGGATGGATCTTCGTCAGTGAATACGTCGGTCTGTGAACTGTCTGTGTTACACATAGCCTCCGCCACGCCTGTGGATGCAACCAATGACATCCCTCTCTCTTGTTCTCTCTCTCTCTCTCTTTATCCCCCACTCCTCGCCCTCCCGTCCTTCCTCTAGACAATTCATAATTACGTACATTCGCAATTCATCATTACCTCGACACTGGGAAACCAATCCTCCTCCTCTTCCTCTTCCTCCTTCTTCTCCTCCTCCTTCTCCACCCCATCATAACCATCGTCACCACCACCACCATCACCATCAGCAGCATCATCACGATCATCATCACCATCATCATCATCATCATCATCATCATCATCATCATCATCATCATCATCATCACCAAAATCACCCCCTCATCATCACCATCATCACCACCAACCTCACATTCATCAACATCGTCATCGTCATCGTGGTCGTCATCAGCAGCATCGCCACCTTCATCAGCATCATCAGCTACAGCAGCAGCATCGCCATTGTCATCGTCATACTCATCATCATAATCATCATCACAACCACCATCGTCACCGTCATCAGCATCATCATCAAGGTCATCGCAATCATCATCCCCGAGACCCTCCACTCCCTCCCCATTACCAGGATCACATCATCACCCGCACAAGCATCATCATCATCATCATTATCATCACCATCATCGTAACCACTATCACCATCTTAATCATCATCATCATCATCATCATCATCATCATCATCATCATCATCGTCATCAGCATCATCGCCGTCATCGTGAGAATCATTATCAACAAGACCACCATCATCTCCATCATGATCAACATCACCATCACCATCATCGTCATAATCATCGTCGTCATCATCCCCGACCCCCTCATCGCCATCGTCGTCAACATCCTTGAATTTTCACCACCAGAAACATTAACAGCATCACCCTCATCATCAACATGCCCATCACGAACAACATCCTCCCAACCTACACTCTCATCACACCATTATTATCATCATCATTATCAACAACGTCGTCATGATCATTACCGCCATCATAACCATCACCGTCACCATCATCACCACCATCGTCACAATCATCACCATCGTCAGTGCGCACCGGGACGCCAGCATCATCAACATCATCATCATCATCATCATCATCATTGTCATCATCGTCATCATCATCACCATAATCATCATCCACGACCTCATCATCAGCAGCATCAGTATCAGTATCAGTATCATCATCATCATCCTCATCGTCGTCGTAAACCCCTCCACCAGCACCACCAAAACCATCAACCTCATCACCCTCATCATCATCATGCCCGACGCACTCGTTTTCACCACCACCATCCTCCCCACCCACACCCTCCCCACCCTCCCCACCCAATCATCATCATCATCATCATCATCATCATCATCATCATCATCATCATCATCATCATCATCATCATCATCATCATCATCATCATCAACCTCAACAACCTCATCACCCTCATCAGCATCAGCGTCACCAACAACATCATCATCCTCGTCATCATCATCAGCATGATCATCAGCATCATCACCACCACCTCCACCACCACCACCACCAGCACCGTCACCCCTCCAGCGCAGACGCAGCAGTGCGCAGCAGGGCGCTGGCAGCCGCTCCTCGGGGCGCCACCGCCGCGGCGCCGGGCGCCGCGGGCGCCGCGGCCGCCCGTGAGCCCCGCAGGCGGCCCACGACGGCCGCCTCGGCGGGCGGAGGCACCCAAACGACGTCGGAGGTGCGGCCCTCCCTGAACCCAGAGAGGGTCGGCGGCGAGCCGAGGCTCGAGGCTCGAGGCTCGAGGAGGAGGAGGAGGAGGAGGAGGAGGAGGAGGAGCGAGGCTCGAGGTCTTCGGGCGATCTCATCGGTCCGCGGCGAGCTCCCAGCCTCGGGCCGCTGGCCAGCAGCTGCGCCTCGCCGAGGGCGCTCCAGGGCTGCCCGGGCCGTCCCGAACGGCCGCCGGAGACCCGAGGGATGACCCAATGGCCAGATTCGGCGGCGGGCGAGGGGGGGCGGGAAGTGAGAAGGAGAAGGCCTTCTCGGAAGGCGGCGGGGCTTCTTCGAAGCCCCCTCTCGCGCCTTCTGAGCGGCTTTCTGTGGTCTCTTCGGGGGCAGGGCCCTGGAGACTTCTCAGAGAAGGCCGGGGGGGGCGTCCGAGCCTTCTGTGAAGGCCTTCTCCATCTCGCTACCCCCCTGGGCGCGCCGCCGAGGGGGGCAGGGAGGCTGACGGCGACGGCGACGGCGACGACGTCGGCGGCAGCGGCGGCCGCTGCGTGACAGCTGCGCTGCCGTCTGAGGACAAGCGCATGTCGCTACTCGCCAAGGAATCGCTCGCAACTGGCCTGGATCCGCCCTCGGGGCTTCACGACCCATCACATGGAGGAAGGCCCGGATCCGCCCTCGGAGCTTCACGACAGGCCTGCTCCGTTGTGCCGGACGTCTGCGAGTGGGCACTGCGCGAGTCGTGGAGCGCGCCCGGCGACGGTCTGCTGCTGGTCTTGGGACCCGGCTTCTGGGCCAGGGAAGCCTGCAGAGCGGTGGAGGCTGGGTAAAGGGGCCCAGGGACACTCCAATGAAGACACACACACACACAAATCCCAGGATTCCCCCTAGTTTCCCGCATGTTTTGGATTTTCGTCCCCCCCCACCACTTCCCATATTTTCGGGTATTTTCCTGGGAGTGGATGGTTCATGGTGTCTGTGTTTTTTTCCCCTCCTGCTTGTAGCTGCACCCCCATGTGGGTCAACCAGATCAGGGGGCAGGGGCCCGAACAGCCTGGCGTCTCAATCTGCTCGAGCTGGGCGTGTTCGCCTTTTGTTCGGGCTCCCAGAATGTTCTAAGAACGAAAACAATGTTCTTAGAACATAAGCCCGATGTGTTAAAAGAAGACAGTCCCCGCCAGAAATGTTCTGAGAACATTTCGTGGGAACCACAAAAGGCTCTTAGAACTTTCTTTGGTGGGGCTATAGGCACGCCAGGACGCTTCGCCACTGCTTGAACCAAGACCGCCCTCCCACAGCTGGCGCGCGCAGCCAGGACACTGCCGGAGGGAACTGCCACGTCGCCGACAGGGTGCGCCAAGGTCGCGCCCCAAGAAACAACTCCACCAGCGAGGGCACAACGCCAGGAATATTAACCCAAGATCTGTCTTCCTATCCCTCCTCCTCCAACGTCTTCATCCTCCTCCTCCACCAGAAACCCTTCGAGCCTTCGTGAAACAGCCGGCGATGTCGACGCCACGCTGCCTGCACTGCTGCCTGACAAGGCGGGCGGCACAACGGAAGGACGACAAGTTGGATGAGACACTGGACGCTGCATGGGAATGTGCAGTAGACGACCCGAAAGCGCGCCTGCATCGAGAAGAGTTGAAGGACACTCGGCGAAATAACAATGCCAGCGGCACATGGAAGGAAGCACGACGACCTCTGCGGCGCGCGTCTGGAGGGGAGCAAGGAGGAGAGGACGGGGAGGAGGAGCAGCAGCGGAAGCAGCGGCAGAGGGAGGCACCGAGCGTCGACGTAGGGCGAGCTGAGACAGGCACCTCTCCCAGGACAACCGATCCCTGGAACTGGAGGAGGAGGAGGAGGAGGAGGAGGAGGAGGAGGAGACTCCCAGGCTGAGGAGGAGCGCGAGCTGAGATAGGACCTCCGACCCCTGGCCCTCTCGCGGGGTCCACGGGCACCACGCTGCCCGAGCTGCGTCCCGCCGCGGCGGCCGGCCCCCCCCCCCCCCCCCCCCGAAGGCCCACAAACAAATACTCAAACAGATACACTCCCCAGACTATTTCTGGGAGCATGTTCGGGCCATCCTGGGGGTATTTTTGTTTTCGTCGAAAATTCCCCTGTAGGGGGACAGGCCCGACTTAACCCAAGAGGCCCCCTGGCAGGCGCACGCGGCTCCCGGCAGGCCCGAACAAAAAAAGAAACCCTAAACATGCCCCAAAAAGGTTTTAAACAAATCAAACAGAAATAGTCCCCAGACTATTTTTGGAGAATTTTTGGACCATTCTGGGGGTATCCTTTACTTTTCGTCGACAATCCCCCTGTAGGGGGACAGGCCCGACTTAACCCAAGAGTCGGCGGTGGACGAACCTCCCTTCAGCAGACCTCCCCTCAGTGAAAGCGGGCTGGGACCGAAACCGACGGACCCGGACCCGCAAAAATGACGGCCGCGACGCCCTCTCGCGAACCGAACACGACCAATTCCTTAATCGACGTGTCCGGGTAGAAGGTCTGTCCACCCCCGAAAGAGGCCCCCTGCCGCTGCCTCCGTGCGCCCTCCTCTGAGGCGCACGCGGCTCCCGGCAGACCCGCCCCATGGTGAAGGGGCCCCAGGACGCACAAAAAAAACAACCACAAATAAAAAGATCCCCCAGAGTTTCCCAGATGTTCTGGGTTTTTGTCTTCCCCCCCCACTTCCCCTATGTTCGCATGTCTTCCTGGGGATCGACGACTAATGGTGTCTGTGTGATTTTCCCCCCCCCACCCCCCCCGAAGGCCCAGGAGGCCCCCTGCCGCTGCCGCCGTGCGCCCTCCTCCGAGGCGCACGCGGCTCTCCCGACAGGCCCCGCCCCCATGTGGGCGGGGCGGCCCGGCTCCCGGACACCTCTGGGCGGCCAGCACGAGCCCGGAGGATCGCTGCCCTCGGACGACCCTCAGGAGGAGGAGGAGGAGGAGGAGGAGGGGGAGGAGAAGAAGGAGGAGGAGGAGGAGGAGGAGAAAAAGAAGAAGGAGAAGGAGGAGAAGAGGAGGAGGAGAGGAGGAGGAGGAGGAGGAGGAGGAGAGGAGGAGGGAGGAGGAGGAGGAGAAGAAGAAGAGGAGGAGGAGGAGAAGAGGGACGACGACGACGACGACGACGACGACGACGACGACGACGACGACGACGACGACGACGACGACAACGACGACGACGACCCACCTGCGGGGGCGCTTCAGCTCCCGAGTCGCTGTTCCCCTCCTCCTCTCCTCCCGAGTCCCCTCCCCGTCCCCCTCTTCCTACCCCTCCTGCTCTTCTTCCTCCGTCGCCTCCTCAAGCTCCTCGTCCGCATACTGCTCACGAATGAGCCCCCGAAGGGGGCGCCTCGTCGACGTCGACGTCGACGTCGACGTCGACAACGTCGACGACGACCCACCCCCAGGGGGGCGCCTCAGCTCCCGCATCGACATCTCCTCCCAGGCATCCTCGGCCTCAAGCGAGCGCGGCCGGCCCGCCGCCGCCGCCGCCGCCGGTCGCCTCTTGGTACTCGTCCTTGTTCTGCTGCCCCCCCCTTCTCCCTTCTCCTCTCCTCCTCCTCCCTCCTCCTCCCTCCTCCTCCCCCGCCCTTCTCCCTCCTCCCTCCTCTCCCCTCGCCCACCCACCTCCTCTTCCCTCTTCCCTCCTTCTCCCGCCTCCTCCTCCCTCCATGTCCCGCCCTCGTCCTCCCACCTCCTCTTCCCTCTTCCCTCCTTCTCCTCCCTCCTCCTCCCTCCATGTCCCGCCCTCGTCCTCCCACCTCCTCGTCCCTCCTCCCTCCTTCTCTCCTCCTTCTCCTCCCTCCTCCTCCCCTCCTGTCCCGCCTCGCCTCCCACCTCCTCTCCCCTCCTCCCTCCTCCTCCTCCCGCCTCCTCCCTCCGTGTCCCGCCCTCGTCCTCCTGCTCCTCCCTCCTCGATCTTCCCCCCCCCGTCCCCCCCCCTCGACAGCAGCAGACGCGCGCGGCAAGGAACCCGTGGCACGAGAGAGCTTCTGGGGCGCGTGAGGCGCCGACCTGTGCGGGCCCGGAAGCTGCCCCAGGGCTTTTGCGGTGTCCCTGGGCCCCTCGGGGTACTCCAGATTTCGTAATAAAGGGAGGGGAGTCTCATTTCGGGGGGGGGTCTCTTCCAGGCTATCTTGGAGGGCCTGGGGGGTCTGGGGACGATATTTTGGAGGGTTCTCCCACGGGGGAGGTCTGAAATGGCTTGTCTTGGAGGGTCCAGACCCCCTCCCTTTTACTACGAAATCTGGAGTGCAGTCGGAGCGTTGACCCAAGGAACCCTAAAGAAGGAACGAGGCCCCTTAGATCCACAAATTGGACTTCGATTCCCCATCGAGAACCAAAGCAAAACCCAAGGCAAGCTGTGAAGCAATCAAGGGACACGGAGCCCCTCCCCAGCGAAAAGGGTTCCTTCGTCAGCGCCCCGACCGTATGAGCTACTTTCGTGGGGCACCTGCTGGCAGGCCGATCTCACAATTATCTGCTGTGCCCTCGGTGCGCCTCGCCCCCTCTCCTCTCCTCCTCCTCCGGCAGAGCCCACAACTGAAAATCTCCACGCGTTCGACCATGGACCCCCTGGTCAACCCACTGCGTCTGGGCCGTCCTCGGCGGTCTTCGGTGGTGCTCTGGCGGTGCTCTGGCGGTTTCCGGCGGTCTTTGGCGGCTTCCAGCGGCCCCTGGCGCGAAAGCTGGATGGCTGCGTTCAACAAGGGACGCATAATCGAACATCCCCCAAACTGATAGATAGATAGATAGATAGATAGATAGATAGATAGATAGATAGATAGATAGATAGATAGATAGATAGATAGATAGATAGATATATAGATAGATAGATAGATAGATAGATAGATAGATAGATAGATAGATAGATGTATAGATAGATAGATAGATAGATATATAGATATATAGATAGATATATAGATAGATAGATAGATAGATAGATAGATAGATAGATAGATAGATAGATAGATAGATAGATAGATATATAGATATATATAGATAGATGTATAGATAGATATATAGATAGATAGATAGATAGATAGATAGATCGATATATAGATAGATAGATAGATATATAGATAGATAGATATATAGATAGATATAGATAGATAGATATAGATATAGATATATAGATAAATATCAAAAAAACGAAGACACATTCCTTCAAAATCACCCCCCAGACCCCTCCCGGGGACGAGACGGACCACTTGAGCGAGCCGAGGGCAGCCGTGGCAACGGGGGGTGAGCTATCTCCCCCCCGACCTGCTGGCCGGAACCAGTGCTTTATGAAGAAAATCCTGGAGGCCTCGCGTGGCAACTTGAGACCCGATGTACGTCGGATCTACGTCGGATTTACGTCGGGTTCACGTCGGACTACGTCGGATTTACGTAGGATTTACGTCGGACTGACTCCTGAGCATCGCCGCACGAGCGTCGACCCATAGCTTACTTGGGCGCCCGAGTTATCCGGGATAACTCGGGTCCGGGGTAACTCGGGTTTGGATTCCCGAGAAAGGAACCCGAGTTAGCCCTGACCCGAGTTACCCCTGATGATTCGGGGCTCTGGACGCCCGAGTTATCCGGGATAACTCGGGTCCGGGGTAACTCGGGTTTGGATTCCCGAAAAACGAACCCGAGTTATCCCTGACCCGAGTTACCCCTGATGATTCGGGGCTCTGACTTACGGAGCTGACAAGTGGACTAGATCATACTACTATTACGCGCCGCGCGAGGCCTCCAAGATTTTCCTCATAAAGTGCTGGGTGCTGGGCCGCCTCGGCCCCCCTGCCAGCCCCACCTCAGAGGGTCGCCCCATCCGCTTGCTGCGCCCCCCGGTTCGCGCCGCCGAGCCCGAGGAACGACTTCGAGCGGGCCTGGGCGCCTGAGCGGCGTGACCAACAAGCCGAAGGTGGGCACAGTAAATGCTTCGTGGGAGCTGGCAGAACAGAAATGGAACCCGCTGCAATTGGTGTTGATCTCCGGCACCAGATCTTGGGGAACATGAAGTGGCATAAACATAAAAACTCGGAGGCCCGCGCGGATTCCTCGGATCGGCGCTGGACCCCCCTCCCTGGCGCACGGAGCGCGCCAGGGGCGGCGCCGGAGGCGCCGCCGGGGGGCCCCAGCGCCGATCCGAGAAATCCGCGCAGACCTCCGATTTTTTATGCTTATGTCACTTCTTGTTCCCTTGCAATCACCTATCTCCAGCTTCACGCTGCTCGCGCACCATCCGGCATCAGGCCTACGTTCGGGCTCAGGTTGCCCCGCGTTGGGGCTCGCAGGGCCCTCCCGGAGCGATCTGGATCCAGCACTCCCCGACGAGACAAGGTCGGGCGCCCCGATCCTGATTTTTGAGCAGGGACCGACCGTCCCGGCACGCCTGTAGTCATACCACGAAATGTTCTCAGAACCCCAAAATGTTCTAAGAACAAAGCCAGTGTTCTTAGAACAGAAACCAGACGTGCTAAATCAAGACAGACTCCGCCAGACATGTTCTGGCCATCGCTCGGACGTCCATTCCCTGTGTTTCTTTCGGCTTCGTGCGTGGTTTTTTCGCCAAATGATCAAGGATGCTCCTCGATGGTCCTCGCCGAGGAAAAAAACGCACACGTCCGAGCGATGCCAAGTGTTCTGAGAACATGTTGTGGAAACCACAAGAGGTTCTTAGAACATGGTTTCGTAGGGCTAGAGGCGAGCCAGGACGCTTCGCCACCGCTTGAGCTCTCTCGCGACGCCGCAGAGCCGCTGTCGCCGTCGGCCTCTCCCGGAGAGTTCCCAGGCAAGCCTGCGAAGCAGCCGGGGAGTCCGGAGGCCCCCCTCCCGGCGCCGCGGCAGGGCCCCGCTCCTGCGGCCACGGCACGCTGGGCCATCGCTCGGACGTCCATTCCCTGTGCTTTTTGTCGGTCTCGTGCGTGGCTTTTTTTCGCCAAAATGGATCCAGGATGCTCCTCGAGGGTCCTCGCCGGAGGAAAGATGCACACGTCTGAGCGATGCCAGGCATGGCGGGTCGCAGTCCGCAAGCGCCGCGATGCCAAGCGGTAACGGCGATTTGCTCACCTGCGCTTCGTGCTGCGAGCTCTGCCTGCCTGCGCAAGGACCCCGGGGGAGTCAGGGGAGCGAGCGGCAGCGGGCTCCGCGGATCCAGTCGCGCGCGCCTTCTCACTGGCCGCACTTCTGGGCCTTGCCTGGGTGGGCGTGCTCCCAGGCTGCAAGCCTTGGCCAAGCCGCTGCGCAGCAGCCTGACTCGTGCCACCCTCATTCTCCTCTCCCTCCATGCCATCATTTTGACACCCGTCCTGCTCCTCCTCGACATCTGGACAGATCCCGAGGTATGCGAAGACTGGTGGACGCCTTGTGAAGACGTCGTACTCTACGCAAGCCCAACAGTTGTCCAGTAACATCCGCAAGTGAATGCACTTCCGAAACCTCTGGGAATCAAAAATGAAATCAACCAAAACACGGAAACAAGCGAATCCGAAGGAATACAAAAAAACGAAAGCTTCCCAAGCCCTCCTGAATCCTCCTCCTCCTCCTCCTCCTCCTCCTCCTCCTCCTCCTCCTCCTCCTCCTCCATCTCCTCCTCCTCCTCCTCCTCCTCCTCCTCCTCCTCCTCCTCCTCCTCCTCCATTTCCTCCTCCCCTTCCTCCTCCTCCTCCTCCTCATCCTCATCCGCCTCCTAGACATCCCTCCATCCCGTTCATCATCCACCTCCGAGGCTTTGAAGAACCGTTGGGCGTTCCAGGAAGCATGCCAAAAATACCAGTGACCCTCAGAAAAGGAAGAACGACCTCCTCCGAAAACCATGCCGTTCCTCATCCTCCCGATCGTCCTCCTCCTGTGCTATCTTCATCTCCTGCTCCTGCTCCTGCTCCTGCTCCTCCTCCTCCTCCTCCTCCTCTTCCTCCTCCTCCTCCTCCTCTCCCTTTCTCCTCGACTCCTCCCACCACCGAACCCAGGAAGAGGAACACTTGGGACGACCCCTGCCCCGCTGCATCGCCTGCCAAGCGTGCCATAATGTGGAAAGCGAGGGAGAGCGGGTTGCCAGCATGACTTGGCACGGCCAGTGTCGAGAGGCGATGGTGGAGATGTCCCTGGCCCAAGCACAGGACGTGCAAATCGGCCGAAGGCAATTGAAACCTGACGTAGGGACCACTCGGCGGAATGAGCCCGTACGAAGACCAAGAGTAAGCCGGATCTGCCAGGAGAAATCCGAATGGAGCGAACGTGTGTCGGAGTTTGCCTCTTCTCGCCCACGATCTACCAGCGCCGACACCACACCCCCCTGGCCTCTCCAAGATCCCGAGGCGCCCGGATGGCCTTCAGACAACCCCGCACGAGGCGCACGGGCCCCCCCCCGGACGGCGCGAGGTGCCACAAGCAGCCCCCCGGCCCACGAGCTCACCCAGCAACCTCCCACTTGGGCTGGGCGCTGAAAGTGGGCAAGGGAACACAACAGCGACGATTCTCAGCAGCAAATGTTGCAACACAGCTTTTTACATCCTACAACTCGCCATCGCTCGGACGTCCATTCCTCGTGTATTTGTCGATGTCGTGCGAGTTTCTTTTCCGCCAAATGATCAAGGATGGTCCTCGATGGCCGTCGCCGAGAAAAAGTGCACACGACCGAGCGATGCCAAGACAATAACACACAAAAACACACACACACACAATCAAAAAAAACGGCTGCCGCTGGGCAGGCGGCGGCAGCGAGGGCTGCTCCAAAGGAGCCAGACCTGCTGCCGGCCTGCGTGCCCGCTCTTCCCGCACCCGCTCCTCGCTCGCGCCGCCCCCCAGAGCGACGGCCCACGCCTGGTCCCCGGAGCAGATGGGCGCGCGCACCGCCCGCCGTGGCCCCAGCCCTCCTCCTCCTCCTCCTCCTCCTCCTCCTCCACCTCGCCCTCCCCCTCCTCCTCCTCCTCCTCCTCCTCCTCCTCCTCCTCCTCCTCCTCCTCCTCCCTCCTCCTCTTCCTATCCTCCTCCTCCTCCTCCTCCTCCCCTCCTCCTCCTCCTCCTCTCCTCCTCCTCCTCCTCCTCCTCCTCCTCCTCCTCCTCCTCCTCCTCCTCCTCCTCCTCCTCCTCCTCCTCCTCCTCCACCGCACTCTGGAGACACCAGGCCCGCGCGCCTTGTCCGTGCCTGCCCCGGCGCTCCGCGTCACCGGCGGCGCTGCCACCCCGGCGCCTGGGGGAGGGGGGGGCCCGAACTACCCAGACATCGGGCGTCTCGAAAACATCGAGACGAAGGTTTTTCGTCGTGTTCGGCCTCTCGGGGTCCTCGCCGGGCCTCGGGACCGTCAAAAAACGACTCGGGATGAAAAACTGGCCCTGGGGAAGTGGTCGAGAGGTCGGGTGCCCGTGTCTCGAAAAAATCGAGACGTCGGATGTCTGGGTACGTATGCGCTTCTTGCGTCGGAGGCTAGGCAAGGGAGGTCTGCGCTGGCGATGGGTCGCTCCTAGGCGGGGACGCCGTCAGAGCGGATCGTGCCAACATGCGAGAGGAGGAGCGGGGGGCCGACCTACGTATACACGCGGGCGCTGGGTCGCGCATACACCGAACTCCTTCGCAGATGCCCGTGGTTCCTCGGCAGGCCAGACGAGGTCGTGCATGTGCTGTCGACCTGGACCTCCGACGCCACGATCCGTCTGTCACGCCGCGGCTCCCCAAGGGGACGTCTTCCCTGGGGCCGCGCTTCCGACGCGCGCCATCTGCCGACCGTCTCGGGGCCCAGCGGGCGCCCCCGAAAGGGCACACAACCCTCCGCCGCGGCCGCCTCAGGACACGAGGACAAACCTGCCCTGACCTTCCAGAGAGCTATTTTTTAGCACTGGAGGCCTAAACACCTAGAATCGGAGCGAAACAACGGAGCGAAACAGCCTAAAACCAAGACGTAGAATAGCCTTGGGACAGGTTCTCAAGTCGCGTGCTATGTTTTAGCCCTCTTAAAAGGTCAGGGTGTCTTCGGCCTAGAGAATGTCGGGCCTCCCCGGCGGCCTTCCGGGACGATCCGCGGGCCCCCCAGCCTGAACGCCCTCGGCGAGGCACCGCCGCTGCGGGGCGCCCCGAGGCTGGAAAAAGCGCCGCCGAGAAGCCACGACCGTCCGCCACCCGCCCCAAAACCTCCCGCCGTGATGGCTCCACCACGAGGAGGAGGAGGAGGAGGAGGAGGAGGAGGAGGAGGAGGAGGAGGAGGAGGAGGAGGAGGAGGAGGAGGAGGAGGAGGAAGAGGAGGAGGAGGAGGAGGAGGAGGACGACCGTCCGCCACCCGTCCGAAACCTCCCGCCCTGATGGCTTCACTCGGGCCGGGCGAAAGGGGGGATAGCAAAGGGGGGAGGTTGAGAATCAGCTTGCGTCGCTGATTCTCCCGGCGCCTCCCGGCGCCGGGAGGCGCCCCTGTATCGAGGAATGGGCCCCTCGGCGAGGCCGAAACCAGCTGCATGCAGCAGATTTCGTACCCCCCCCCCTTGCGTTCGGCCCGATTCACCACGAGAGGAGGTCAGGGCACATGGACCCCCCCCGAGCGCTGGCGCCCGCGACGGCGGTGCGCAGCCGCGCGCCCAGGGCGTCGGCGGGTCGCGGGTGCGCGCCGCCCCCCCGCAGCGCCGCGGCCGCCGCGGCGCTGGTGGAGGGCGCCGCGCCAGGGCGCCCAGGGGAGGCCTCGGGCCGTCGGCGGAGGCAAGCGAGGAGCGCGCGGAGCGCGCGGTGCACACGCCGCGCCCCTGGGAAGGAGAGCGCGACGGGCCGTGCTGCTCCCAAAAGCATCCTGGGGCGCCGGGCCCTCGGCTCCTGAAGAGACGGCGCCCCGCGCTCCTCCCCTCTCCTCTCCTCCTCGCCCCCCTTCCTCCCTCCTCCCGTCCCCGCCTCTGCTCTCCGCATGTCAACCGCTCGGGCACACCCGTCGCACGCTTCGTGGCCCCCTACGGAGCTCCAGCCAAGGCCCAACTGGTGCCGCCCGCATGCGCCCCCCTTGCCCATTCCGGCACAGCCCTCACACGCTTCGTGGGCCCATAAGCCACAGGGAGCTCCACCCGCGGCCCAAATGGTGCCGCCCGCAGGCGTCTCCGCCACCCATGTCGGCACACCCCTCACACGCTTCGCGGCCCCATGCGGAGCTTTACCCAAGGTCCAAATGGTGCAGCCCGCATGCGTCCCCGCCACCTACTTCGGCGCAACAATCACACTTTTTCACGGCCCAACAGGGATCTCCACCCAAGGCCCACATGGTGCCGCCCGCACGCGTCCCCGCCACCAATTTCGGCACACCCCTCACACCCGTCACCGCCACCCATGTGTGCACGCCCCTCACACGCTTCGTGGCCCCATGCGGAGCTTTACCCAAGGTCCAAATGATGCACGCTTCGTGGCCACATGGGGAGCTCCACCTCAGGACAACTGGGGCCGCCCGCATGCGTCCCCGCCATCTCCTTCGGCGCACCAATCACGCGCCTCGTGGCCCCATAAGGAGCTCCACCCAAGGCCCACATGGTGACGCCCGCATGCGTCCCCGCCACCCATTTCGGCACATCCCTCACACTCTTCGTGGCCCCATGCGGAGCTCTACCCTAGGCCCAACTGGTGCCGCCTGCACGCGCCCCCGCCACCCATGTCGACACACCCCTCACACGTTTCGTGGTCCCATACGGAGCTCCACCCAAGGTTCAAATGGTGCATGCAGCCCGCACGCGTCCCCGCCACCCATTTCGGCAAACCACATGCTCGTTGGCCCCAGAGGAAGCTCCACCGAAGACGACGCACACAGCTGCGTTATTCACAACTGCTAATGGTTGGGCCCTTCGCAAGGCTAATTTATGTTTTGCTGTTTCGCCTCTCCAGGGGCCCTCGCCAAACCCCGAGACCGTGAAACAACTGCTCGGGATAAAACACCCGCCCTGGGAAACCGGGATTTTGGGCGAAAAATTAAAAATACAAAAGAAATACCCCAAAATGGCCAACAAAATGTTCAAAACATAGTCCCCAGACTATGTTTGGACTATTTTTTTCCTACTTTTGGTGTATTTCTTAGTTTTCGTTGGAAATCCCCCTGTATGGGGGGACGCGCCCGACTTAAGAATGGCCCCCTACGGGGTGCACTTCAGAGTTTCCCCCCCCGCCTGAGCGGGCAGACTCTTCGGGCGGAGCTCGGGGGCTGGGGGGCGAGGCCTCGCCTGCGAGAGGAGCCCCCTGGCGAGAAGACGTCGCGAGCTGGCGCCGCTGCCTGCACGGGCTGCCGGCGTGGCACGCCGCGCGGGCAGTTTTTTTTTTGTTTTGTTTTTCTTTCCTTCCACGACGCAAAGATTCGCGCCACCTCTGAATGACGACAGCGGGCCCCTTGCACGTGACCCGGGGGCGAAGTGCTCCCCAGACGAGCGACGAGTGCTGCGCGTCTCATGCACACTACACTACCAGTCCTCTACGTCACATGTTGTTTCTCCCCCGCCCGCACGGCGCGGCGCCCTCCCTGCCCGCCGTGCGGGCAGGGAGGGCGCCGCGCCGCGCCGCGCGCGTCGGGCGAGGGGGGGGGGGCCGGCATGTGTCGCCCGCGGAAGGTCGCGTGCGCGGCCCTCGCCCCGTGTCTCGGAGCCGCCGAAGACAGGCCCAGCAATGAGATGCGGCGCCGGTCGTGGAAGGTACAGTCGGGGCGTTGACCTAAGGAACCCTAAAATAAGGAACGAGGCCCCTTCTTTCCATAAGTTAAACTTCGATTTCCCATCGAGAACACAAGGAACACCTGAGACAAGCTGTGAAACACTTAAGGAACGCGGAGCCCCTCCCCAACCAAAAGGGTTCCTTCTTCAGGGCCCCGACTGTAGGTATTTCTGGATCCCAAGATCCCAAGCTGCTTCAGGCGCCCTCCTGCTGCAAGAATCGGCGCGCTCTTGCTGTGTTTTGCGCTTCTCTGGGGGGGGCCTGGACGCAATCAACTTCATCCGCCTTCCTGTCTTGATTGCGAGGAAGTCTCAAGAAATATCAAGAGCTCTTACCAGAGTCACTGCGACTCTACACACACCGCCTTCCCACTTCGTGTTTTTACCCACCTCTTCCGACCGTCGGACGTGCGCCCGACACGGACGTGTGGCAGAGCCGTCTTGACATATATATCGTTGCCCGGGCGGTCGGGTCAGGAAGCGCCCGCCACGAAGCTTACATTGGGTCGGGCGTGTCCTCCTACAGGCGGCTGCAGGAAGAACAAAAATCAAATGGTCAAGAAATGCGATAAGAAATCGAATGAGCACGAAAAATCGTGAACCGACATTTTTCTGGCTACTTCTGAATACTCCTCCTGCAGAGGGACGTGCCCGACTTACAGCTGATACAATCAGATTTCTCGGCGCGCGCGTCGCCCCTGGGGGTGCGACGCAGACATAGCAGTATGTTCGGGTCGACGCCGATGAAAAAAACATCCCCTGGGGATGGCATCCAGACGTGCCCTGCAGGGGCCCGCGTCGTGTGAGGATCACGACGTCGAGGGGGCGGGGAGAAAGGGCAGGGTGGGGGCAAGCTGGGCGCCCTCG
>CAUYUJ010016737.1:0-47500 GCA_963575745.1 Prorocentrum cordatum | reverse complement strand
CCACATGATGTGGTCCTGGTCTGGCAAATCTGCGTCGCAGCCAGGCCACACGCAGCGGCATGCCTCGTCGAACTTCCCTCCTCCCGCCGCTTTTGCCACCAACGGCGACAGGAAGGACCCGCACATCACGTGCATCCTCGTCCCCGCTCCGTCTCTCGCCGCCTCCCTGGCGAGCTTCACGAGGACCTCGTCGTATTCTACACATTGCATCGGGGCCACGTCCCTCCTCCTCTGGCGCTTGAACTTCTGCCAATTCCACCAGCGCCAGCCCTCGCGCACCTTGTGCATCAGCCTGGCGTGCACATCCTTTTCCACCTCGTCCCAGGCTGGTCGCTCCTGCAGGACCAGCTCTGTCCCTGTGCCAGGGTGGTACCAGGTCCAGGCGCTCGCTTCCTTCTGCCAGCCCATTTTCCGCAGCCAGCAGCGTACCGTACCTCTGCCGCCAGGGTGCCGCGCTTGCGGTTCCAAGTCGTGTACCAGCGGGAATTTCCTCTCCTCCGCAGCCGTCGACGCATCGTGGCCACTTGCCAGCACCCGATCACTACGTCTGCCGCGAGGGTGCCGCCCTCGAGGATGTTTATGGTGCGTTTGGACCCCATGGGGCATCCGCCTGCGTTCATCCTGATTGCTGCCGTCACCGTGTCGGCCCTGACCAGGGGTGGGGTCTTCGCCATCCAGCCATAAGTGCTTTCAGACAACCCGAAGGCCCTGCAATATTCATGTTTCTTGCGCCGCCCCACCGGCTAGCATTGCAGGCGGCGGATATTCCTTAGCGCGCTCTGCATCCGTGCTCTCTTCCTTCGCGTGCATGGTTCGGCCCTGCGCCCCCACCATGACCACGCCGAGGGCCTCCCTCTCCGGGGACACCTTGTCCCCCAGCCCCTGCCTTCCCGCCTCCCCTCGCAGTGCCGCCTCCTCCGCGCGCCCGCGAGCAATAAGCTGGATCTTCCGGGGTTCTCGCGGAGCCCCACGCGCGCGCTCCAGCGGTGCCAGATGGCCACCCGCCCCACCACTTCCACAGCGGTCGTCGCGGACCACGTCCTGTCATCCATAGAAATGGTGGACATCGGTGTCCAGTCAGCCCGCCTCTCTGGTGCTCTCCTCCTCGGTCTTCCAGGCCCAGCGCCCTGCGCGCGCCCCTCGCCCGCTGCTGCCTCGTCCTGTCTCGGTTCCTCGGCCTCTTCCGCTTGGGCGCCCGCCTGGTCCTCTGTGCCTGGCGCTGACCCTGCCTCCTCCGCCTGTGCCTCGTCGTAAGCCTCCTCCTCCTCCGCTGTTCCAGCTGCTGCCGCCCCCTCTGCCTGTCGTGGTTCTGGCGTCGGCCCTGCTCCTGCCAGTGTTCCAGCATGCGGCGTCACTTGCCTGGCCTCCTCCTCTGCCCCCGCTGTCTCCTCAGCCTGCCCTGCCTAACGGTGTTCACATGGCGACACCGCGCCCATTTCCGCACACCCATTATACGCTTCGTGGCTTTACAAGAAGCCCCGCCGAAGGTCCCAGTGGAACGGTTCGCGCGGCGCCACCACACCGATATCGGCACACCCTTTAAATGCCCCATGGCCCCACAAGGAGCTCCACCAGAGGCCCCAGTATGGCGCCACCCCAACAGGAGCGGAACACCTCTCAAACGCTCAGTGGCCCCATAGGAAGCTCCACCAAAGGCCCGGCGGCAGGGTTCGCATGACGCCACCGCAACAATTGCGGAACTCCCCTCAAACGCTTCGTGGCCCCATAGGGAGCCCCACCGATGGCTCCAGTGGCAGGGTTCGCCTGGCGCCACACCACGTTTCGAGGCCCGTAGGGGGCTCCACCGAAGGCCCCAGTGGCAGGGTTCACCTGGAGCCACCGCACCCACGCGGGCACACCCCTCACACTTTGCGTGACCCCATACGGAGCTCCACCGAAGGCCACAATGGCAAGGTTCGCCTGGCGCCACAGCACCCAGGTCGGCACGCCCTTCTCACGTTTCGTGGCCCCATAGGGCGCTGCCCCTCTTTTGTCCCACCTGCCTTGCAGCACCCGCACCCACATTTGGTTGGGTCCCTCGCCTGGATGAATAGATTTCGCTTGCGTGTGTGTTTCGTGGGAAAAGATGTTACTCCGCCCCGCCAAGTCTTTTCATGCGAAGTACTGACTCACTCTCTGGTTGGGCATTGTTGAGCAACTCCCGCGCCGAATGCCGATGGTGCGCCGAAGTCACGGTGCGATGTGCCAGCGGCACCGTCGCCAATCTTTAGATGGCAGAGTGTGGGATTCTGCCACCTGGGCATTCTGCAGCGGCCCCGTCGCTCAACGTTTGGCCTGCGGCGCGCCCGCCACCGTGCCGCTGGGCACGGAGCGGGCGTGCCCGGAGGGGCCCAGTGCCTCATCCCCAGAGCCTCAAGCCTTGATCCTCGATCCTGAGGGCTCCTTCGGGGGCCCGACCCCGCATTCACACATCGCCCGGGGCCTGCCGCGGTTCCCCGGGGCTCCTCGCGGCGTCCCGCAGGACTTGTTCGGGCCCCAGAAAGCCGGAGGACAGGCCAAGGGGGCCGCAAGGGGCCCCCAATATGGCTCCATCGCGCCAAGACGCTCAAGACGGCCCCACGACGGCCCAAGAGGCCTCCGAGACGCACCAAGATGCTCCAAGACGGCCCCAGATGCCTCCGAGCTCCCGACGCTCCAAGACGGCCGAAGAGGCCCCCAGACCGCCCCAAAACAGCCAAAATGGCCCCCAGGGAGGGCCCCAACACGGCCCAAGACGGCTCCAAGACGGCCACCAAGGCGCCCGAGACGGCCCAAGAGGGCCCAAAGACAGCTGCGAGAAGTGCCCAAGAGGGGGAAGACGAACCGACGATCCGGCTTCCGCCCCAAGAGGCCCCCAAGACACCCCCAAAAGGCCCCGAAGACGTCCCAAGAGGCCCCGCAACGACCCCCAAGAGGCCTCAAAACGACCACCAAAAGGCCCCCGAGAGGCCTCCCGCGACATCCAAACCAAAATCCTTGAGGCTTATGTCCCACAACTCAAGCACGGTGGCGGGATGGGCCGAAGGCCATTCGATCCGCCGCACCCTGTGGTCTTGCCACAGGGGTGCCGGGCGTGCTGGATGGTTGGAGGTTTTTGGTTCTCTGCGAGCTCCCCCTGGGGCTTCGGCCGATGCCACCGGCCACCCGGAAGGCTGCGTTCGAGGTGGCTGCAGAGGTATTTCCTGGTCCAGATGGCTCCAAAATGGCGCACGATGGTCTCCAAGACGGCCAAGAAGGCCGCAAGTGCGCACAAGATGGCCCAAAATTACCTCCTAGCTGGCACAAGAGGGTCAAAGATGCCTCCAAGTCCGCCCAAGAAGCCTCATAGACGGCCCAAGACGGCTCAAGACTTGAAGACGACTCAAGAGGTCTCCAAGAGGTCCTCCAGAAGGGCCCGAAGAGGTCAAAATCATTGATTGTACGTTGGTTGTTGAAGGATGTTGGCATTTGCTTCAGAACTGTTTCCCGACGGTCAAGACGGTCCAAGAGGACCCCCAAAACGCCACGAGAGCGCCCGAGAGGCCTCCAAGACGGCCCCATAACGGCCCAAGAGGCCCCCAAGACGGTCCCAAGAGGGCCCCAAGACGGCCCAAAATAAAGGTCTCCAAGACGCCCACGATGGCCTCCAAGACGGCTCTGGAGCGCCTTCAAAGACGGCCCCAAAGAGGCCCCCAAGACAGCTCCCAAGAGGCCCGAGGCGGCCCCCGAGAGGCCTCCAAGATGCCTCCAGAAGGCCTCCAAAAAGCCCCCAGGAAGCTCCCGGGAGACCCCAAGAGTGCCCCGATAGGCTCCCGAGAAGCCTCCACCTCCTTGTTCCTCCATCTTCTCTTTGTTTCCTTCTTATTATTCTTCTTAGTACTAGCGGTATCGGTTTTATTCTTCTTTTTCGTATTATAAGTAAGTGTCTTAGTCTTATGATTGCTAATGTTCTTCTTTCTCCCCCACGTGTTCCCCGAAGGATTTCCACAACGGCTGGGGGAACAGATCTTCTGATAGCTTGGCCGAGCCAAAAAGGCAAAGGGCGGCGGTGGTTCGCCGCAGGCGTCTTCGATAATCACTAAGCCAGCCAGATAGGCCGGACTAAGCCTGATGTTCATCCAGATGAAACAGGAGTCAGCGGGAGTGCGCCGGATCCAACTGGATAAAGCAGGACTCAACCAGATGATGCCAGATGTTCGACCAGGAATCTACCAGCGCCGATTCTGAAATTAACTCCCAGGAGTTGCGTCCTAAATGGAGGAGAAGATAGGAGTGGGCAGAATCCAGCATTCGCGCACGTGGGCAGCATGCATGCCCCCTGCCAAGTAGCAGCCCAGCTGGCCACACAGCCGTGCACGGAGGGCCAGAGGAAAAAACAGGAGGCAGAGCAAAGACGACGAGCAACATGCTGGTCGACCTTCCGTAGGCGACACCGTGCACGGGGCCAGAATTTGAAAGCTCGACGTGGTGCAGTCTGCGGAGCATGGCCGGCCAGGCCGAACAACCCACACGGCAAGGGAGAGGAGACTGGGAGAAGGGAACACCAGTCAGCAAGGGATCGGGGATTGGGAGAAGGGAACGCCAGTCCGCACCGAATCGGGAACTCGAAGAACTGCATCGGAGCGTGCGCCGGATCGGGCCGCAGCGGCGCGGGGTGGACGTCGACTCCGACGGGCCGCTCCAGCATGCCGCAAGACAGCGCCACGCAAAAGCATCGGGCCGCCGCGGAGTCGAACGGAATCGAGTGTGCAAACACAGGAATCGAACAGGATCGAAGAGGAATCGAACAGGAATCGAATCGAACAGGAATCGAATCGAATCGAACAGGATCGACAGCATCGGGCCGCAGTGGAGTCGAATAGAACAGGAATCGAACAGGGATCGAACAGTATCGACACCTGGTGGGTGTCCCGAGGGGTGTGCCGCGGTGGCTGTCCCGATGACTGCCCCGAGGACTGTCCCTCGGCTGCCCCGTGCCTGTGCCGTGGTCGCTCCTGCCTGTCCTCTGGTTGCGCCCGAGGGTTGCCCCCTATGGCTGCCCCCAGTGGCGTCCAGATGGCCGTCCCGATGGTCGTCCCGATGGTTGTCCCAATGGTGATCCCGATGGGAGGCCCAGCCTCCCCAGTCCCCAGGAGACCCCAGGAGGCCCCAAGGAGGCCAAGGCTCCTCCTCCTCCTCCTCTTTCCTCCTCCTCCTCCCCCCTCCCCCTCCTCCTCCCCTCCTCCCTCCCTCCCCTCCTCCTCCCCCTCCACTCCTCCTCCTCTCCTCCTCCTCCTCCTCCTCCTCCTCCTGCTCCTCCTCCCCTCCCCCTCCCCCTCCCCCTCCTCCTCTCTCCTCCTCCTCCCCCCCCCCTCTCCTCCCCCTCCTCCTCCTCCTCGTCCTCCTCCTCCTCCCCCTCCTCCCCCTCCCCCTCCTCCCCCTCCTCCTCCTCCTCCTCCTCCTCCTCCTCCTCCTCCTCCTCCTCCTCCTCCTCCTCCTCCTCCTCCTCCTCCTCCCCCATTCCTCCTCCTCCTCCTCCTCCTCCTCCTCCCCCTGGGCCCCAGGAGGCCCCAGGAGGCCCCAAAGGGGGGCCCCCCGAGTGCCCCCCGGCCCGGGGCCGCTGGAGCCTCCCGGGGGCCTCCCCGGGGGGCCTCGGCCCGCAGGAGGCCCCACGAGGCGGGGCGCCCCACCTCCCCGCGGCCCCGCGTTGCCCTCGTGTTGGCGGGCCGCGGTGCTTCCCCCAACGCCCAGCAACAAGCAAGGGAGGTGGAGGTGGACGGAGGAGGGAGGTTCGGCGGCGGAAATCTGGAGCCTCCCGGGGGCCTCCCCGGGGGGCTTGGGCCTGCAGGATGCCCCACGGGGCCGGGCGCCCCACCTCCCCGCGGCCCCGCGTTGCCCTCGTGTTGGCGGGCCGCGGTGCTTCCCCCAACTAAAGGGGCCCCAGGACACACAAAGAAATACACACAAATAAAACGACGCCCCATATTTTTTCGTATATGTTCCTGGGTGTTTGTCTTTCCCCCCCCCTTCCCATAGTTTCCCATATTTTCATAGGGATCGTCGATGAGTTGTCTGTGTGTTATTTTCCCTCCTGACCAACGCCCAGCAACAAGCAAGGGAGGTGGAGGTGGACGGAGGAGGGAGGTTCGGCGGCGGAAATCCGCCGGCCCCCTTGTGGGGCCACCAGGCTGCGAGGCGCGTGACTCGCAGTTTCCTGTACCAGTTGTAGTTTCTAGTTTCCAGTGTTAGAGTTCTGCTTCTTGCTGGTTACTGTAACTAGTTTACTTCTTGCTGGTTATTGTAACTAGTTGATTGACTGCGCGAGGGGGGGGAGGCCCAAACAAGATGTTCCAGCGTCCCCTGGGCGCGTTGTCTGAATTACTGGGGGGGCCCGAAATCGACACCCCTCACGCAGATCCGCGGGGTCAGGGTCCAAAAACACAAGGGATTTGCCACATTTCTGAAATTCGGTGCCACCCCTCACGCAGATCCGCGGGGTCAGGGTCCAAAAACACATGGGATTTGCCACATTTCTGAAATTCGGTGCCACCCCTCACGCAGATCCGCGGGGTCAGGGTCCACATTTCCGAAATTCGGCGCCACCCCTTACGCAGATCCAGGGTCCAAAAACACAAGGGATTTGCCACATTTCTGAAATTCGGTGCCACCCCTCACGCAGATCCGCGGGGTCAGGGTCCAAAAACACAGGGGATTTGCCACATTTCTGAAATTCGGTGCCACCCCTCACGCAGATCCGCGGGGTCAGGGTCCAAAAACACAGGGATTTGCCACATTTCTGAAATTCGGTGCCACCCCCACGCAGATTCCAAAAACACCGGATTTGCCACATTTCTGAAATTCGGTGCCACCCCTCACGCAGATCCGCGGGGTCAGGGTCCAAAAACACATGGGATTTGCCACATTTCTGAAATTCGGTGCCACCCCTCACGCAGATCCGCGGGGTCAGGGTCCAAAAACACAGGGGATTTGCCACATTTCTGAAATTCGAACCCATCACGCACATCCATCGCAAGGCGTGGTAACCCAAACTGCGAGAACTCCCTCGGCCCTTTCATCGCAAGGTGTGGTAACCAAGCCCTTAAACCATACACGTCTTACCAATCGCCAGGTGTGGTAACCCCTCTTGTGATCAGTTGGTTTTGCTGATTGCGACTCGGCTTCGCATGAAGTTTCGATACTGCTTCACGACAGCGCCAAGGCCTCATGACTTAGCTCTTCCATGGCCCATTCTCCGAGAGAGGGGGCCGGCGGCAGGGGGCGAAGCCCTTACGGATAAATGCATATAGCCGGCCTTGACTGGACAGGACGCGCGAGAGGACACAAGACCCTTCCGAGGGCCTCATCGCAATAGGAGTATTGAAAGGCACGTGTCGCGCGCGAGGCACAGGACACATGGGTACCCTTGAGCTTGCAGGGTCGACCTACTGACCCAGGCCGACTGTAAACATAAACTTTTTGCGCTCCGCGCGGATTTCTTGGATCCGCGCTGGAGCCCTCTCTCTGGCGCGCGGAGAGCGCCAGGGGCGGCGCCAGAGGCGCCGCCAGGAGGCCCCAGCGCGGATCCAAGAGATCCGCGCGGAGCGCCAAAAGTTTATGGTTATGCCCGTGTTTCTTCTTCGGGAGGTGGGAGAAGCTGCGTATGCGACAACGGACCTGTTGTCGCACATCGGCCTGAGGCGGTCTTTGGCGGTCTTATGGCGGCCCGCTGCGACTTACGGTGGTCTCCGGCGGCCTTCGGCAATTCCTGGCGGTGTTTGGCAGTTTCCAGTGGTCTTCGGCACGAGATCTGGACGGCTGCGTTCAACAAGGGGCCCTTGATCGAACACTCAAGAGAAGGACGGGGTGATTAACCAAAAACGGCCTCCTAACCCTTGAGGAGGGGACCTAATTTAGGAGGGCCAGAAACATGTAGGGATAGAGGGTCTCTTCTGCAAGTGAACCGATCCCAAGCGCCCAGAATCATGATCCCTAATGCGACGACGGGGACCTCATTGAGGCCACGTCTTCATCGTGTTCTTAGGGCTAGGGGTTCTTCTGTGCTCGATGACGGGGGATGAGCAAGCGGAGCGGGAAACGCGCAAGCACATGACTGGGCAACGCGACTTGACGTGTGCCAAGCTCATGTTGCCGCCGCCGTGTCACGATACATCGTCGCACACACAAGCACACTGTTTACTTAAGCAGCCAGCCTGTGAGGTCGACGCTGTAGGTCTTGCTCAGATGCTTCAGCTCGCGCATAGACATGGCCTCAGTTAGTAGCAGCAGCTCGCCGAATCTGACATGCCCTGTCTAACTTTGCAAGGAGGGAACAACTACGACTACCGTATTCCGCCGTAGTGCCGCTGGCACCACAAAGTGCAACGAATAATCACGAACCGAGCTGGGAACGCAACACGTACCAAGCTGCCATAAGCGCTGCACTGCAACATCGGCGGAACGGTTGGCAGGTTGTGCGTGACGATCTCTCTAACGAGCACCCAGATGAAGGAGCCTGGAGGAGGAGTTGGACAGAAAGGGGAAGGGGGGGTGAGCTGAGGAACAGCGGGGGAAGGAGGAGAAGTAGAAGAGAGTGAAGACAAAGTGACTACTTAAACTGGCAAGGCCGCCACCAATCGCGCATGTAAACGCCGCAGCCATGGATGTAATGGCGATCGGAGAAACAAATGAAAGTCTGGACTGAATTATCGTCAGATCATAAGCTTGGCGCACCATGCTACACGATAAACATGCAAGCGAGAAGACGAGAGAAGAGCGAACCCAACCACCGACGCTCTGGGGACGACCATGTGCGGTAGCACGAGTCCTAATCACGTACGCAGCATACACGCAGCACGTACAATCGTCCCCAGAACGCGAGCAACAGCCAGCCTGCAGCATGCATTCGAAGACGTTGCTGCGCGAACATGTGTAAATTCTCAAGGCCTGAGAGCGGACCAAGACGAAGATGCGGAGGGCCCCTCCTTGTGTAGGCACCCCTGTTGGCGGCGCACACACGGGGGTAGGAGGAGGGGGGAGGGCTTCTTAGAAGGAGGCGGCTTCTTGGAAGGCGCCAGCCTTACATCTACAGACAATGCCCTCGCCTTCTCAGCTGCAGCCTCCTTCCAACTACGAAGCCTTCCCACCTCCCCCCACCCCCCTCTGCGCGTGGCGTCGGTTTTCGGGCCACGACTCGGGCCTCAGGCGGCCGCTTGGGACGATCCCGGCACCCCCAAAACGCACTCGGCGAGACGCAGGTGCTGGAGAGCGTCCCGAGGCTGGAAGACCGCCTTTTCAGGAGCCGCCTCCTTCTCGGAGGCCTTCCCCCCTCCCCCCCTTTCTGCGCGTGGCCGAGAAAATGACCCACGATCCGAGTGCGCCATCTCGCCTCGCCTCGCCTCGCACCGCCTCTCCTGGCACGGCCCTGGCAGCTCTCTTCGCAGGGGCCAGCGCAGCCACTGGGCGCCCCTGCACTGGCAGGGCGCGAGGTCGACGAGGGATAGCCCGAGGAATCGAAAGTTCGTGGCAATCACAACCGAAAGTCAGATCAAGAGAGCATGAAATCTGGGCCAATTTCCCGGACGCTTCTTCAACCAAAACTGATCCAATTTCTGCTGTTGGCGCTCATGGGGTGAGGATGCTCAAGAAACTGGGCCAGCATCCTGGCAATTGGCTAGGAAACGTTGGCCTAGCTTTTCTAAAGGAGGTGTTCATAACCAGACGCTCGACTGTAATTTGGGGGGGTACCTCTCCGCCTCCGGCCCCCCCCCCTGGTGCGGTGTCTGGGCGCACTGCATTCAAATCTGGCGACGGCGACGGCGATGGCGACGGCGACACGGCTGGCTCCTGTGTCCTGAGGGTGGAGAGACGAGGAATGACGAACAGGAGGGGGGGGCGGGGAGAGAGGGAAAGGACAGCGTAGTGGAGGAGAGGAAAGTCGAGAGCAAAGCTGTGTTGCAAAGACGGGAGAGTCGCAACTAGCATGAACAACCTTGTGTGCATCGCTCTAGCCCTGTACGTGCCCAATCATCTTGCCAACCGCTATACCTATACTTGCTGAGTCGGACGCCAAGATATGGGTGGACTCTTTCTGACGGGGCTGTCTTAAGCGGGCTCAGTCTCGAGCCCCCTGCTCATGCACGAACGAGGCGCCGAGAGGATTCAGTGACGTCAGAATGTGGCCCCGGCACTGTGGACGCCTCCAATCGGTCACATGTCGTATGTCAGGTGAAAAAGGATATTCCGGAGGCCCCCTTGGGGGTACAATGCTGTGAAGCGTGTTGCTGGACTGCTGTCCTGGGTTCCCCTAGACAGCTTGCCTTGAAATCTTAAATACATGTTATATTCCACGGTAGCTCCTTGGATAACTAAGAACTGAGAGGGTTTCATATCAGAAGCCGGCAGCACAAGGTGGCCCGGCGGCTCTTTCCGGCGCCGGTCAAACAGCGTCGCAGGGGGTCCTGGGAACTCGCAGCGCGTCCCGGCAAGCGTTTTCCGACTCGTTCCCTATCAGAAGCCTTTCTGCAGCTCCGTCGAAGCTCCTTGGAAGCTCCTGCGAAGCTCCCGGTCTCCAGCTTGCGAGCCCCTTTAGGCATCCTGTCAGGGTCCTTGCGAGCGTCCCCGACAGGCCTTTCCCAAGCTCTGGACTGCCCCGTTTCCCGGGTTTTGGACGCCACAGGTTCACGTCGGTCGGAAGAAGTAGGTAGAAACATGAAGTAGGAAGGCGGGTATAGTGGATTGGGTCCAGGCCCCCCAGTGAATGACAAAACACAGCAAAAGCGTGTCGATTCTTGAAGTAGGAAGGCGTGTGAAATAGATTGGGATCTGGGAATCCAGAAATACCTACTTTCAACGATGGAGGAGGAGGAGGAGGAGGAGGAGGAGGAGGAGGAGGAGGAGGAGGAGGAGGAGGAGGAGGAAGGAGGAGGAGGAGGAGGAGGAGGAGGAGGAGGAGGAGGAGGAGGAGGAGGAGGAGGAGGAGGAGGAGAAGGGGGAGGGGAGGAGGAGGAGGAGGAGGCGGAGGAGGAGGAGGAGGGAGGAGAAGGAGAAGGAGAGGGAGAAGGAGAGGGAGAGAGGAGGAGGAGGAGGAGGTAGGAGGAGGAGGAGGAGGAGGAGAGGAAGGAGGAGGAGGAGGAGGAGGGGGAGGGGGAGGAGGAGGAGGAGGAGGAGGAGGAGGAGGAGGAGGAGGAGGAGGAGGAGGAGGAGGAGAGGAGGAGGAGGAGGAGGAGGAGGAGGAGGAGGAGGAGGGGAGGAGGAAGAGGAGGAGGAGGAGGAGGAGGAGGAGGGAGGAGGAGGAGGAGGGAGGGGGGAGGGGAGGAGGAGGAGGAGGAGGAGGAGGAGGGAGGAGGAGGAGGAGGAGGAGGAGGAGGAGGGAGGAGGAGGAGGAGAGGAGGAGGAGGAGGAGGAGGAGGAGGAGGAGAGGGGGAGGAGGAGGAGGAGGAGGAGGCGGAGGAGGAGGAGGAGGAGGAGGAGGAGGGGGAGCTCCCCATCCTCCTCCCTTCTACCCTATGCTAGCAGTGGTGGACAATTGGCCCATCATGTTACGCAATGGTTGGTGTTTCTCCTGTCGCTCCAGCCCTGTCCCCTTTGCGCCCACCAGCCTGCCGCTCCAGGCTGGGGAGGGGGCGCCCACCAGCCTGCCGCTCCAGGCTGCCCCAAGATCCCAACAGGGATGCCGCCAGGCAGCATAGAGAGCCGAAGAGGCCTCGAAGACGGCCCCAAGAGGCATTGAAGAGCGCCTCGAAAGCCGAAGACGGCCCAATGTGGCCCGAAGATCCTTGCAAGATGGCCCAGGAGAGCCCAACGACGGTCACGAGGGGACAAAAGTCATGGCAAACATTAGTAGGGCCTTCATTGTTTCTCTGCATGTTCCCTAAGGTAGTTCCAAGCTGGTCCTACGCGACCCCGAGAATGCCCAAGACGGTCCCAAGGTGGCCGCAAAAGACCCCAAGGTGACCCCCTCATGTCGCCCAGCATGGCCCAACCAGCCCCCAGACTGCCCCAACATGGCCCAACAAGCCCCAATATAGGCCACAGAGGCGTCACGATGGCCCCAAGACTGCTTCAAATGGCTCGAAGATGGCCCCAGAGGCCGCAAAGATGCCCCTGGGAGGCCCTTAGATGTCGCCTTGCCCCAGGAAGCAGCAGGAGTCTGGCGCGGCGTGGCGCTGGAATCAGATCGGAGGGCGCACACGACATTGAATTACCCCTGAAACTGTTTTTTCTTTGTCGTCTGATCACTGGAAAGAGCGTACAATGTTCGTACATCTACGAACATTGTACGTTATTTTTTCCGTAGGTTCGACGGAGCTTTCAAGTTCGGGGTAAATCAATGTTGAAGTCGATCCCCTATTCGAAAAACGGTGTAAGCAGGGCGGCCCCAACGGCCCCGCAACTGCCCATGTACACACGCGCAGTGCGTCTCAGCCCAGGGGGGGGGGGGGGGGCAGAGGCCAGTGGTGCGGTCCTATTCAGATAAGAGGCGGCAGATAAGGCACGACGGAGCCGAGAGTGGTGCGTGCGCACGTCCGTCACCGAGCGAGCTTGACACCGAGAGAGAGAGAGAGAGAAAGAAAGAAAGGAAGAAACAAAAAAGAGAGAGAGAGAGAGAGAAAGAGAAAGAGAGAGAGAGAGAGAAAGAGAGAGAGAGAGAGACGAAAGCGAGCCGCACACGAATGCATGTACAGAGAGAGAGAGAGAGGGAACAAACAAAGAGAGAGCAAAAGACAGAGACACAAAGAACGATAGCAAACAACACCAAGATATATGAAGAGAGAGAGAGAGAGAGACAGAAACACAAACAAAACCCAGACAACCGATCAGGGGGGCCGAAGAGAACCCAAAAGAGAGGAGCAGGTGAGGAACGCGGGGCACATGGAGCGGCATGCAGGACCCGTCGCACCCCACGGGGCCCACGGACGCACTCGGACGCCACAACACGGCGTGGAGAGAGAGCCCTGGTGAAGCGCTGGGCGGCGAGGTCTGTCAAAGCATGGCACCGCGGCAATCTCCAGAGGCAGCCACCGCTGCCCTCAACGGGCCCACAGAGATAGCCCATGGTGGTCGGGGATCTTCTGGCCCGGGTCCATCCAGACCAGGGCCAGCAGTGCGGGAACAAAAAACGGCAACGCAGGTCTTCGCAAACCCGGGTCGGCCAACAGGCGCGGCCGCCTCGCGGCCACGAGCGGTTCGCTAAACCGGATCAGCCAGAGGGAGCTTCGCAGGATGCTGCAGGATCCGGCGCCCTGGCTGACCCCCCTCTGCACTGACCCCCGTCTCGAAGCTCCCGAGGTGGTCTCCACACCCGAGGCCCGGGCGCCAGGGTGTTGGGACCGCCTCGGGAAGCCTGGGAGGCTCACGGAGGCCATCTGTGCTACCTCCAGAGGACGTCGTCCGTGCGCGTTCCCCCTCCTCGTTCCCCGATCCCTCCACCACCCTCAGCCTCCAAATTGGATCCCTCTCTCCTCGATCCTCGACCCCCCCCCGTCGGTCCTCGATCATCGATCCCACCTCCTCGATTCTCGATCCTTGGGGACCTCATGCAAGGGACCTCCAGAGAGAGCCCTCCCCTCGGCGACTCGGTCGAGCCTTGCCAGGAGAGGGCGCATCGGCGTCTCCCTGGCCTCCTGCAGGGGGCCTGGCGATATCTAGAGGAGCCTGGAAGAGCCTGGAGAACTCTCGGGAAATCTGGGCCAGACGCCCCTCCCGCACCCTCACCCTACGACCCAACCACAATGCCTCGAAACAGAAAAGGCGGCGCTCGTGTCCTCCTCCTCCTCCTCCTCCTCCCCCTCCTCATCCTCCTCCTCTTCCTCCTCCTCCTCCTCCTCTTCCTCCTCCTCCTCCTCCTCCATTCCCTCTCCTCCACTCCTTCTCCTTATAGATAATGTCTCCCTCTCGCACCCCGAAGCCTGTTTTTAGGGCGGCCGGGCGTTTCGCCTGCGCCTTCCTCGCCATTTGTGACCCTGGAGCTTAAACATTGGCGACAGTTTCACAGATGGGGGGCGGGTGGTTTTTTAAGTGGCTCTCGCCTTAGCGCCGCGCACATTCGCTTTAGACATTTGCAAAGAATCTCACAGATTGAAGGCGGGTCGTTTCAAAGTGTGGCTGTCGCCTTAGCGCCGCGCGCATTCATTTCACTAAATTCGCAAGAGCTTCACGTATTGAGGGCGGGTGGTTTTCAAATTGTGGCTCTCGCCTCAGCGCCGCGCACATTCGTTTGGCACATTGAAAGAACTTCACGGGGTGATGGCGGGTGGTTTTCAACATGTGGCTCTCGCCTTAGCGCCGCGCACATTCGTTTGGCAAAATTGCGAAAGTTTCACATGATCAGCGTACAAGAAATGGTGTTTCGGAAAGATTCAGGACTATGAAGGTCAGCAGTTACGTTGACTTGCGGTGTTGAAATCCCTGCAATCGCGTTCTGGCACGATTCAGGATTGTCAAGACGCAAGAGTCAGGTTGATCCGTGACGTTGGAGTCCTGAGAATAATGTTTTGGCATGCTGCAGGGTCTCCGAACGGTTGTCTTCGAACGAAGAAATTCCCTCTTCTTCCTCCTCCTCCTCCTCCTCCTCCTCCGCCTCCTCCTCCTCCTCCTACCCGCTCCCGTCGCCCTCTGCCCTTCCGCCCAGCGGTTCCGTCTCAGGGGCGACCCTGGCTCGTCGATGGCGGCGGGCGACGGCGGCGAGGGGGCCGCTGCCGCCAGCCTGAGGGGATGCCCGGCGGCAGGGAGGCCGGGTGGCCTCTTGGCCGCTCCACTGTCCTCCGCCAAGGCCAAGAGTGAGGATCTGGGGTTAGTGTGCAGGGACATTGGACGGCTGCTCCGACATGGGCAGCTGTCCCCTTCGACGCCTCGCAACCACAGCTCCGACGCGCGCGCACAAATAATCCGAGTCGGACCTTCCTGGGGGGACCAAAAGGTACCAACACCGCTACTCCCCGGACCTCCCCCCGGGCACGGTCTGCCCAGGAGTTCAGGACGAATCCAGCCGTGGCGACGAGGGCCTCCGAGGAGGCCCAGAAAAGGGGCAGCCGGACGGAGGGGCGGCAGCATGGACACCTGTCCCTCCTCTGACCTCCAGGGGCGCCTCGCGCGCCAGGCGAGGCCACAGGGGCCAAGTTGGCAGGCCGGCCCCCCCCGCGTGACGGAGCATACCACGGCCCCACCGGCGGGCCGCCGCCGTCTGCCGACGGCACGGCACATGGCCACCCTGCCAGAGCTGCATCCGGCCCCCACGGTGTGGCTCATACGGTGGGGGCATTTGTTTTTCTCTCTCTATTCGAGGGCAACGTGCCCGCCTCAGCAAGTTCATGCCTTTCTGCGCTACACACGCATGGCAGCCGCAGTGGCCGCTCTGGACAGGCGAGCCGCCGCCCCGCGGGCGCGCGCCTCCGCGGCCGAGGCGAAGCCGTGGGCCGCGGCCACCGCCTCGGCTGGCGGCAGGGTGAGGAGGTGAGGACGCCGCCGACGGCGCTGGCGCCCGAGCTCCCGCCTCCTGCCGCCGCGGACGTCCACTGGCGCCGGGCTGGCCGCGCATCCTCGCCGTCCAGCGCCGAGCGGGTGCGCGCGGCCATGCGCACCACCTGGTCGCTGCCCGCCTCCAGCCCCAGCTGCTCCGCCCAGCGGCTCCGCACCTCGGCGGCCCGAATCCAGGGTCTGGAAGCTGGTGGAACCACCAATCGTAGATTGGCCGTGGATATCACTGCCGACCTCATCCGATAAGGAACCCTCCGGGGTCTGGAGCCCCCTGGGCGCAGTCCGTGACCAACGCCCCCACCGTAGTGTTAGGCCGAGCATGTCCTCCTACAGGCGGACCTTGAAAGACAAAGTGGCACATCGTCAAGCAAAGGCTTGCTGAATGATAGCGAGGGCACGACGACTCGTCGGCAGACTGCGTTGGAACTCTTCTTGAGCATTCTTCCTGTGGAGGCATATGCCCGACTCAGTTGTCGTTCCTAGTGGCCCTGCCCACGGGAGCCCGCCGACTACCGCTGGCGCGAGCCGAGGGGGCCACCAAGCCCACACCGCAGCCAAGCCTTCGGCCGTGGCTCACGGTGACCCTCCCGCCGAGGGCCCGGCGACCACCGCTGGAGCCGCTCAGTGTGGCCACCAGGCCAACGCTCCTAACCAGCCTCGAACGTATCCCTATCCCTAAGATGGGCGAGCAGCAAGCGAGGACAATCTTAGGGGTAGGCCCTCAGAAACTGAGGGAATGCTTAAGATCGGCATCGACGTGAGGTGATGTCAAACATAGGGATAGGGATATGTTTCAAACTGGTAAGCTCCGGCCAGACCCCGTGGTATCGCCCAAGGCGCAATCTCCTGGGACTCTCCTTCTGAGGGTCCGTGGAAACCCAGGGGCATCAGCCACGGGGGCTACCAGGGCAACGCTGCAGCCAGTCCCTCCGTCGCGGCTCACGGAGAGGCCCGCGCGGTGGCGCGGAAGACATGCGGAAGCTGTGCGGTCACTGGGGTGGGGTGGGTTGTGGTGCGGCATTGATGTGGCACAGTTTTGTTTTCAAGCGCATCTTTTGGAGAGGGGTAGGAGGAGACGGAAGGGGAAAGCGCGGCGAACAGCAGCCGATCCCCTCGACAGTCCGCGCACCGCGGCCATTGACGTTGCAGAGTTGGATGGGGCATGGGGGACGCTGGATGGCCTTGGGGGAAGACGGCCCGACATCCGAAAATTGGGAAAGGAGCAGTCAAACTCCGCGCGTTCCCTCCGCTCCCACGCGCCCTGCGCCCACGTGGGCCGCCCAAGAGGGCCCCAACCGGGCCGCAAGAAAAGCCACAGAGGGGTAACATTAGCTGACATTTCCAGCCTTCCACCCCAAGAGAGCCTCCGAGACCACCAGCAGAAGCCCAACAAACCCGCAAGAGGCCCCAGGAGGCCCTCAAGAAGCCCAAACGAGGCTCCCAAAGGCCCCCAGACGGTCGCCACAAGGCCCCCGGACGTTTCCAAAAGGCCCCCCCAAACCCCCAAACCGCCAGCATGCGCTAAAAAAACCTCCCAGGACCTGGAAAAGCGACCCCGAAACAGCCCCAAAAAACCTCACAACCACCACAATCGTGAACTTCTGACCTCTGCTCGAGGTCGGCGGAATGGCGCAAGGTTCTTGGGCAAGCAGTTCCCACTGTTGGAGGGGGGGAGGTCCTAAAGACCCCTCTCGGCCAGGAGGGCCTCTGAGAAGCCCCCTGGGCCCTTCCAGGAAGGCCCCGTTGCCTTCTTGAGAGCGCCCCGGGCCTTCTTGGGAGTGCCCCCTTGCCTTCTTGAGAGCGCCCCGGCCTTTTTTGAAGAGCGCTCCCTGCCTGCTTGAAAGCGCCCCTGCCTTCTTACGAGCGCCCCGCTGCCCTCTCGGAAGCCCCCCCCCGGCCTTCTTGAGAGTGCCCCCTTGCCTTCTTGAGAGCGCCCCAGGCCTTCTGGAGAGCGCCCCTTGCCTGCTTGGAAGCTGCCTTGTGTGCGCGTATCCTTGGAAGCGCCCCTGCCTCCTTACGAGCGCCTTCTTTTCGAAAGCTGCCTTCTTGGAAGCTGCCTGCTTGGAAGCTGCCCCTGCCTTCTTACGAGCGCCCCGCTGCCCTCTCGGAAGCCCCCCCCCGCCTCCCCCTATCGCGCAGCTGCCTTGTCTGCGCGTCTCCGAGTCGCCTCGCGGGGGCCGCGCACCTGGTGCCCCAGGGCCTCTTGCCCTGCAGGAGGAGGAGGAGGAGCAGGAGGAAGAGGAGGAGGAGGAGGAGGAGGAGGAGGAGGCAGAGAAGGAGGGCGAGGAGGAGGGCGAGGAGGAGGGCGAGGAAGAGGGCGCGGACGAGGAGGAGGAGGAGGAGGAGGAGGAGGAGGAGGAGGGAGAAGAGGAGGAGGAGCTGGAGCTTGGGGCGAGACCGACTGGAAGCGCGCGTCCGCGTACAGCCGGACCCACAGCTGGAGATGGGGCCCAGGAGCGCATCAGATAAGCAAGCTGGGCCAGCGTCCCAAAGATTTGTTCTCACGCAGACCTCGGCCGAGTTCTGCTGTTCACACTGGAGGGGGGACCGGCCATCGCTCGGACGTCCATTCCCTCTGTTTTTTCCGGTTTCGTGCGTGGTTTTTCCGCCAAATGATCAAGGATGCTCCTTGATGGTCCTCGCCGAAGGAAAAATTCACACGTCCCAGCGATGCCAAGGGGAAGGAGCTCAAGACACTGGGCCAGCTGCAAGGCAAGTTGGTCCAAAAACGCTGGCCCAACTTCTCGGCAGGAGGTTTCTTGATCAGATGCCTGACTGCAGGCAAGAAAAGAGACATCGTTCAAGAACATGAGAACCTCAGTCGGGCAAAACAAACCGAACATCGCGGGCACCCTCCCCAGGATGCACAAGAAGACCCAACAAACACGAAGAACACGAGGGCATCCTCCCCGAACCGACATCGATCGTATACTTCGTTCCGACTGTGTGTTCCCCGACGTCGTGATCCTGACGAGGTCTAGAGCCATTCCCCAACGCGATCTCATCCAAACTAATTTCCTATGGACTGGTGAAGGCCCTGGAGGCCGACATTTTGGAAACAACTCTTGTTAGGAGATTGATCACGACAAGAGCAGTCATGGGTTCAAACAGCTCGCACCTGGGGCCCGAAAACTGCCCCCTGGCTCAAGATTTCGACCTCCACCCCGTTGCGAGTGTACCTGGGCAAAGAAATTGTAGGACAGCAGGGGCGAGGGGAATGGAGGGGGGTGGGGAGGTGGAGGGGGAGGTAGAGGAAACACAGGAGAAAGAGAAACGAGGGCCTGGAGGGGGGAGCAGGAGGAGCAGCAGGAGAAGCGCCAGCACACGTGAGTCCAGCGTTAGGTTACCGTCGCCGAGAAGGCCGCAACCATGGATATGGTCGGGGGGCTAGGAGGAGGAGCAAGGGAGGAGGAGGAGTACTGAGTGCTGGGCACTGCTCTGGGAGGACTGACCACATCGTCACACAAGCGGGTGGCCTCTGAACGTCAGGGAGGAAGAGGAAGAGGAGGAGGAGGAGGAGGAGGAGGAGGAGGAGGAGGAGGAGAACGCACAAGGAAGAGGGAGAGGAGGAGGAGGCGGGGGATGAAGGAGGAGGAGGAGGAAGGAGGAGGAGGAGGAGGAGGAGGAGGAGGAGGAGGAGGAGAAGGTGTGATGGAAAGAGGGCGAGGGGGAGTGGAGGGGAAGGAGAGGAGGGGAAGGAGCGGAGGTCGAGGTGAGACGGGGAGGGGTGTGTGGGGAGGAGGCCCGCCGCGGGGCACGAAGGGGGGGGCTCCTGCGCGCCATCTCGCGCTTGTCGAAGCAGCCCGCCAGGCTGACGCCGAGCACCGCGGCCCTGCGCTTGAGCTGCGCCGCCGGCAGGAGCTCCAGGGCCGCTGCGAGGGGGGGGGGGGGGATCGGCTGGGGAGAAGGAGCCTCCCCGATGCTGGCGGCGCCCACCAAAGGGGGGGGAATGGGGCAGGAGAGGGGCGGGGTGCGAAGCAGGCAGGAAGGGGGGGAGGGGGGTCTGACGAGCTAGGTGCGCTCGCGTCATATCTGACGTCCTACCCCTTCCTCCCATCCCTTACCATGGCGCTGATTTTCTCTATCCGCGGACGCGTGTCGTAGCGGACCTGTGGCTCCGCGCGCGCGTGCGTAGTGGGTGGTGGTGCGCGTGCGTGCGTGCGTGCGTGTGTGCGTGGTTGTGGTGGTGGTGGTGGTGGTGGTGGTGGTGGTGGTGGTGGTGGTGGTGGTGGTGGTGGTGGTGGTGGTGGTGGTGGTGGTGGTGGTGGTGGTGGTGGTGGTGGTGGTGGTGGTGGTGGTGGTGGTGGTGGTGGTGGTGGTGGTGGTGCGGCGCGGTGGTGGCGGGCGGATGGGCGCGCGAGAAAGAGGCCCGCGCTGGGGCGAGAACGCCATCCTGAACGACGGAGGCCAAACACCGATCCGAAAATGAGGCCCACGCTGCAGCGAGAGCACGATTCGGAACGATTCGGGAGCAGAAATGAGGCCTGCACCTCAGCGAGAGCAGCATTTTGAAAACAAACAAAAAAAACGCAAGCGAAAACCCGTTTCCCGGGCATCCTGTGGGTAAAAAACAGTACGCGGGGGGGTGTCGGATATCTTCGGGACGCCATCAGGGGAAGTGGGAGAGTATTTTCATATTGTATAATTGTGCAGGGAAGCCTTCTGAGAAGGGCCGGGGGGCTTCTCAGAAGCTTTCTTCGTAGCCGGGCGGGTTTTCTTTGAACCCCCCCTGCATTTTCAGAAACCCCGACGTCTTCTTAGAAGCCTCCCCCCATCACGCCACCGCCTTGTGGGCGCCGTTGGGGAGGGGTCCGAATACAGCGGAGATATGGTCCTCGAGTTCCCAGGGCACGATCCCGAAGCGACCGACATGTTCGCAGACAGCCGATTCATGTTCTTTCAATTCGCGACCCCAGAGCTCCAGACAGGCTTCCTGGGTGTAGCATTTTACCTCGGATGCAGTCTTGATGGCCCCTGGGCCTGATAGCGAGCTCCTGGAGGCTGAAACCACGGACAAAATCTGGAATTGACACAACCACGTCCTCGGAAACCTGGTTTCCGACAGTGAGGGCACAACATTCCGAGGTGGGCGCTGCTCGGAGCGGCGACGACGGGGAGCATGAGAACCTGTCCGAGCCTGGCGCGCTCCACCAAAACGCCGACCGCAACGCCACGGTTGGACTCGCACGGGCCTGGAATGTCGGCGGGCGCCCACGCGCTCTGGCGGTGAGGGGGCCCCGAGCAGCGAACGCACAACGTGTCCGTATCCGCGCCCTCGCGGTCTGGATTCTGACCACCTACCAGACCACCCCAACCCAGCCCGAAGACCCGAATTTCGGGTTGGGGGGGGGTAAGGGCTCCACGCGTGTTTTTTCTATGTTTCCCGACCCCCCCCCCACTAGAAATCGAGGGTTAATCTTAACCTTCGGGTGGCGAGATTCTGGGGCGCGCTCCCGCGGATGCGCGGTCGCCCGGGGCACGTTCCGCGCGGGGCACCCGCGAAAAAACGCCCCGCACCCGCGGGGCCGCAGCCCAGGGGCCCGGCCCGCGAGGCCGCGGGTACCGAAGTGTTGCTTTCCGCCCCCCCACGCCAAGGCACTAATTGGTGGTCTCCAAACCAGGTGGTGAAACACCCGGTGGTGACCCTGATTCCCCCCCAAAAGAATTCTGGGACACCACCGGGTTTGGGGACACGCGGTCGCCACGAGGTTTTGCGTTGCCTGGGCCAGCCAGCGCTCGAAAACCATTACCCAAATCGCCCAAAACTCACCACCGGGTGTTCTCACCACCACGTTTGGGGACCACCAAACTAATATCGGCGGCGGCCTCCCCCGAGGGCGTATGAGGAAAATCCCACGGACATCACGAGGCACCCTGCTTCCCACTCCACACGTCGGGTTCACGTCGGATGTGCGCCAGATGCAGGTCGGATTCATGCTCGACTTGCGCCGCACAGCCCTCACGCGAGGGAGCCCCGAGTGGCAGAGGCAGCCCCGAATGGTCGCCCAGATGCGCTCCGCGCGGAGCCTCCACGAACGATCACAGGGGCCTGGCCCGCGAGGCCGCGGACACAACTGGCCGATTCCTGAAACCCCGAGCCCGAAAATACGGAGGACAGTGGTGGAAAAGGAGGAGGAGGATGAGGAGGAGGAGGAGGAGGAGGAGGAGGGAGGAGAGGAGGAGGAGGAGAAGGAGGAGAGGAGGAGGAGAGGAGGAGGAGGAGGAGGAGGAGAAGGAGGAGGAGGAGGAGGAGGACTGCCACCTCTTGGGAGAGCGCCGTCTGCTTCCGCCGGGCTTGCGCCGCCCTCCGCTGGCGGAGCCGCCGCCGCTCTACTCCCGCAGGAGGAGCTGCCGACCCTCCGCCGTCGTCCCGCCGCGGCAGAGATGGCCTCCTCCCTCCTCCTACCTCCTCCTCCCTCCTCCCTCCTCCCTCCTCCTACCTCCTCCTCCTCTCCTATCCTCCTCCTCCTCCTCCTCCTCCTCCACCTCCTCCTCCTCCCCCCTCCTCCTCCTCCTCCTCCTCCTCCTCCTCCTCCTCCTCCTCCTCCTCCTCCTCCTCCTCCTCCTCCTCCTCCTCCTCCTCCTCCTCCTCCTCCTCCTCCCCCTTTTTGGCGCGCCCCGGAGATCGCCCACGGGAGGGAGCCCCGAGCGGCCGAGGCGGCCCCGCGTGGCCGAGGCACGCCCCCCCGAGGCAGCCGCCGGACGGGCCCCCCCCCGCGAGGGAGGCCCGGCCCCCCCCCCGCCCCAAGGGGGCGCACGGCGCCTCGGGGGGCTGTGGCGCGGTGCCGTGTTCGGGCAGTGCTGCAAGGGGGGGGGGTCCTCCCCTGACCTTCCAGAGAGCTATTTTTCAGCACTGGAGACCTAGAAGCCTAAAAAACGGAGCGAAACTGCCTAAAACCAAGACGTAGAATAGCCTTGGGGTAGGTTTTTTAAGTCGCGTGCTATTTTTTAGCCCTCTTGGAAGGTCAGGGCCCCCCACCCCGCAGGGGGCGCACGGCGCCTCGGGGGGCGGTGGGGCGGTACCGTGTTCGGGCAGTGCTGCAGGGGGGGGGGGTCCTCGTGGCTCCCGGGTCGAGGCTCGAGGCGGGAGCCACGAGGAATTCCGGGATCGAGGCGCTCGAGTCTCCGGGAGCCGCGCGAGGCAGGACCCGGGGGAGGCTCCGGGAACATCGAGGGCCCAGGATCGCGGTTCCAGGGGGCCGAGGCCTCGCCGGCTCCTCCCGAGGATCGAGGCTCCAGGATCGAGGGTCGAGGATGTGGGGCTTCGGGGCCGAGGATCGAGGATCGAGGTTCCAGGGGCCACGAGGTTCGAGGATCGAGGCTCCGGGATCGAGGTTCCAGGGGCCCCGAGGATCGAGGTGCGAGGATCCAGGCTCGAGGCCCGAGGACCGAGGAGCGGGCCTTTGGGGAGGCCCTGGGGGGCGGGGTCTCGGGTCGGGCGAAAGGGGGGGATAGCAAAGGGGGGGGGGGGGGAGAATCAGCTCACGTAGCTGACTTTCCTGGCGCCTCGCGGCGCCGGGAGGCGCCCATGTGTCAAGGAATGGGCCCGGCGGCGGGGCCGAAACCAGCTGCATGCAGCAGATTTCGTACCCCCCCTTTCCCTATCCCCCCCTTTCCCCTGACCTTCCAGAGAGCTATTTTTTAGCACTGGAGACCTAGAAGCCTAAAAAACTGAGCGAAACTGCCTGAAACCAAGACGTAGAATAGCCTTGGGGTAGGTTTGCAAGTCGCGTGCTATGTTTTAGCCCTCTTGGAAGGTCAGGGTCCCTATTCCCCCCCTTTCGTTCGGCCCGAGGGTCGTGGGTCCCAACGGGACCTCCTCCTCCAGGAGTCCGCCGCGGGCCCGTCGAGGGCCGCCGAGGGCGGCTCCTGGGGACGCCTGCCCGACAGTGCACGACGCGCGTCGCCTCGCAGCAGGCGACAGGGTGCGGAGGAGCGGGTGCAAGGCAGAGGGGGGAGGAGAGGAGGGAGGAGGAGGGGAGGAGGGGACACTGACCTTCCAAGAGGGCTAAGAAATAGCGCGCGACTCAAAAGCCTATCCCAAGGCTATCCTACGTCTTGGTTTTGGGCTGTTTCGCTCGGTTGTCGAGGTTTTTAGGCCTCCAGTGCTAAACAATAGCTCTCTGGAAGGTCAGGGGAAGAGGGGGCATGCTCCCCTCACCTCCTCCTCTGTCGACGATCCTTCTGCCGAGCCTCGGCTGAGCCTGACCCTGTCTGCAGGAAGCCTCGGCCACACGGGAGACGGGCAAGGACAGGCCGTGGCCGAGTGGAGCCGCAGTCTGCGGAAAGAGGGACAGGCTGGAGCGAGGGAGATGGGTGCAGAGGAGGCGGGAGGAAGCGGAACGTCGACAGGAGGAGGGGGCTCACAAACCGAGAGGGGACACGGTGGGAAGGAGGAAGGCGCCACGGGCCAACCAGCGGGCATTAGGGCAACTGCAAAAGAAGAAACTCTGAGAGATGCTGGCTGCAACCCAGGTTGACAGTGTACCGGCAGGTGTGGTTTGGTCCCTCAGGGAAAAGGCACCGTCACCAGGGTGGGGTATTTTGCCAAGCGATCACGACACCACGTGGCAGGTCGTGATCGCATCTATCCCCCTTGTCGGCAATCGAGGCTTGCAAAGTGAGGCGAACCACCGTCTTCGTGACGGGGGGGTGCGTCGCGCGCGCAGGAGCACGAGGCTGCAAGAGGAAGGCGCGCGCCTGCATCCTCGGCCATGCTGCGTCTCGGCCTCCCCTGGTGCTGCGCTCACTTCCAGTGGTTTGGCCGGCAACTCCCTCGGGCGGCCAACCCTTCTGACAATCTTTAGCCTGCTGGGCCCAATCCAATAGTTCAAACATGCGTTTGAACAGGAACTACGCGTCGGTCGGAAGAAGTAGGTAAAAACATGAAGTGAAAAGGCGGATATAATAGATTGAATCCAGGCCCTCCCGAAGAATAACGAAAAACCGCACAAGCATTTCGACTCTTGAAGTAGGAAGGCGCGTGAAGTAGATTGGGATCTGGGAATCACCAACCACCTACTTTGAACGACCGACGTGTATGCGGAAGGAATGAACATGGCACTTTTCTAGTGGCTTGACCTGCTCAAACGCAGTGCGAAAGTGAGCACGGGAAACGTTTCTGCAAAATGGCACTATCACCTCACTGCCATCAGCCGGCAAGGCTTCATCTCATGGACTCATCTTTGCCCTCCCTTCACTTCGAATGGCGACCGCCCCCATCGATGCAGCTCGTTCGCGGCTCGCCCAAAGTGCGCCTGCGGTCGAGTCCGCCATCTACGGTTGTGCATGCCATGACCATGGACACTCTAACATTCCTATCATTGAATCAAAGGTGTGCTTCAAAAGTGTAAAACGTGTTCTAAACATGTTTCAAACATGTGTTTCACATGCTTAAACCATGTTTAACACATCTTCTGGACATCTGGAAATTGTTTGTCAGCATGCTTCCTCTCCATTGATCGTCCTCCACATATCTGCGGTCGATCAACTGGCCATCGCTCGGACGTCCATTCCCTGTGTTTTTTTCCGGTTTCGTGCGTGGTTTTTTCGCGAAATGATCAAGGATGTTCCTCGATGGTCCTCGCCGAAGGAAAAATGCACACGTCCGAGCGATGCCAAGTCAAGCGCTGCCCAGCCCCTCAACCGACGACCCAGCCAAAAACGCAACCACGGCCTGCGGAGAGCTCGGAAAGCTCATGGCTGGACTCGCGACGCGCTGGATGCGCACGTGGAGGGCCAGCGTGCCCTGGCCACGCGGGGGTCGAGCGCTGGAGGCACCTCTGGCCGGGTGCCGACCGGGCTCCCGCCCACGCCAGCCGCGTCAGAGGCCTTCAGCTTACTGGCAGCAGCGGCGGTGAGAAACAGGCAGGTGGGAACTTCGGGGGCCCGTGCCCGGAACTTGGGAACTTCTTGGGCCGTCCTGCACGCTCCGAAGACGAAGACGACGGGCATACGAAAACCGCACGCAGAGGGTCCTCAAGAGCAGATATAAACCATACACAGACGATACACCTTGCGAAATGCTTTAGAAATCATGGGTTAAGAAATTCATAGTCTCAGAACTCGAATAAAAACCCAAAAGTTCCATTCAAATCTTAGGATTTACATTGAAACGTTAAGAATAATCGAGACTCTGGCCGAAAATTTAAGTTTTCTTAGGCATCGCCTAAGGTGTACACAGACGATGAGCCATGCTTGTAGTGGGCCTCGTGAGATTCTTCTCGGCATCCCGCGTGCCGTCCGCGGCGGCTCTGCAGCCGTGCTGAGCCCGCCCGGGGGCCGTGCAGACATCCTTAAAGGGAAATTAGGACACACAAATAAATACACACTAATAAAAATAGTCCCAATATTTTCCCATATTTTCTGGGTTGTTGTCTTCCCCCCCACTTCCCATATTTTCCCATATTTTCTGGGAAATCGAAGATTAATTGTGTCTGTGTGTTTCTTTCCCTCCTGACAGACATCCTGGGGAGCAGCGGAGCCGTGCTGCAAGCCTGGGGAGCGAGACCGTCTTGGGGGGCTGCCGGGGTCGTCTTGGCGCCCGCTCCGGCCGTCTCGGGCCCCTCTGGCTTGTGGCCGTCTGGGGCCAACTGCGGCCTTCGGGGGCCCTCCCGGGCGCTCTGGGACCAGCCCCCCAGTCAGTCGTTCCGTGGCGACGGACCAGCTCTCCATGCGTAGGGAACCGATGGTACTGGCACAGCTGCACACACACACACACACACACAGAATACGCATCAGGGTGGAACAACTGCCAACCAGGTATGCAGACCAGAGCATGGCGAAACGAGCATAATACACCATCGCCGTACAAGGCGTATCTGCGAAACGGCATAGAGGGGAGTGAAGCGAAGAGGTGGACAGCGCAACTCTCTGAAAGCTCGCGGGGCAGGGCAGCGTGCATCGAGAGGGCGTGCCGCCTTCACCTGGGCGGGCCGAGTGCGTAGATCAGGACAAGTACAGCCATACCTGAGCCAGAAGAACATCCTTCAAGAAAATGAGACCTTCCGAAGGCCAAAACACATAGAACATCCAAGGGTACGCTCCCCAGGGTGCACAAGAACATCCAACAAGCACGAAGAACCTCAGGGCACCCTCCCCGAACAGACCTCGAACTTATTCCTCGGCCCGACTGCAGATACGAGCCCACCCAAAGCCTTTTTCAAGCGTCTCTGCGACACGGTGTGGACAGTGTAGTGAAACAAAGGGGCGGAGAGAGCACAAGCTGTAGTTCCAGCGCCGATCTCTGTAAAGGCTCACAGGGCAGGCCAACGTTCGTCTGCGAGACGTGACTCCATCAAGCGGGCGGGGAATTGCACAAGGCCGTGGTGCAGCACACGACCTCTGCGGGCTCCGGAGATATGCTCTTGAAGTACCCGCAGTAGTCGTAGTCATCGCCACCGCCCAGGTAGATCGTCTCGTCGACGCCCGCCTGGCTCGGGTACCTGTAGGCGAAGCACGCGCTGCAGTCCTCGCCGCACTCCTGCGCCACGAGCGCGTGGGAGCTCGGCACCACCCCCTGGTAGCACTCGAAGGGCGAGCCGACTGCCTCGGGCCTCTTGACTACCTACCAGACCACCCCAACCCAACCCGAAGACCCGAATTTGACCCGAATTTCGGGTTGGGGGGGGTACGGATACCATGTGTTTTTTCAACGTTCCCCGACCCCCCCCCACTGGAAATCGAGGATAAATTTGGGCCTTCAGGTTGGTTTGGGGTGGTTTGGTGGGTGGTGACCTCTGGGGCTTCAGCTGCAGGGCGGCGTCGAAGCTGCGCGAGGTGACCCGCCGCGCGCCCGCCGGAGGCCGGGAGGCCAGGGGGGGGCACGCGCTCGCACGGGAGCGCTCCCGCTGCCCGTTGGGGCGGCAGACTTCCCCGCGACGCCGGGCCCCGACGCCACGCCTTCCCTGACCTTCCAGAGGGCTATTTTTTAGCACTGGAGGCCAAAACACCTAAAAAACGGAGCGAAACAGCCTAAAACCAAGACGTAGAATAGCCTTGGGATCGTTTTTTTGGTCGCGTGCTATTTTTTAGCCCTCTTGGAAGGTCAGGGTTTGGACGCCCGAAATGGGCCCGGAAAGAATGGGCACAATGCCCAACAGCAAACGTTGCCCCAAAGCAGCAGCGGCCGGGGTTGGGCAGGCGGCCTCCTGTCTCGAAGGGCCACAGGCCGCGGCGGCGTGGACAGCGAGTCCTGTTCAGAATGAACAGGAACTGCTGTTGGGCATTGTACCCATTCTTTCCGTACCCATTTCGGGCGTCCAGAACACAACACTCCTGGGGGGTCCAAGAGCAACCGATGCCGCTGCGCCCCAGACCTCTACGCTGGGGCGCAGTCGGACCACAGTCCCGCCGGCCCTCTGGCCGTGGGTGGTGTTGGCGATGTCGCTCCGCCAACCTCCTCCTTCTCCCGGGGGAGGGGGTTACCGATGGGGCGTTCCCCGAGGGGTTCGAACGTCCAAGATGGCCCAAGATGGCCCCACGAGGGTCCCAGATAGCCCACCGTGGCATCCCAAATCGCGCAAGTTAGCCCCAAGCTGGTTCAACATAGCGTCCGCCATACCTCCGCAATAGGTGCCATGACCGTCCCGCGACGCCCCCCCCCCCGGAGAAGCCAACACAATTCCAAGACCTGTGGAATCCGCCACCGTGCCTGCAGGATTGTGGGCGTGTTGGAATGCCAGTGCTGCTCTGTTGGTGTTTCTGCGTTCTAAGTAGGGAAACGAACTCCATACACCGACGCTTTTTTCGACCCTGTGCTGAAATTAGCACTGGAACGCGGATCCTGGTGTATACGGGATCCTGGTGTATACATGTTTCGTGGTTTCCTTTGGAAAGCGAAGGAAAAGTATACACCACACCAGCCCGACGCCGTCCCCGACCCTCAAAAAGTCGTGGGATCGAAAAAAACAGCCCGCCACTGGTAATGTATATGTTCCAGTTTCCGACCAAGGACTACCGGACCCCCCCCTACCAGCAGATGCCCGTATCCTCATCCCCCCCGCGAGGCCACGATCCCTCGCACAAGAACTGCCGGCGCCCGCGCTCCCGAGCGTCCCCGCGTCCGAGCCCCCGAGCTTCCCGAGCGCCCGCGTCCAAGGCCTGGGCAGGCATCCATGGCAACCGAGTCTCGAAAACGGTCCAACGTGACCCCAAGGTGGCCCAATGTGGCCCTTATGTTGCATCCTCGGGGGACCTTGTCTGTCCCGTCGCGGCCCTATTCGCAGCGAATCCGTGTCGAATCCATGTCGGGCTCGTCGGATCCGTGTCGAATCCATGTCGAATCCGCGCCGAAACCACGCCAAGTCTGCGTCGACTCCGCATCGAGCCCGCGTCGGGCACAAACAAAAAGATACCAATTTTGGGGCCAGACGAGGTCTCCCGAAGATGTAACATAATGGCCCCAAGAGGGCCGAGATGACTCCAAGAGCGCCTGAAAAGAGCCACGAGGGGACCACCACAGCCGGGGCTCGAAGGAGCCAAACCCACGGATGACCCTTCAAGCCAAGGCGCCCCCAAGATGGCCCCAAGGTGGCCTAAGAGGCCTCCAAGAGGGCCCCAAGATGGCTCAAGAGGACCCCACGAGGGCCCAAGAGGCATCCAAGACGGCCAAAGAAGGACCCAGACCCAAGGCGGCCTTAGAAGGCGGTCGACCGTCCAAGGCGGGAGCCAAGACGACCCCACGACTGACCCCAGAAATACCCCTCGAATACGGCCAAGATGGCCCCACGGCGGCCCAAAAGAGCCTCAGGACGACCCAGGAGGGCCCCACGACGGCCGAAGAGGGCCCCAAGACGGCCCCACGGGACCCCCTAGATTGACAGACAGGAGGCCAAGGCAACCCTACGACGGCCCGAATGAGTTCCATGAGAGCTCCTCAAGGAGTGAAGACGAAAGGCGTCACATGTGACTGCATTCCCCTCCTCCTCTCGCTCCTCCTCCTCCTCCTCCTCCTCCTCCTCCTCCTCCTCCTCCTCCTCCTCCTCCTCCTCCTCTTCTCCGCATCCTCATCATAACCCAGATCATCCTCATCACGGATCTTCCAAGCCTGCGGACAACAAGTGTCGCGAGTGACGGCCTCCCGTGGTCCCTCTAACAGTCGCCACGCAAAATGCTGGGCTTGCACGGTGATGGGACATGCCGCAGGCAGCTGGATCCGCCGCCACCTTTTGATTTATCAAAGGGGTGCCTGGCGTGCTAAACCCTCTAGGTTTTGGTTTTGGCTCTTTTTCCAAAAGAGCTCCCCCTGGGGCTCCGGTGCGTCCCGCCGGCCACCCGGAAAGGATCTCAAAACGCATCCGTCATGCCTCTGTTTCCTCCAGTTGGCCCAAGATGGCGTCCAAAACGGCCAAGATGGCCCAGGATGGTCTCCAAGACGTCTCCAAGACGCCCCAAGATGGCCTCCAAGACGGCTAAGATGGCCCCAAAATGCCTCCAAGACGGCCCAAGATGTACCCAAGACGGTCCACGACGGCCCAACAGGCCCGCAAGAGGCCTCCAAGGCGGCCCAAGAGCCCTGCAAGACGTCCTCCAGGAAGGCCCGAAAGGGCCAAAATCATTAATTTGCCTCAGGTGTCCGAAGGATTTTGGCATTTGCGCCTTTTCGGCTTTCCGACGGCCCAAGACGGCTCAAGAGGCCCCCAAGATCGCCCAAGAGGTCCCCAAAAGAGCCCCATGACGGCCCAAGTGGCCTCCAAGACGGCCCCAAGACGGCCCAAGAGGCCTCCAACACGAGATGGCCTCCAAGACACACCCAAGATGGCCTCCAAGACGGCCCCGAAGCGCCCCAAGAGGGCCCCAAGTCGGCCCAGAAAGGCCCCCAAGACGGCTCCCGACGGCGTCAGACGTGCCAGGAACCCACCAAGATGGCCGAAGTTGGCTCGAAGCTGGCCCAAGACGGCCCAATAGGCCCCCAAGAGGGCCTCCAGGAAGGCCAGAAGAGGCCCAACACATTGATGTCCCTAATGTTTTTGACGGATTCTGACATTTGCTTATTTTCGGCCTTCCGACGGCCCGAGACGGCCCAAGAGCCCCCGAAGATCGCCGAAAGATCGCCCAAGAGGCCTCCAAGATGGCCCCAGAACGGCCCAAGAGGGCCCCAAGACGGCACCAAGAGGCCCCCAAGACGGCACAGGAGGCCTTTAAGACTCCCAAGATGGGCCTCCAAGACGGCCCTGGAGCATTCCAAGAGGGCCCCAAGTCGGCCCATAGAGGCCCCCCAAACGGCTTCCGACGGCGTCAGACGGACAACCAAGACGGCCGAACATGGCCCTAAGATGGCCCAAGACGGCCCAAGAGGCCTCCAAGAGGGCCTCCAGGAAGGCCCGAAAAGGCCAACACCATTGATTTCCCATGGTTTTTGAAGGATTGTGGCATTTGCTTTTTTCCTGCCTTTCGACGGCCCGAGACGACCCAAGTGCCCCCACAGATCGCCCAAGAGGCCCAAGACACGGCCCCAAGAGGCCCCCAAGACGGCCCAAGAGGTCTCCAAGACGCTCAAGATGACCTCCAAGACGGCCCAAGAGCCCTCCAAGACGTCCTCCAAGAAGGCCCGAAAGGGTCAAAGTGGCCTCCAGACGGCCAAGATGACCTTCAAGATGCCCACGTGTTCCCCGAAGGCTTTCCAAACCGATTCGGGGAACACATGGTCCGATAGCTTGGCAGGTCTGGCCTCAACGTTCGGCCACATGGGCGTTTCCAAAAAGGCAGGGGGCGGCGGTGATTCGCCGTAGGCGTCTTCGATAACAACGTGTTGTCTCTTCTCGCCTTTTCGTTTCCGGTGGGCTCCTGAAGCTTCAAGATGACTCCAAGCTGACGCAGCAGGGCCCCAAGAGTGGCCCGAGAGGAGCCAAATACGACCCCAAGAGCGGCCAAGAGCGCCCTCAGAGCGCACGTTTGTTTCGGCCTGCGACGCGGGGGGGCGTAATTGTAGACCCCCATTTTGATCGATGGCATCCAAAAGGCCCCCAGAGATCCCCCAAGGCCTGCAATATGACCCCAAGAGAGAACCCCAAAAGGGCTCCAAAATGGCCCTAAGAGGGCCCTGAGAGGGACCAAATAGGGCCCCACGATGGCCCCAAGATGCATCAAACAAGCTCCAAGAACATGACTGTGTGCTGCAATTGTATTGCATATTCGGGGGACCTTGTCTGTCCAGTCGAACAACGATCCGAGTCAAATCCGTGCCGAATCCACGCCGAATCCGCGTCAAACCCACGTTGGAATACAAACAGGACTGCCACTTGCAGGACAGGAGAGCTCGCCCGAAGATGCAAAGCAACTGCAGCGCATCCCTGCCCAGGGCAGCTCGCCCAGTGACTGCTGCTGTTTGTGCCGGCGGGAATATTTTTGGTCAACAGGGTCGCGAGGCGGGTCGAAAGCCGTCCGAGCACTAGTCGGGCCGCGACTAAGCAGCAGGAAAAGAAAGGCAAGCGAAGCGAGCGAGCGGGCAGCCACTCAGAGGGAGAGCCAGAACCGATACACTCCCAAACCCGGTGGCGTTGGAAACCCCGGTGGCGACCAGCAAGCAAGCGCAGCCAAAATGGCGCGCGGCGCGACCACAGACACGCAGAGGTCGGTCGCTCTCCGGTGGGGATGCGCGCGGCGACGAGAAGATGGACGAGAGCCCGGCCGTGGCGTCGGGGGCTCTCCGAGACAAGCCGCGGCGCCGGCACCCTTTCCTTACGGGGGGGGCCCAAACACGGCGCGGTGGCCACGCCGCGTGGCGAGTCGGTGGGGCTTCGGGGTCGCCGCCCGGGTTTTGGACCCGGGCCGTTCTCCGCAGACTTCGCGGGCGACTGGGGCCTCCGAGGTCCCCAGGCCGTGCGGTGAGGGACCGTGCGCTGAGGGCCCTGGGGATGTCGTGGCCACCGCACGGTCCGTCACCGCACCGTTTTGGGGGCCCCAATTGTCCTGCTCTGAGCTCAGCGCATCGGGGTTGGCGCTGGCGGCGACGCCAGGAGTGCGGGGTGGGCATCCAGCACAGGCGAGGCCTGCCCTGCGCGCACGTCCAAAAATGGTGAGGTTTCAGGCTGCGCGCAGACATCCCGCCCAGGTACAGTCGGGCCGCTGAAAACAAGAGCGCTATAAAGAGGAACGAAGCCCCTTCTGGGCCCCAACACTGCCTTCGCTCGCGAGGAGGGCCGGAGGAAACGCCGTGGAAGAACGAGCCCCTTCCGAACCCTAACTGTTTCTTCCTTCAGCGTCTTTCGCAGGCCGAGAGGTTGACACCAACACCAAGATCGGCGGTGTGCCTCCACCGAGGGAAGAAGATCCCGATCTCGGTGATGGTGGTAATATTCTGGCTTCCAAGGTGACCGAAATGTTACCACCAACACCGAAATCTAGGATCATCTCCCCCTGGTGGAGGCAACCCCCTGTGTTGGTGTTGGTGCCCATTTCCAAGCCTCCGAGTCTTGACTGTAGCCCCGGGCGGTCTCAACTCCCCATCACTGGGGCGAGGAGCACGGCGCCGCCGGAGGCGGCGCTGGCGTGCCTGGACCGCCCCAGAGAGGTCAGGAGGGCTGTCTGGTCGCAGCTCGGAGCCTTGCCGAGGCCCTCTGGCATCTGCCGATCGGATGACTGGCCATCGCTCGGACGTCCACTCCCTGTGTTTTTGTGTCGGTTCCGTGCGTGTTTTTTTTTTCGCTAAATGATCGAGGGTGCTCCTCGATGGTCCTCGTCGGAGGAAAAATGCAACACGTCCGAGCGATGCCAAGATGATTTTGAATCCGCGGCCACGGAGGGCCGGACCGCTGCCCCAAGGGTATAGGCGCTCGCCCCGCAGGTCCGTCTCTGATGGCCCCGAGGCCCGAGGCCCGCCCCCAGAGGCATGCACATCGAAAAAAAAAAAACAAAGGGATTGGCACAGTCATACGTCAGAGAACCCGGGAAGTCTCCCCCCTCTGCCTGCGTCCGAAGCTCGTGCTCGCGTGCGTCCCCCGGCCTCCAGATGCTGTGGAGGGAAGGAAGGCGGGGACCATGACCGAGGCCGTTTGCAGAGAAGTCCGTGTCCAGGAACGCACCAGCAACCCAGGCATCCGACGTCTCGATGTGTTCGAGACGCGGGCCCCCGACCTCCCGACCACTTCCCTGGGACCGGTGTTTCATCCCGAGTCGTTTTGTTGACGGTCCCGAGGCCCGGCGAGGGCCCCGAGAGGCCAAAAACTGTGACAAACCTCTGTCTCGATGTTTTCGAGGCGCCCGAATGTCTGGGAATACACCAGCAGCACCGACCCTGGCCAGGATCCGCCCCTGGCCCCAGGAGCGCTGTCTACGCCCCTCCTGCCCGGGGCAGAGAATGCGTACACACACACACACCGATCCTGGGCGCAGGGTCGGCCTGGCCAGGACCGGTGCAGGTGCATAGCTGGCGCCCTCCGGGTGTCGACCTTGGTCAACGCCCATCTTGGTTACCGTCGGGGCCTTGACCCAAGGAACCCTAAAAGTAAGGAACAAAGCCCCTCTTTCCCATAAGTTGAACTTCGATTTCGTATCGAAACCTGAGGAAAATCCAAGGCAAACTGCGAAACACCTAAGGAACACGGAGCCCCTCCCCAACGAAAAGGGTTCCTTCTTCAGCGCCCCGACTGTACACCAACACCGGTCCTGGCCAGGACCACCCCGGGCCCAGGATCGCGGTATACGCCCTCCTGCCCTGGGCAGAATGCGTATACACACCGATCCCGGGCGCAGGGTCGGCCTGGCCAGGACCGGTGCAGGTGTATCGCTGGCGCCCTCCGGGTGTCGATCTTGGTCAACGCCCACCTTGGTTGCTCCAGACTTCATAACAAAAGGGAGGGGGTCACAACCCTCCCAGACGAGAAATTGTAGACCCCCCCAGACCATCCATGAAAGGGCGGCCCATTGCCCAGATCCCCCCCGACCCTTCAAGACTCCTCAAATCAGACCCCCCCCAAATGTGACCCCCCTCACTTTATTATGGAATCCGGAGTACCGTCAGGGTGTTGACCCAAGGAACCCTAAATAAGGAACGAGGCCCCTCTTTTCCATAAGTTAACCTCCGATTTCGTATCGAAGACCTAAGGGGAATCCAAGGCAAGCTGCAAAACAATCAAGGAACACGGAGCCCCTCCCCAGCGAAAAGGGTTCCTTCTTCAGCGCCCCGACTGCATAGCTGGCGCCCTCCGAATGTCGATCTATGGTCAACGCCCATGTTTTGGCTATCGCCGACTCGTCGCTCATCCTCGCGAATCGGCAGCGGCCGGCACACCGTAGGCGCCGCCGGGGAGTCCAGCGCGGATCCCAGAAATCCGCGCGGAACTCCGAACATTTATGTATGTATCGTTTTCTGCCCCTCGAGAAGACTACAAAAACAGCCACCTGCTGGCCAGAAGATGTGCAGGGTGGCGAGTCAATGTGGTCATGGTCAAGGTGGAGAGCCAATCCCAGACCCCCGAAGCCATGATTTTTCACACCGTCGCTCCCCAAAAGTCTCAACGCAATCCCCAGGGACCCATTTCTCATCCCGCGTCCTTCTTTGTGACGGCCCCGCAGCCCAGTGAGGGCCCCCGCGTCCTTCTTTGTGACGGCCCCGCAGCCCAGTGAGGGCCCCCGGAGGCCGAAAGCGGCGAAGCACCACCCGCCGTGATCTTCCAAGGCCTCGAGGGGGTCTGGGCTGTGGTCATGGCCCTCTGGGGGAAACCAAAAGGTACCGATACCGCTACTCCCTGGCTCCCGGGGTGCGTTCTGCCCGAAATGTCGAGGCGAATCCAGCGGTGGCGACGAAGGCATCCCAGGAGGCCCAAAAAAGGGGAAACGGGCGGGGGGTAGAGTCGGCCTCGATTGGACAGGACACGCGAGAGGACACAAGACCCTTCCGAGGGCCACATCGCCATAGGAGTGTAAGAAGGCACGTGTCGAGAGGCACAGGACACAAGGATACCCTTGAACTGGCAGGGTCGACCTACTAATCCGGGCCGACTGTAGAGGTATGGGGTATGGGCATATTTTTCCTCCTCGGAGTCTGGGCTGTGGTCATGGCCCTCTTAGTCCTTCCCTCGATGAGGGGGCGCGGAGCGCAGCGCCGCCGCCGCGCTCATGATGGGCCGATTTCCCACCACCACTGCCACAGGTAGGAGAGAGGGAGGAGGAGGAGGAGGAGGAGGAGGAGGAGGAGGAGGAGGAGGAGGAGGAGGAGGAGGAGGAGGAGGAGGAGGAGGAGGAGGAGAGTAAGAGAGAAAGAGGAGGATGAGGAGGAGGAGGAGGAGGAGGAGGAGGAGGAGGAGGACCTCCCCGTCCTCCCTTCTGCCCCGTCCTGCGGCTGGTTCGCGTCGTGTCGATCCCGGCGTTGGTTCCTGACACCGCGGGGATCGTTCAAACTTGAACGATCGGCCCTTTCAAAGAAACCGTACAAGGATGGGCCGATTCTGGGCCACAGGCGGCGTTCAACCTTAAACGCCCGCGCTGGGGTCACAGCCGGTCGACACGACGCGGACCTGCCGTACCTTTGGCAGGACGGAGGAGGAGGAGCAGGGGGGGGGAGGAGAGGAGGAGGAGGAGGAGGAGGAGGAGGAGGAGGAGGGGAGGAGGAGGAGGAGGAGGAGGAGGAGGAGAGGGGGAGGAGGAGGAGCAGCAGGAGGAGAGCAGGAGGAGGAGGAGGACTCCCATCCTCCCTTCCCCCCCGTCCTACCCTTGGCAGTGGTGGTGGAGATGGGCCCACCAGCTCAGGCCCAGCAGCGCAGCCGCAGCAGATCCCGCGGCCAGGCGGCACGCCGAGCGGCGGCACCAGCACGCGGCAGGCAGGGGCGGCGAGGCCGCCGCCTCGAGGTGCTCCTCCTCGGAGGTACCCAGACCTCCGACGAAGGCCTCCTCCCTACCTTCTCTTACTCGTCCTCCCTCTCCTCCTCCTCCTCCTCCTCTTCTCTTCCCTCCTCCTCCACAAGCTCCTCCTCCTCCTCCTCTACTCCCTCCTCCCGCCTCCTCCTCCTCCTCCTCCAGCCTCCTCCTCCTCCTACTCCTCCTCCTCCTCCTCCTCCTCCTCCTCCTCCTCCTTCTCCTCCTCATTCTCCAAGGCTCGCCGCAGGCGCTCACGTCGTCGTCAAAGCCACGTGGGTGGGCCGCGGGTGGGTCGCGGGCGGGTCGCGGGGTGCGTCGCGGGGTGGGTTAAGACAAGGCCAGGACGAGGTTAGATTCGGGCGAGGATGAATCGAGAATCTCAGAGATCCGGCGGCTCTGGAGGATGTCTCGGGAGCCGCGGCCTTCTCACAGCGCTCCGGAACGCTCTGAGAGCGTTCCGGAATGCTCTGGAACGGAGTTATCCTCGTCCTAGCCCCGTCCGACGGGTCGCGGGGTGGTTCGCGGGGTAGTCCTGGGAGGTCTCTGTCTGAAGGATCAAATGCGATGAAGCCCGATTGAAGGGCCACCTCGCCAATTGAGGCTGGGTGAAACCTCGGATGAAGCCAGGTGAAATCGGATTGAGCTGGATTCAGCGGGACTAAACCGGATCAGGCGGAATGAAACCCGATTAAGTGGGAATGAACCAGGTTCGGCCCGTTTGCGGCAAGGGAAATGCCAGCGCCGAGTCAGAATTTCAGCCTCCCAGGAGTTGTTTCCCAGCCCGTCCCGAACAGGACCCTCCCCGAGACCTGGTCTCGGCCTCCGGGTGCCCTCGCCGGGCCCCAGGACCGCCCGCACATGGCCCCAAAAGATGAAGAGCCCACGCCTCTGCTCAGAGGAGGGGCTGGGGACCCAGTGCTGAAAAGAAGCAGGACGTCGCACTTCTGTTACCAGCCTGGAACATATCCCTATCCCTATGCTGGGCACCTCCTCGTCACGATGGCGATCTTAGGGGTTCCCATATCTTTTGAGGGCGAGTCCCTAAGACTGTCATCGCCTCTTGGCGTGTCAATCTTAGGGATAGGGATACGTTCGAGGCTGGTAAACTTCTGGGCTCTCAACGGAGCGACGAAAAGAAACGGGGGCCTTGCGCGAGAAGCCACGAAGACCTTACGCCGCGGCTGACGCTGGCCGCCAGCGTGGCACACGGGCGTGGAGGAGAGGGCGCTGGCGCGCGCGACCTGCGCGGGAAACTCCCGCGCGAACGTCGGCGCAGCCGACCTCGTCTGCTTGCGTGGCTCAGCTTGCATCTGGGGCCGCTATTGGGCACTCCTCCGCCTCCTCCTCCTCCTCCTCCTCCTCCAACTCCTGCTCTCCCTCCTCCACCTCCTCCGCCTCCTCCTCCTCTTCCTCCTCCTCCTCTCCCTCCTCCTCTCCCTCCTCCCCCTCCCCCTCTTCCCCCTCCTCCTCCCCCTCCCCCTCCTCCTCCTCCTCCTCCTCCTCCTCCTCCTTCTCCTCCTCGCGGCAGGCACCGCCAGGGCCTTCAGAAGTGGGCCTGCGGCGAAGAGCTGGATCCAGGGAAGGGGTCGGGGCCTCGGGGGGCCGAGGACTGGAAACACATGCCGCCGGACGTCCGGGTCCTCCCCCGCGGCACCGCCCTCGTCACGAGCCTGCTCTGCCGCAGGCGCTCCATGCTGCCAACCGAGGAGAGGATGATACGCATATGCGCCCCGTGGAGGCCGAGGTGGCCACGCCATATACACAGAGAGAAAGAGAGAGAGAGAGAGAGAGAGCAAGAGAGAGAGAGAGAGAACGTTGCAGGCGTCCTCTACGGCCTGCTCGCTTGAACCGCGAGCCGGCGGTCATGGATCAACATTGAAAAGAACTGGTTACGAACAACACGCGTGCAGTCTGCATTTCCCCCGTGGATGGCGCTCTCGCCTTGGAATATCGTCATACATTAGTTGCAGCGCTCTCGCTGCTTAGAACCGTGCTCTCGCAGCTCCGGTGTCCCGAGTGGCCAGCCCGTTTCGATCCGCCCGTGCGGAGACGCTGGGCCAGCCCGCCCGACAGGGTCGTCCACCCGCAGGACACGCCCGTCCGATGCCGCCCGCCGCCCGCCGCCCGCCCGCGACCCGACCCGCAACCCGCCCGCGACGCACACGCGACCGTCCCGCAACCAACCCGCGACACTCCCGCGACCGACCCACCCGCGATCCCCGCGCGCGGCGGCCTTCTATTCATTGGCGCTGCAACCCTGCGAACCTGGCAAGGCAACCAAGGCGTCCCCTCACTCTTACCCGCAATTGCGGGGGCTTCGTTTTAAAGCAGGCCCACGAGGTCACCGTCGATCAAGCTTCGCCCAACACGCAATCGGAAGCGTTTGGAGATCTCGGGCGGAAGCTCGCTGCCGTAACAAAACAACTGCGATGCCTCGTGACATCTCGTTGTCTGCCTCTCTCTCTCTCTCTGTCGCTCTCTCTCTCTCTCTCTCTGTTTCTCTCTCACTCTCTCTCACTCTCTCTCCCTCTGGCGTCACGTTCCGTGGACAAGAGTGCATAGCGCCAGGGCCACGGACTGGACTGGCGAAGCGATGGGATCGCCTTGCCATCCGCGTCTGGAACGGCTCAATACCCTGCACCTACCTATGAGATCTGTTGTTGGGATTGCCGTCGTCGTCGTCGTCGTCGCCGTCCTCCTCCTTCGAATCGACCACATGTCCTGCACTGCAGGACGCTCAGACCAGGATCTCGAATCGAGTCGATCCGTGGCGACGAAGCGGCAGCTGCCTGTCCTTGCCGTTTCAGGCGTCCTCGTCGCGAGGACTTACAGGCAACTCCTGCTCGTCGCACCACCAAGTGTGCCGGAGGGGCAGGCCTGGCGCTTCGCTGGACAACTATCAGTTCACAAGCTGAACGGAACGAGAGACGTCCCACAAACGTGGATACTTCCGCATCGCTGTGCACAGTCGTCTGGTCCTGCACTGGTGCGGGGCGAGCTGCCTCCAAACGGCGGATATCAGCTTCGCGCCGCGCGCATCCGTCTTGGATGCGTGTGACGGGTGCACGGGTGGAGGACGAGCGGATTCCAAGATGTGGCTCTCGCCCAGACGCCGCACGCGTCCGCTGCAACAGCTTGCAACAATCAGCCTGATGGAGGCCGATGTCTTTCAAAACTGTTCAAGCACGGACTTCTGCTTGAGACACCATGTCGGCTCGCGACACAGAGAGTTGGGTTTTCTGCACCAGTCACACGGGTGGAGGGCGGTTCCTTTCCAACGTGGGGCTATATAGCGCGCGACGCCTGACACAAGAAATGTTGATGGCTGCTCCGCGTACAACCAGCTGCGTGACATGGGCCTCCCATCTCGCCCTCCTCCTCCCGCCTCCGCCCTCCCCCGCCGGCACCCCCTCCACAACCTCCTCCCTCCTCGTCGCCCTTTCCTCCGTGCTGATCCACATCCCACACCTGCTGCTCGTCCACGCCTGTGCGCCTGAGCCCGCCACCGCCCAGCCCCCTCCAGGCACGAAGTTCGCCCGAGGGCGTGGTGGCCCCAGCAGGAGTCTATTATCCGGCACGCTGCGCGCGCTTTGAGCCGGCGCGCAGCGCGCAGGCAAGGAGGAAAGCAGGAGGACAGAGACAAGGACACGGAGAGGAACACCCATCGATGAGGCAAGACACTCCCCGTAAGCTCTGTCCAGGTGTCGGTCGGTGGGGGATAGCTGAGATACACTGTTTTATGCACCCCTGCAAGGCACAATCAAAACTGAATCGAGCAACGAGCTGAGCGCCAACTGAGTGTGGAGCGGCGGGCCTGATTGAGCCAGGTCGAGAGGGGTCGGCAAGGTATTCCTCCTCCCCCCTTTCAGTACTTTTCTTGATAAGCAATTTCTCTCTGTCACATCCACAAGCCAGTCGAAGGAGCGGCCCAGGCATTTCGCCTGAGCCCCCCTTACCATTTGTGATCCTGAAGCTTACAAAACCTGGCAACAGCTTCACGGATGGAGGACGGGTGGTTTTCAAAATGTGGCTCTTGCCTGGGCGCCACGCACGCTCGTGAAAAAACATTGGAAGAGCTTCACGGATTGAGGGCGGGTCGTTTTCAGCAAATTGCTCCCGCTTTTGCGCTGCGCAAGCTCTTCTTAAACAATTGCTAGAGCATCACGGATTCCGAGCGGGCCGTTTCCAAAATATGGCTCTCGCCTCAGCGCCGCGCACACCCGTCTGCAAGCATTGCAAACATTTCACGTATTGAGGGCGGCTCCTTTTCAATATTTGGCTATCGCCTGAGAACCGCGCACATTCGTTTTAAGAATTTATCGAATGTTCACAAATCCGGTTGGTTATCATCACACAAATCGTATTCTGGAACACTTCAGGACTGTCAGGGCGCATCGATTCGCGGTGTTGGACAGTCCCAGGAATGGCGTTCTGGTACGATTCGGAATCGTTAAGACGTAGCGGTCAAATTGATTCGTGACGTTGAAGCTCCGATAATGCTGTTTTGGCACTCTCCAGGATCTTCTAACGGTTGACTCCCAACGGGGCACTCCCCTGAATGAAACGAACCACCCTTGTTGGGGCCTATGAAGAGGGAGCTTGGAGGAAGGGCTTACGTATTCCAACATCGTTGATACGTCTTGGGTTCACACTAGTCCTCCTCCTCCTCCTCCTCGTCCTCCTCCTCCTCCTTGTCTTACCTCGCCCTCCTGCCTGACTCCCTCCCCCCTCCCTTCCAGGAACCCTCCAGAGGCATTCAAAGCACTCTTGGGACCTCCGGTCAGGGGACCTCCGGTCAGGGGACGCCAGGAGACTGGGATCTCTGGAGGCAGGCTGGGTGGGGGGGGGGCAACCGAAGGGGGAGGGTGATGAGTTCGGGTGGTTTCCGTTCCCTCCTCCTCCTCCTCCTTCTCCTCCTCCTCTTCCTCTTCCTCCTCCTCCTCCTCCTCCTCCTCCTCCTCCTCCTCCTCCTCCTCCTCCTCCTCTTCCAACGCTCCCTGCAATCGGCCCTCCTTCTTCTCCTTGGGCGCCCTCTGCGCCCTCTGCGCTCCGTTTTGCGTGTTGTTTTTCCTACCGCTGCGTATGGGCTTCGGACTTTCGCCGTGCGTCCGCTGGCCATCGCTCGGACGTCCATTCCCTGTGTTTTTTTCGGTTTGGTGTGTGGGTTTTCCGCCAAATGATCAAGGATGCTCCTCGATGGTTCTCGCCGAGAAAAAAAGGCACACGTCCAAGCGATGCCAGGCGCTTCGGATATTCGCGTGCGTCCGTGCATCCAGGAGGCAAAGAGCCAACGAGGTAAGGGGGCAGAGGAGGAAGGGGATCTCTGACGGCAGGGTCGGGCGGCTGCACAAGAGACACCGGCCTTGCCGCAAAAGCAAGACCGCAAGACTAGCGGAACGACAGCCACGGCGAGACTGATCGGAACCGACAGGCAAACGAGACCAGAACCTACGCAACGACGCAACAACCGACGAGCCGAACCGACCGAATGCATCCGACTGCAAAGCAGCCGATCCCATCATGTCGTGGACTCGGCGCGCACAAGGGGGTGTAGGGAGGGGAGGAGGCTTCTCAGAAGGCGGCTGACTCGTGGCAGGCGCCAGCCGCCAGTCTGAGAAGCCAGGGGCCCTCCGCTTCTTGGAAGCACCCCAGCAGCTCCTTAGGAACACGGAGCTGCCTATGAGAAGCAAAAGCAGCACTGCCACTCGTCTGAATATATGTTCGCAATATGTATCCTTGTTCCCCGCCTTCGCAAAATGACTCGCCCGAGTATGACTCACACTAAGATGCGTAATTGTCCCATCCTTGATCGTGTACAGACTATTCCTCTTCTTCGAAAAAAAAAGAGAGAGCACAACCAAGAGAGAGAGAGAGGCACATCAAACAGAAAACAACATTGGGAGGAGGCCTCCGAAAGCCCCCCTGCAGTCGGAGAAGGCAGCCCTGGCTCGCACTGCCCCGTTCTGCAATAAGCTGAGCATTGCGCGGGGGTGTCTGAAGGGCTCCACCCCCCGCGGCTCCAGCGGCTCGACCTGCACAGCAGTCCCCGCTGCCACGGACCATGCCCAGCCCCGCCTGCACCATGATGATTACGATGCTGCTGCTGATAGTGATGATGAGGATGTTGTTGATGATGGTGCTGATGCTGATGTTGGTGCTGATGCTGACAATGATGACAATGCCCGCACAGCCGACGGCGAGCGTCGCTCAGCCGCCACCCTGAGGATGATGACGATGATGATGACGATGCCGATAACGATGGCGATGGCCATGATGATGGTGATGATGATGAGGGGTTCGGATGATGATGATGATGATGATGATGATGATGATGATGGTGATGGTGATGATGATGATTCTGATTATGATGATGATGATGATGCTGATGATGATGATGATGATGATGGTAATGATGATGAAGCTGCTGCTGCTGCGGATGATGATAACGATGCTGCTGCTGATTATGATGGTAATGCTGACGATGAGGATGATGATCACGATGATGATGAGGATGATGATGAGGATGATGATGATGGGGATGATGATGCTGATAATGACTTTGATGATTTTAATGATGATGATGATGATGATGATGATGATGATGATGATGATGATGACGATGACGATGATGATGATGATGATGATGATGATGATGATGATGATGATGATGATGATGATAATGATGATGACGACGAGCCAGGATGGCGCCAACCATGCACCTGCCCCGATCCTGGCCAGGCCCATCCTGGGCCCAGAAGAATACACTTCCTCCCTGCATGGGCAGGAAGGCGTGCATACTGAGACCCCACGTCACGAACAAAAACTGACTTGACTGGAGCCCAGGATCCCCATCTTTCTTCAACTGCATGGACTCGAGCTGGATCTAGCCATGTGGGCCTGGGGGCCCGATACAGGGCAACATAGGCTGGTGCGAAAAGAATACGACGCCAAAATCTCAGGGCATACGGACCCCGGCAGGGCCCAACCGAAACAGTGTGTTCCCCATTCGTCTCGTGTTCATCGTCCCTCGCTATGTGTTCGCCCCGCCTCAGAAGCACACTGCAATCCGAACGAAAACGGGGCACGACAGCGCCCAAAGCACCGTTTAGCTCGAGCCCCGGATCCTCGTTTTCTTTTCGTTCCGCCTCGGCTGCAAAACGTAATTCGAACGAAAACGGTGCACGACAGCGCCCAAAGCGCCGTTTAGCTCGAGCCTTGGATGCATGCAATTTCCGTCTGACGCCTGCGGACCAGAAGATTGGCCAATATTGCTGGTGGTTTTCGGCGTGATCAGACCAAAGCAGACCAGAGGATGTGTCAACCAAGCATGGCCAGGAGGAGTGCTTGTACATGACGGGCTCCAGAAACCCTGAACACACAAATGCTGCCATCTCTTGGGAGGTCGACTTCTGCATCCCCCGGCTACCGCCGAGTTTCCGCCGGCGGCGCCGCCGCCGCTGTTTGCTTCCGCCGACGCTCCGCTGACCTTCCGCCGCAGAAGAGATGGCCACTCCTTCCATCCTCGAAGGCAAGGCACTCCTTGGACCCCCCTTCCTCCTCCTCCTCCTCCTCCTCCTCCTCCTCCTCCTCCTCCTCCGACTTCATTTCCTCCTCTCCCACGTCGCTCCTCCTCCTCCCCCTCCTCCTCCTCCTCCTCCTCCTCCTCCTCCTCCTCCTCCTCCTCCTCCCCCTCCTCCTCCTCCCCCTCCTCCCCCTCCTCCTCCTCCTCCTCCTCCTCCTCGCTCCTCCCATGGGAAGACCTGGGCCCCGGATCGCCCTGGCCAGGCGACGCCCCTCCGAGGAACCAGGGGGGGGAGGCGGGCGGGAGGGGCGCGCCGCCGAGCCCGCCGCGGAGACGTCTCTCGCGGCGGCACACCCCGCGCGCGCGCAGCCACACTGGAGGCTTCCCAGCTGGGGTCACGTCGGGCATGTCCTCCTGCAGGCGGATTTGGGACGAGAGATCTGTTTGCAATGCGGGATGACGATTAATAAAAAAGGGGGAAGAACGATTTTAAAAAGTAGTTGTCTGCGATTTCTGCACATTTTTCTGAATGGAGGAGACCGACTAAAAAAATAGTTTTCCAGCCCGCGGCCGGTTTTTTTCTAATCGTCATCACGGGCGCCGCCGCGTGAACACGACCCTCGGTCATCTATTAATCGTCATCCTCCATAAGATGTCTTAGATGGTGGAACACATGGTCCCCTCACTATTACTGCACTGCTTGGGAGATTCCTCTTGTAGGAGGGCAGGCCCGACTTGAAAGCTGGGGTCGGGGCACAGATCGAACTCAGAGGAGGAACAGGAACCGACACCGCTACCCACGCATCGTTTTCGGCCTTTCTGGGCCACCTGGGAGGCTCTCGTCGCCATCGACGGATTCGCCGCGAAATCCTTGTCAGAACGCACTCCGGGAGAGATCCGAGGAGTGGCGATATCGGTACCTTTGTGTTCCCCCAGCCCGCGTACAGTCGGCCCTCGGCCAGAAGAACACCCCTCAAGAACACGAGACTCTCCGCTGGCTGAAACGAGCAGGGTGCACAAGAACATCCACCCGACATTGTCTTGACATCCCTGCGGAGCCCAGGGGGCAGAGGCAGATAGAGAGAGAGAGAGAGAGAGGAAGAGGGGGAAGGGGGGGGAACCAACGAGGCCACGGGCGCCGACGCGCCAACCGGCCTGCGGCCGCGCGCAGCGGGGGCGCCCTCTGGGGCCCCCGGGGCCCCGCGCGCGGCCGTGCACCGAACTCGTCAGGTGCGCCGGGGCGCTGGGCCGGGCGCGCCTGCGCAAGGCCCCGCGCCACGGAGCGTCCGGCCCCCCCCCGCCCGCGCCTTCTGGGCGCAGCAGCCACCCTGCCGCCCTCGGCGGCAGGACCGGGAAACGCGCTCGCGAGGCGCTCCCACCGCGGGCGCCCAGCACCCGCAGCGCAGGCACGCCACCCGGCCGCTGCGCGCCGCCAGCCGCGCGGCTGCCGCGGGGGGGCCACGGCAGCGGCCAGGACCGCGTGTTCCCGCACCGGCCTCTTACACAGTCGTGGCGTTGACCTAAGGAACCCTAAATAAGGAACGGGGCCCCTTTTTCCCATAAGTTAGACCTCGATTTCCGATCGGATACATAAGGAAAACCTGGGGCAAGCTGTGAAACACTGAAGGAACGCGGAGCCCCTCCCCAACGAAAAGGGTTCCTTCTTCAGGGCCCCGACTGTACCTCGACCAAAAACACGAGGGTGCCCTCCCCGAACCGGCCTCGATCTTGTACCTCGGTCCGACTGTAGTAAGACGCGCGAGAAGGATGCGTGGGCCTTGGGCAGCCATGCCGACACCTCTCGAGCGGGGGGCGGCAAGCGAGGGTGGACAGGAATGGGCCGAAGGGGAAAGATGCGAGGGGGGAAACCTTGGAAAGTCGCTCATCCACTCTCAGTGATGACTGTAGGTGCTTCGCCGATGCACTGGCGATGCACCCGCTGCTTCGCCGATGCACTGGAGATGCATTGGCGACGTCGGCGATGCATCGAAGCCGTCGGCGCGGAGAAAATCGGGCTCCACATCTTGCCAGTGCATCAGCGATGCAGCGCGCGCGACCCTCCGACCCCATCTGCTCGGACCCCACCCGGGAAGCCTGGACACGTGGAGGGGGAGTCTCAGGTGTTCTCCTTCGGGATCGGTATGGCCTTGCCCTTCTTGCCCTGTGGAGGGAGAGGGCCCAGGCACGCTCGCGTCGTGGGCAGAATCATGGCCGAGGGTTCTGGGCCGTTTTCGGCCTCGGGGGGTGGGGGGGGGGCCTCGCCGGTCCCCGGGGCCGTCAACAAGTGGCTCGGGATGGGACACGGGCCCGGGGGAACAGACCAGGACGTCTGCAGGGACCCCGCAGAGGAGGAAACAAAAAAAACATGTCTGGGAGAGTAGGGCGAGTGCATGCCGGGCCGCCCTTCTTGCCACCGACCTTCACCTGCTCCCCTCTTGCTCCCCCTGCCCTGGACGAGGGGATGGCAATCGTGGGCAGATGATCAGTCGCCTCCCGTGCTGACGCTGTTGCGCTGGGTGGCCTTGGGTTTCGTCGGGCACAAACCTGCCTCAGCAACGACGACAGACGGTCAGAAAACCAGACAGACTTGATGGGCCTGTTTTCCACCACCACCACCATAAGTTGGAGGGGGAGGGGGTCCTCCTCCTCCTCCTCCTCCTCCTCATCGCCTCCTCCTCCTCCTCCTCCTTCCCCCTACAACTTATGGTGGTGGTGGTGGAAAACAAGCCGATCAAGACTGGCATGCAGGCAGAGATAGGGAATGGCGAAACAAAATGCGGCTGAGGATGCAACGCAAGGGGCATATAACTCGCCACAAGCGCCGTAACACGTGGACCCCGAGCTTCAGCATGGTACGCGAGGTGCGCGTCCATTGTCAGGCCGCTCCTCCTCCTCCTCCTCCTCCTCCTCCTCCTCCTCCACCCTGCTCCCTGTCCGCAGACTTCAGGATTTCATCGGGGACCTCCGAAGACCTCTGGAGGTCCACAGGAATCCAGCCAGCTGGCGCCTCGTCAAAAATCGTGCAGGAGGTGTTCCTTGTGTGCCCCGAGGCCACTTCAGAAGGCCAGGGCCGCAGCAGAAACTCAGAATGCACGCGAGGTCCTGGGTAAGGAGTCGAAGGGTCCGGGGGGCCGGCGGCTTGAAACATCCGAGCTGCCCAGGGGCCTGTCCCTCCCCAGACCGGCCGAGGAGCACGCTCAGGGGGCGGAGGGGCACATCTCGGGGCTGCGCACAGACAGTCCCCAGAAGCAGTTCAGGCGGGCTTCAACAAGGCCCCCAGGCGGCCCCAGGGCGATCTCAACACCCCAACCCTGGGGCACGGGACGCCCCCCCAGAGGCGGCGCGAAGGCGTCAAAAGCGTCCTGGGCTAACGTTCGCGGCGTGCCGAGGTCAGCCTGGAGTAGCTCTGGATGCTGGATGAGGCGACGCGGGAAGGACTATGACACCACCGCCGAGGGGGATCGACTCTCGTGGACCTCGGCAGTTCAGGATGGCCCCAGCGGGCCCCCAGGCGGCCCGGGGGGATCTCCAACTCCCCCGCCGCGGGGCGCAGCGCAACCCCGGCGGGCGCCGCCAGAAGCGGCGCGGGGCCGTGGAGGCCGCCCAGGGCTGCGCCTCGGGACCCGTCGAGGCCAGCCGGGACCCCCGCCGGACCAGGAACAGAAGGACGCCTTGCAGGAGCACGCGAGACCCTGCGCCTGCCAAGCCGAAGGACCCTCGAGAGCACCCCGAGCACGCCAGGGGTGCACC
>CAUYUJ010016736.1:213820-259991 GCA_963575745.1 Prorocentrum cordatum | reverse complement strand
GAGGATGGAGGAGGAGTAGGAGGGAGAGGATGATGAGAAGGAGGAGGAAGAGGAGGAGGAGGAGGAGGAGGAGGAGGAGGAGGAGGAGGAGGAGGAGGAGGAGGAGGAGGAGGAGGGGAGGAGGGGGAGGCCTCGAAGGCCACCCCCAGGCCCCCGCAGGCCTCCCCCCGCGCCCCTCGCCCTCGTCCCCGATCTGGCGCGCGGTCGATCCGGGCGCGGGGGGGGCGCGGAGGACGTCGACGGTGAAATACTTGTTCAGTTTCTTGTCGTACTTCCTCGTCTTCACGGAGGTGATCTTCTCTATCGCCGCCTGGTGGCGCGGGGCGGCGCACGAGGCCCCCGTCCTGCATCCTCCCTCGCTTCTCCTGCTTTACCTCCCCCCCTCCTCTTTCCCTCTCAACCACCTCCTCCCCCTCCACCGCATCCCCCCACCCCTCTCCCTCCCCACCTTGTCATTCTCCTCCTCCTCCTCCTCCTCCTCTCCTCTCCTCCTCATCCTCATCCTCATCCTCCTCATCCTCATCCTCATCCTCATCATCCATCCATCCTCATCTCATCATCATCATCATCATCATCATCATCATCATCATCATCATCATCATCATCATCATCATCATCATCATCATCATCATCATCATCATCATCATCATCATCATCATCATCATCATCATCATCATCATCATCATCATCATCATTATTCTCAGCATCATCATCATCACCATCATCAGCATCATCAGCATCATCGTCATCATCAGCATCATCATCATCATCATCATCATGTTCATCATCATCATCATCATCATCATCATCATCATCATCATCATCATCATCATCATCATCATCATCATCATCATCATCATCCTCATCCTCATCCTAATCCTCATCCTCATCCTCATCCTCCTCCTCCTCATCCTCATCCTCATCCTCATCATCATGTTCATCATCATCAGCAGCAGCAGCATCCTGACCCTCCTCCTCCTTCTCCCTCCTCCTCCTCCTCCTCCTCCTGCTCCTCCTTCTGCTGCTCCTCAGTCCCCTCCTCCTTCGTCTTCCCCATCCTACCCATCTTGACCAACCCCTTCTCCTTCTCAACATCTCCTCCCTGTCACCCCCCCGTGGCGTGCCGGCGGGGCGGGACGGCCGCTTCGCCCGGGGACCCCCCACAACCTGTGCGCCTCAGGCTCAAGCTCAAGCGTTGTCAAAGCTCAAACGTTGTGAAAGCCTCCAGCTCAAGCCTCGAGCTCAAGCCTCATAACTTGTGCGCCTCGAGCTCAAACGTTGTCAAAGCTGCGCAGACGGATGGGGCGTGCAACGTGGCGCTCTCGCCTCAGCGCCGCGCGCATTCGTGCCGAAGAGGAGGCAGCTGCAACCATGGAGCCAGGCTCCTTTTCGAGCTGGGGCTCTCGCTTCAAAAGCCTGCCGCACTCGCCTCTCGCTGCTTTAAACTATTTACCCCGACGAAGGGCGGATCACTCTCCGACGGAGGCTCTCGCATGAGATCCTGCTGAACGCCAGAGGCTGGATCTCGGACAAGCGTAACACCTGCACGGGAGCAGGTTGAGTAGCAGGAAGAGGAGGAGGAGGACGGGGAGGAGAAGGAGGAGGAGGAGGAGGAGGAGGAGGAGGAGGAGGAGGAGGAGGAGGGGGAGGAGGAGGAGGAGGAGGAGGAGGAGGAGGAGAGAGGAGGAGGGGGAGGAGGGGGAGGAGGAGGAGGCGAGTCCTCGAAGCTCACGGCGTGGGCTGCAGGCTCGCGCAGGCGCTTCGCAGATGGGGACGGCCCTGCCTCCTCAAGTGCGGGGACGTCGCCGGACACCTCACAGAGCCGTGGCCACTACCTTTACCGCACGCTAGACCCTGACCTTCCAGGAGGGCAACAAAAATAGCACCCGACTTAAAAACCTATCCCACAGCTATTCTACGTCTTGGTTTTAGGCTGTTTCGCTCAGCTTGTTAGGTTTTTAGGTCTCCAGTGCTGAAAAATACCTCTCTGGAAGGTCAGGGGAGGGATGCACTGCAGTTCCCTCCGAGAACGGTGCCCCCGCCCGAAAGGCAGGGCCCTGGGGCGCTGCTTCTTGTTTTCAAAGCAGGGGGGGGACGCTTTCCTTGGAGCCTGGTTCAGGACCCCCCCGCCCTCCCTCCCTCCCTGCTCCGCATCTCCCTCTGACGCTTTCGGCATATCTGCTTCTGCCATGCACCACGTAGCACCACAGTGCTCGCGCGCCCACGCTCGACTGGAGTGACGCGGCTTGGGGCGCGTGCTTGGCCCCGGGTTGCTGTCTGTCGGCGCTCCTGCATTTACTGCTCAAGTTAAGGCACCTTCACAAGATCCTGCTGCAAGAGGTGTCTCGCCCTGCTGGCAGATAGCGCATATAGAAATGATTCAACAAACCCTGCTCTGGAGGACGATGGTCTAGTTCACCACCCAAGTTCTTGCAATGTTTTCTTAACGCCGGTTTCACGATGGATCTCGCGACAGAAATGGGATGACGGAAGCTGAACCCGAACTATCATACGAAGCAGCTACAGCGAAGGCAACTTCATCAACGGAGGAGGCAGATCCGCCACCGTGCCGCGACGCACATGAAGAAATGCTCCCGGCCCCCTTCCAAGATGAAATTCCAGACCCTCAGCTCACGGAACGTTCTGGGCGATCCAAACCCTCCAGGGCTCCCCGTTTGATCTTCTCTGCAACTAGAACAGCGACTGCGCAGCAGCAAAGGCTCCTTAAACGCGTACCAGACACGTAAAGCTCCGATGCTAGCCGATCGCCAAACGAGCACTATTCTCCCAATCCTCCTCCAGCAGCATGGCCACTATATGGTAACACAAGACCGTCAGCCGCAGTTGGACGTCCAAACGATCCAACATGCCCGAGAGTGGTGCGGGGTGCCAGTCTGGGTCTCTTGCTGGGCCGACCTCCAGGAGGTCTCCTGGTCAACGACACAACCACGGCGGCGGGATGGGCCGAAGGGCACAAGTGGAGGGAAAGAAAACGGGGAAGATCATGACCAAAACTGAACGCGAAAATGCCGTGTCGATCTTGGTCAGCGTCGATATTGTTCAGCGTCGGTTCATGCATCATCTTCGCGAATCGGGGACGACAGACATGGACCATGACCAATATCGTCATGGACAAGATCCTGCGACATCTTGGTCATGGTCCCCGTGCTCTTTCCCTCGAACAAGATGGAATGACCGTGGCCGAGATCAGTTTCTGCCCTGACAAGGGGAGCATTGTCAAATCACGGCGAGAGATGAATGACATCGCTGGACACTGGAAGTCGACAAAGAGGAGATGCGTGATGCGTGAAAGAGGCGGGGGGGTCGCCATGAAGGTGTCAGCAGCCATGGCCACACCTGGCTCGCTCGCCAAAAGGCAACCCGGCCAGCTGGGCCCGCTTGCAATCGCCTCGACGATCGAAGCGGAGCGCTCGACCCCCCCCCGACCCGTTGAGAACGCGTTCGGCAAGCCAGCCCTGACCCAATCCGAGCGCGCACAAACCGTTTAGCACAGACCGGGTAGCAGGCTCACTTAGAAAACCATGCTTCAGCCATAAAAAACGAAAGAAGGCTTATGAACTGGTTTGCGCTGACTGGTTAGAACGTCCGTGAGCTCGTCTGAGGTCGCGGACGGTGCCGCCCATGAGAGCGCGCAACCTGGTCGGGCACAAACCAGGCAGCACATGGGCGACTTCGGAAACCCTGAACCCAAAAACGTGCTCGTCTCTTGGGGGCGCATCTATCACTTCCGCCGACCTTCCGCGGCCTTCCGCGGCGGAAGAGACGACAACTCTCCTTCGGTCCTCAAAGACGAGGCCTTTCTGGAACGCCCCACATGTGGCGGGTTCCGGAGACCCTCAGCCCAAAACTGTCGTCATCACTTGGGGGCGCATCTCCGCCTTCCGCCAGCCTGCGCCGGCCTTCCGCTGCAGCTTCCGTCGGTCGAGGGCGTCCTCGTTCTGCCTCCGCGGGCTTCTGCCGCCCTTTTCCGCCGCCTTCCGACCCGAGGGCGAGGTGACAACTCCTTCGACCCTCGAAGGCGAGACCCTCTCTGGAACGCCTGACATGGGCGATTTCGGAAGAGGGAGGAGGGAGGAGGGAGGAGGGAGGAGGGAGGAGGGAGGACGTTTTTCATCTCTTGGTAGTGCATCTCTTCTACTTCCGCCGCCATCCGCCGGCGGAGGGTCGGCCTTGTTTTACTTCTCCGCCGACCCTCCGCCGCCCTTCCGCCGAGGAAGAGGTGACAGCTCCCTCTCGATTCTCGAAGGCGAGGCCCTTGCTGGAACGCCTCACACGTTTAGGGGGAAGCGTGGGGATCAACCAAAATTCGTGACTTCTATGTGCTGACTTGTTCGCAGTTTCCGCCGCCCGCCTTCGTCAGATCGCGGGGAGGGACCTGGCCCGACAAGCGAGATGTGAACTGCCACGGGGGGGAGGGGTATCGACTCGATGTTTTCGGTCGCTGGTGCTCGCTCGAAGATCGGAGCTCGAGGCTTGGGGCGAGTGGTTTGCCCTTCTGGGGCCTCTGGAGGACTCTGGACACTGGAGGCCCCTTCTGGAGACCTCCAGGGAGGGCGGCGCATCGACTCGTTCACCACCGCTGTCCCTCCGGCCAGACCGAGGACACCCCCGGGCCGCTTGATGGCGTGCGCCGCTTCTGCCATGTGCCAAGGTTTAGGCTAAGCATGTCCCCCTATAGGCGGATTTTAGAGAAAAAAAAAAGAGGAGAATTAGTCAAACAAGTTGAACAATAGTCAAAAGTAGTAGAACAATCGTACCCCGACTATGGACTACATTTGAATACTCCTCTTGTAAAGGGACACTTACATGGCCGCCTCGGTTGCTAAGTGGTTAGCGGACTTACTAGAAGATGCTATTGATTAGACGTAGGTCGTAAGCAGGTTGTAAGTAGGTCGCAAGTAGTTATAAGCAGGTTATAATTAGGTTGTATCTCTATAACAAATACTAACTGGTTAGCAGAGATACTAACCACTGAGATCTTGCTAGTATCTCTGCTAACCAAATAGTAAGTGCTAGCTCTATACAAGTGGGTTGCTCTAGCCAGTGGCTAATACCCGCGGACTTACTACCCACTTACTAAGTGCTAAGCGGTGGTTAGCTGACTGGTTCGTATAAGTGGAGAGTACGTGATAACCAAGTGATTTCTCTACTCTAGTATCCTCCTCCGTTATTATCCTGCTCCACCTCCTCCTCCTCAGGTTCCTCCTCCCCACTGCATGTTCCTCCTCCTCCTCCTCCTCCACGTTCCGCCGCCCGGCGCGCGCTGCATCAGCCGCCCCACCCTGGTGATGACGACGATGATGGCGGTGATAACGACGAAGATGATGAAGACGACGATGCGAAGATGATGATGACGACGATGATGCCTCCCTGCGGGCTGCAGCGGCACCGCGTGCATCCGTCTGGGCTCAAGCGCACCCACCCCCCTGGGCCTCGAGCGGATGGCCCTGCCCCGCAGGGAATGTTGGGGCATCCGCCTCTCGGCGGATGCCCGCGGGTGGCAAGGGGTCGCGGCGGTCCCTCGGGACCATCTATTGCTCCTGGCGGCACCTGCCATCTGGGGGAGTCGCGGGATCATGCAGATGTGGATCCTGCGCGCGTCCGTGGTGCGCTGGCGCGCCAGACAGGAGCACCCCTCGTCGCCCCCCCCCCCCCCCACCCCCCACGTTGGGATGGGGTGAGTTGGTGGGCGAGGACCTCCTGAAGCCTACCCAGACATCCAGCTGCTCCAATTCTAATTGGCGCGTGGACTCCCCGGAGGTCTGGACTTACTCCTCGAGGGCCGGCCCTTCGTCCTGACCCGCTTCTTGACGCTCCCGAAGCCCCGGCGAGCGCCCCCAGAGGCCGAAAACAGCCCAAACCGCCAGCGTTCTTTTTGTTGGAACGTCGGATCTCAGGGTAGAAACCGCCTCCTCCTGCTCCTCATCCTCTTCCTCCTCCTCCCTCCTCCTCCTCCTCCTCCTCCTCCTCCTCCTCCCTCCTCCTCCTCCTCCTCCTCCTCCTCCTCCTCCTCCTCCTCCTCCTCCTCCTCCTCCTCCTCCTCCTCGACGTCGATGCGCTTCCGCTCGAGCCGCTCCGCGCGCTCGGCCTGGCGGCCTCGCGGCCTTTGCGGCCGGTGCTGGCGGCCGCGCCCCGCGGGGCCCCTTCTTTCTCGGCCCCGCGAGGGAGCTCCCGGATAGGCCGGCCTGGCCTGGGCCCCGGTCACCGATGGTGAGCGGTTGCATATATGGGAGAGTCCCGTGGACTTCCTTTCTCTTGGGGTCACCCGTTACGCCTGGTGGGCGAGCGGCACGTTTGGTTATGATCTCACAAAGACACTCGGGGAAAGACAACTCTTCCTCCCCTCCTTCTTCCTGCTCCTTCCACCTCTTCTTCATCTCCTACCTCTTCCTCCTCTTCCGACCAATGTCGGAACGCTGACTTTGCAGCTTGCATAATCAGCGTTCCGACGTTGGGCGGAACCCCGAGATCCGACCCTCCACAGCAATTGGAGCAGGCGGTTTGGTGCCGTTTCCAGCCTCCGGGGGCCGTCGCTGGGCTTCGGGGGCGTCAAGAAAACGACTCGGGACGAAAAAACGGCCCTCGAGAAGTGGTCCAGACCTCTGGGGCTCTGGGGCCCACGCATCGAACAAAATTGGAGCAGCTGGATGTCTGGGAAGGGGGGGTTGGAGGGGGGGGGGGTCTGACTCTGGACCTCTGCTTAAGACGCCTGGTTGCATCAGTGCGTCCTATGGGGGAGGCTCCACCTGCCCGAAAGAGGCGCCCCCAAAAAGGCCAAGATCTGCTCCACGGGAGGGGAGGAGAGGGGGGTCCGAGGGCCCGCGCCGATCGGCCAAAGAATGAATAATAAAACAATCACATGTCGGGGTCGCGCAAACATGGATTAGCGATCCATGGATTAGGCGCGCGGTCGCCAAATCCATGGATTGGGGGTGATGCCCTCCCCAAAATGCGGCCGGTGCCGCCTCGTTCGACGGCGGAAACCCACGATTTCCCATGGAAACGGGACCCGTGGCTAATCCACGCCCCCTGAATCCATGTTTGCGATCGCCTGAACATGGTTGGGGCGCTGCCTGCAGGCCCCAGGTGCGAGGAAGGAGTTGCCAGTCGCAGGCCTACGGAGGTTGACACCAACACCAATATCGGCGGTGTGCCTTCACCGAGGGAAGAAGATCCCGATCTCGGCGATGGTGGTCGTATTCTGGCTGCCGAGGTGACCGAGATAGTACCGCCAGCACCGAAATCTAGGATCATCTTCCCCCCTGTGTTGGTGTTGGTGCTCACTTCCAGCCTGGAAGTGAGCACCAACACCAACACATGTCGCCCACGCACTCTGGGAGGCCGGGACTCGGGAGAGAGACGCAAACCAGGGCCGGCGCACGGGCGACGCTCGGGCGACGCAGTGAACGAAACCTTCAGGGCGGGGGGGGGTCGCATGACCGGGCCTGGACACTTCCAGGCCTCCAAGCCGGGTGGGCCCTTCCCCGTCTGCTGGCACCACGGTGCGCGCCTCGCACGGAAGAGCGCGGCGGGTAGGCAGGACGGCGGGGCTCGCCGTGATTGGTCTTCCGCCGTGGCGCGTCCATATGTATATATATATATAGAGAGAGAGAGGGAGGGAGAGGGAGAGAGTTTCACGCGTGCTCTCGACTCCGAGGCGCGCCTTCGTGGCCCTCACCCCTGCTCCCCGTCCTCCTCCCTCCCCCTCGTCCACCCATCTCCTGTCTTCTATCTCCTGGTTCTCCTTCCTCCCTGGTCCTCCTCCTGTTCTTCCTTCTCCTCCTCCTCTCGTGCTTCTCCCTCCTCCTCCTCCTCCTCCTCCTCCTCCTCCTCCTCCTCCTCCTCCTCCTCCTCCTCCTCCTCCTCCTCCTCCTCCTCCTCCTCCCCCCTTTTTCCTCCTGCCCCCGTCCCCCTCCACCCTCGAGGAGGAGGGCGAAGAAAACGACAACAACGCTGACGGTGACGAAGAGCATGCATGCCCCCCCCCCCAGCGCCGGCGAAGAAATAGAACAGGACCGTAAGGTAGATCAGGGCCTGGCCGGCGCGCCCGCGTTGGCCCAAATAATTACCCCACGTCCTGATTTCCTCAACGCAAGGCCCCCGAAGAGTCCCGACCCTCTACCCTTTGAACGCCCGAAATTGGTAATTACGGAACAAAACGGTACGATGCCCATCAGCAAATTTTGTCCAAAACCGATAGCGGCCGCAGTTGGGCAGGAGGCCTTCTGTCTCAAATAGACAACGACCGCGGCGGCGCGGACAGCGAGTCCTGTTCAAACTGCACAGGAACTGTTGTTGGGCGTCACACCTAGTCTTTCCGCACCCATGTCGATCGCACCGATCCCCAGATGGCCAGCTTTTCGTGCCGAGCCGTTTTTCCCGACAGCCCCTGCGCGTCGCGAAAGGGTCCACTGGGGCCGAGAGCCACGAGCAAAACTACGGCCTGGATCTCTTCAGAACGCTGTAGGTCTGGGCCCAGGGGTCGGCAATCAGCCCCCCGACCTGTCCCAGGGTGCGCTCTGGCGGCGAGAAGTAAGAGGAACAAGAGACGGCATGATAAGATTCTTCGATCTGCGTTGGGCGGAGCGCGCCAGGGGCGGCGCCAGCGGCGCCGCCAGGCGGGTCCAGCGCCGGTCCAAGAAATCAGCGCGGAGCTCCGAGCAATTAGGTTTATGCCGGTATCCGTTTTTCGAGAGGAGCCTCCCAGAGGGCCAGAGAGGACGACAAGCCTTCAGTGTCCCAAGCCCCCTTGGCCCAGCGGCCTCTAAGGAGGCTCCCTTGACACCCGACGTAGCGAACAGACATTCAAGATGATGGAAAATCGCGCCTCTAGAGCCCCGCACCCCGTCCGGCTGGGCCACATTCCGAGACGGATCGATCTGTGCGGGTCTCAGCTGCTCCGATACGCACCACGCAACACGCATCGCATTGCTACGGAGCTCAAGGCATAGGCTGAAAACGTAGAGGTCCGACGCGAGACATTCGCCCAACACGTGGCCCCATACGTGGAGCCAACGCGTGACGTATTGACACGGACGTCTTGAACACAGGACGTGTTGCGTTTCAAAGCGGGCGCCTCGAGGCAACGAAGGTGCGGGCCGGGGGGCTCGACTCCGGGCAGAGACGCCCCCCTCGACACGGTGGGGCGACGCCAGGGTTAGGTCGGGTATACAGGCGGACCTGGGACGAACCCTTCAGGATGCTCCCAAACACATTCAAACAGAAGCAAGGACCCTGAGCTCCGACGCAGCGAGAAAAAATGGCAGCATGGTGAAAATCCGCGCCCCGGAGCCAGGATCTCAGGGAATAATACTAAAAGGATCGCCCCCCGACTATTTTTTGACTGTCTTTGAAGACTCCTCCTGCAGAGGGGCGAGAGTCAGGATGATGACGATGAGGAGGAGGAGGAGGAGGAGGAGGAGGAGGAGGAGGAAGACGAGAGGAGGAGGAGGAGGAGGAGGGAGGCGGAGGAGGAGGAGGAGGGGGAGGAGGAGGAGGAGGAGGAGGAGGAGGAGGAGGAGGAGGGGGAGGGGGAGGGGGAGGAGGAGGAGGAGAGGAGGGGGAAGGACCTCGGCGCCGCGAGGCTCCGCGGCGGCCTCGCGAGGGGCCGCCGCCGCCCGGCGAACAGGCCCGCACGCGGGCCGCACCTCGCGGAGCCAGAGGCCCACGGCGGGCGCTCGGCCGCACGCGGGCTGTGCGGGGCAGCTCTCGCGCGCCGGGCGGCGGCGGCCCCTCGGAGGCCGCCGCGGAGCCTCGCGGCGCCGAGGTCCCTCGGCGTGGAGTCGGGCGTGTCCCTCTGCAGGAGGAGTCCTCAAGGACAGCCAGAACATAGTCGGGGGGCGATTCTCTCAGGATTCCCTGAGAGCCTGGCGGCTCCACTCTTTCGAGCCGGGCGTCTTCGCCTCTTTTCGGGCCCCGGGGCCCGCACAGGTCGATCCGGCTCGAGCATCCGGAGCCCTGAGGGCCTGTCACTGCACCGACCTTGCAGACGTGCGGCAGCGGATTCTGTGCGCGGATTTCTGCCAATGCAGACTGATCCCGAAACGGCGGGTGAAAAGCGGAGTGAATTTCGCATGGATTTTTCTTAGCCTTCCTTCCTGGCCAAAAAAGTCCGCACGAAATTCACCTCGAAAGCCGGAGCGAACTTCTCCAGGACACCCCGGGCCCATCCTCTCGCATTCCGAACGACTTTCGCTCTGCGGAGTGGGCGACACGAGACCTGGCGTCTCCCCCGCTTCGAGCCGGGCGTGCTCGCCCGCCTTCGGGCCCCGGGGCCCTCTGAGGTCGATCCGGCTCCCGAGATGGGGTGTGGGGCCCTGCGGGCGTGCGATGAACCCGTGGGGGATCCGACGGGCCCGTCTTCAAGCCCGGGCCGTCTTTTCCTCCATGGCGGCCTCGTCGGGGGCAGCCCTCGGTCCCCGAGGGCCCTCGTCGCGTGCGCCGAACCGGGGGCGAGGGGGCGGGCGGGGAGAGGGAAGGTCAGCGCACCCGCGGCACCCGCGCGGACGGGGGGGGGGGGGGGGCGCATGGCAGAAGGGAACGAGGGGCATATGACGTCGGGGAGAGCTTCTGTTCTGGCCTGGGCCATGCTGTCCCCTCCCCCCGAGTCCTCACCACGCCCTTCAGGCGCCCCCTGCGTCAAACAGGGGGACGGGGGGCGAACAAAAACCGCCGGGAGCTGCCCAGGAGGCCTGTGGCCGCGGACGTACAGTGCGGGCGCGGCCGCGAGAAACCCAACCCTGAGAGCCCGTGCGCGAGGTGCACCCTGAGGGGAAACCTGGAGCACCCTGAACGCGGCAGCGCCTTCAGCGGCCGCGGGAAGCCACCGCGCAGCGCACGGAGCCAAGAAGCCCAGGATATACCCAGACGAAAAGTCGATGGCTTCTCGATGCGCGCCCCCACTGCACAGCACGACATCGTCGGGCGGTCTGGGGCCATACCCGAGGCCTCCACAGGGGCCGTCGCCCGCCCTCCGCGTGGCGACCGGGATCGAGACGACGATCGCCCCGCGAGGGAGACCCGGGCCGGCTCTCCGGTGAGCCGTTGGCACGCAGGCACGTCGGGCTGGGCGCAGAGGCGGTCCAGAGGCCGACAGGGCGTCCTGGGAGCCTGCGGTGGAAATGCGGAGGAGGAGGAGGTGGAGGAGGTGGAGGAGGAGGAGGGGGAGGAGAGGGGACGAAGAGGAGGACGAAGGAGGAGGAGGAGGAGGAGGAGGAGGAGGAGGAGGAGGAGGAGGAGGAGGAGGAGGAGGAGGAGGAGTGGTAGGAGGAGGTTGTGGAGGGGGGAGAGAGGGTTTGGGCAAGCTAGGTGCGCTCGCGCCAGATCTGAATTCCTAGGCCCCCCCCCATCTCCCATCGCTTCTCACTGCGCTGATTTTCTCTATCCGCCGACACGTGTCATCGCGGACCTGGAACTTCAAAAAGGACCCGTATCGTGTCGTGCGCAGTCGGGGAGAGGAAGCTGCGTACATTGGAGGAGGAGTTGGCGGATGAGCAGGAGGATGAGCAGGAGGAAAAGGAGGCTGAGGAAGAAGGACGAGGACGAACAGCAGCAGCAGCAGGAGCTGGAGTGGAAGGAGCGGGGGCAGCATGAGGACCAGGGGAAGGCGGAGGAGGGGAGAAGAAGAGAGGCAACAACGATGAGGAAGAAGTCGGATCCAGAAAGGTGGCCCGTGCCGGCGAGAGAGCGCCAGTCTGAACGAAGCGCCGATCCTGAAATGAGGCCCACGCTGCAACGGGGGCACCATGTTGGAAGAATCGAGAACGTTCGGACTGAGACACACACACGCACCCAATAAAAGCCAGCTCGGACCAGTCCTGTGTGAAAAACAAAACGCGGAGGGGGGCGTGACACTCTCAAGACACCTTCGATGGAGGGAGGAGAGCATTGCTCCTGACAACTTATGTGGAGGGGGGAGGGGGGAAGTATCGAGTAGTTACTGAGTTGGCCGAGGTGACACGCGGGGCCCAGGTCCAGGAGGGGGAGACGAAGCGATGACGACAGACCCTACAGAACCTCGCGGAGCCCCGGGGGGGAAAGAGGAAGTGAGTAAAGAGAGGAGAGAGCCGTTGGGGGTAAGCTAGGTGCGCTCGCGCCATATCTGACATACCTCTCGCACCTATCCCATCCCATTGCTCTGGATTCGTTTGTATCCACCAACTGGGGTCCAGAAGACCTTTATCCCAAAAGTTACGCCATCGCTTGATGCGCATACAGAACGGAAGGGGGGGCTTTGCACATCATCAAAGAAGGGGGGAGAAGGCGGCGGGTGAGAAGCAAGAGCATGGGCAGAAGGAGGAAGAAGGAGGAAGAGGAGCATGATCAGCAGCGAGAGGGGCAGGACCGGCACCAGCAGAAGAGGATCAGGACCAGGAGCAGCAGGAGGATCAGGGGGACGTGGAGGCGGGGAAAGGCGAGTGCTGTGGATTGAGCTGGGCGCGGCGTGCGCAGGGGCAAGAAGGGGGGGGCGGCAACGACGGAGGCGGGAGCGGGTCTGGAGGCGTGGCCCGCGCTGGGGCGTGAGCGCCCCCGTCGGGGCGGGGCGGGCGGAGCGCCGATGCGGAAGTGCGGGCAAACGCTGCAGCGGGAGACACCAGTCTTCAAGGACCTTGCGCAGCCCAAGGTACAGTCGGGGCGCTGACCTAAGGAACCCTAAATAAGGAACGAGGCCCCTTTTTTTCCATAAGGTAAACTTCGATTTCCGATCGAAAACATAAGGACAACATGAGGCAAGCTGCGAAACACTTAAGGAACGCGGAGCCCCTCCCCAACGAAAAGATTCCTTCTTCAGGGCCCCGACTGTAGCGTATCACTTGCACTGCAGTATGTTGCGCACGCGCATACATGTGGTGAAATCCTACGTGCGGAGACAGCGCGCGGAAGAGGCGGCGCCCACACTGGAGAGTAGAAAGAGAGAAGACTGCCCTCCATGATGTGCGACTGTGAAGAGCATAGGGAAGGAAGGAGGGAGGGAGGGGAGGAGGAAGCATGATGGATGGGGTGAGGAGGAGTGGGGAGGGGGGAGGAGGAACGAGAAGTAGGGGGAAGGAGGAGAATGAGAAGGAAGGCGAGAAATGTGGACATTTGAGTTTGGTCGGTTTGAGAAATTCGGGGACTCTAAGCCACAGGGTAAGGAGAGAGGAAGAGGAGACGGAACAGGAGGAACGGTCCTCCTCATCCACAGCGCAAAAGAATGAAACCACGGGATCAACTCGAACCGAGAACCGAGGCCGAATCGAACCCGACCCCAACTGGGAAAGCCCAAACCGAACCAAGCCGGACCCAAACCAGAACTGAACCGGAGGAAACCAGACCGGACCAAATCCGAAACCTGAACTCGAACCAGGCGGCCTCGCGACCGAACCGAGAGAAACCGAACACAACGTCCCAGCAGATGCCCCGCAGGACTGCAGGACGACAACGCGGTGACCACGGGAGAACAACGGATAGCTTTAGATGAGGGAGGACTTGAAGAGCTATGGCTTTCGACAGCTTTAGCCCTACTAGTGGGCCCAGACACTGTGTGTCACCGCTCTAGAGAGCAAAGTGGTCGCAAATGTCCATCGCGGGTGGCACCCAAGGTGTGGGCGACCGTTGGGTATAGTGCGTCCTGTGGGGGAGACTCCACCTGCTTGAAACGGGCGCCCCAAACAGCCAAGATCTATTCCATGGAGGGGGTCGAGGGGGTGGGGCCAGCGCCGATCGGCAAAACAATGAATAAGAAAACGATCAGCATCTGCTTGGCTGTTTCCGAAAGTGGGCCCCCAGTTGCCGGACGCTGTGGCCAGCAGGGAACTACCCTGGACGAAAGCGCGGACCTGGATGCAGTCGAGGCCCGCGGGGGCCTCTCCCCCTGGTCTCCGCCCGTGTTCCCCGCCCCCCGCCCCCCTTCGGAGGTCCCCCCCCCCCCCCCCCCTGGCCCCTCCCCGCCTCCGTGGTCCCCGGCGTGCCTCTCCGGTGCCCCCCCCCCCCCCCGAGGCCCCCCGTGGTGCCTCCCCGCGGCCCTTTTCCCCCGTGGCACCGCCCGTGCCGTGGTTCCCCCCCCCCCCCCCCCGTGCCCGGCCCCACCCCTCCGGGTGGGCCCCCTCCCTGCCCCTGTGGCCTCCCCTCCCCCGTGGTCTCCCCCCCAGGGTCCCTCCCCGCCCCCCCGTGTCCCTGTCCCCCGTCACCCGTGGCTCTCTCCTCTCCTCCTCCTCTCTCCTCCTCCTCCTCTCCTCCTCCTCCTCCTCCTCCTCCTCCTCCTCCCCCCTGCCCCTATCCCCGTCCCCGGGGATCGAGAGCGAGAGCGAGAGCGAGGGTCCCCGGTGGGGGGGCGAGAGCGAGGGTCGGCCGCCACCCTTCTCCTTCGTCCCCTTCTCCCCTCCCCTCGCCTCTTTTTCCTCCCTTCTGCTTCCTCCGGTCCTTTCTTCGAACTGAGCCGTCCTTCCCGAACCCAGCCGACCTAGCCGCCCACCGAAGGAACCGGCGGGACCAAACCGGGCAAACGCCAGAACCGAACCGAACCAGAACCAGGCACAAACCGAACTGGTCAAAGCAAAGCCATACTGACATCAACCGAAGCGAACTGGCCAAACAAAGCCGAGCAATCTGATCCGAACCGAACCGATCCCTTCATGTGAGAGGGTGCGACAGGCCAGCTGACCCGCTTCCACAGTGGACTAAAAGTCTTTCTTCTTCAACTGCGCAAGCGTGGAAGAATTGCGCATCAGGTCAGGCACACGCTGGTCCGGGTTGATGCAGCCCGTGGGCAGTGGTGGACTTGGGCCTACGGGGTGCTCTTCTCCAGAGCTATGCCCCCCAGATGAGATGCCTTGCCACACCACTTCGCGTGCGCACGAATGTTGAACGCCCCCGTCAGAGTAGTTATTGAAGCTCGGGGAGCGCCACACCGAACTTGCGTGCCCTTGTTCCTGAGAGCCCTCCAGGCTGGAGAAAGTAACCTCGGTCAGCTCTCCAAGCTGCGGGTCAAGGTGGCCAGGCATCTGCCCAATGGCCTACGTCCTCAGCGGTTCTGACGAATGGCACCGTTGGTCCTCCTCCTTCTGCTCCCGCTCCCTCGCGCCATAAACCCTCAGATCGCCACCACCATACTAAATTAGCACTCGCCGTGCCATGCAGCATACGTATCAAATTCAGCTGGCTAAGGGGGTCTAACATCCGCCACCATGCCCTCGGGCACGGAGTGGGCGTGTCCCCAGGTCCTTTGCACCATCCCCTGAGTCTCAGTCCTCAGTCCTGGGGAGTTCTCAAATCGGGGATGGACAGACCTCCCTTTAGTAAAACGTGGTTTAGCGAAAACGACCTCGGGCCCAAACCTGGCGGGCGCAAGCCTGGAAAATGACGGCCGCGGCGCCCTCTCGAGAACCGACAACGGACAATTCACTGATCGACGTGTCACTGTTGGGGGTTTCTATCCACCCCCGAACAACCCAGGCACGGTGGCGGGATAGGCCGAGGGCCATGAGATCCGCCGCCCCCTTTTGATTTATCAAAGGGGTGCCTGGCGTGCTAGACTATATGGGTTTTGGATTTGCTTCTTTTTCCAAAAGAACTCCCCCTGGGGAACCGAAAACAGACAATTCACTAATCGACGTGTCACTGTTGGGGGTTCTGTCCACCCCCGATTTTCAAGGGCCTGGACCCCAAATCCCAGCATCTGTTGGGGCTTCCCAGCATCTGCCCAATCCTTGGGCACGGAGTGGGCGTGTCCTCAGGTCCTTCCTCCTCCTCCTCCTTTTGCACAATCCCCTGAGTCTCAGTCCTCAGTCCTGGGGAGTTTTCAGGGGCCTGGGCCCCGAATCCCAGCATCTGTTGGCGCTTCCCGCGTGCCCCCTGGGCTCCGGCGCATCTCGTCGCATACAGTCGGGGCGTTGACCTAAGGAACCCTAGATAAGGAACGAGGCCCCTTTTTTCCATAAGTTAAACTTCGACTTCCCATCGAAAACTTAAGGAAAACCTTAGGCAGGGTGTGGAGCAATGAAGGAACACCGAGCCCCTCCCCAACGAAAAGCGTTCCTTCTTCAGGGCCCCGACTGTAATTTGTTCGGGCCCAAGAAGGCCCCAAGACAAACTAAGAGGGCCCCAAGAGGCCCCGAAGACAGTTCAAGAGGGCCCCGATACGCCCCCAAAGAGCGCTCCAAGGCGCCCACGATGGCCCCAAGACGACCCAAGCGGCCTCGAAGGCGCCCCAAGATGCAGCTAAGAGGCCTCCCCAGAAGGCCCCAAGAGGCCCAAAGCAGTGTTTGTCCTGCGGGTTTTTGCAGGTGTTTGGCCTTCTCGCCTTTTCGGCTTCCCGACGCCCCAAGGCAGCCTAAGAGGCCTCCCAAGACCCCTCCAAGACGGCCCAAGACGCCCCCAAGAGGGCCCCAAGACGGCCTCAGAGGGCCCCAAGACGGCCCCAAGAGGGCCCAGACGAGGAAAACGGATGGGCATTCCGAGCCCTCGGCCCCGAGGGGCTCCCAGGAGGCCAGGCCTCCAAGAGGCCCCAAGAGGCCCCCAGGAGGCCCTCCAAGAGGCCCTCCAAGAGGCCTTCGAGAGGCTCCCAGGAGGCCCCCGTGAGCGCTCCGAAGGGACCCGAAGGAGCATCCCTGAGAACTCTGACCCACAACCCAGGCACGGTGGCGGGATACAGTCAAAAACCCCAATAAGGACGCGCGGCAAGGACGCAAGACCCTTGGAAGCCGAAGTTGGGATTTTTTGGGCGGCGGACGACGAAAACCCCAAGGACGCAAGAGCAAGGAAGAGCAAGGACGCAAGGGTACTCTGAGCAAAGTCGCGCGTCCTTATTTGGGTTTTTGACCGCAGGCCGAGGGCCATGAGATCCGCCGCCCCCTTTTGATTTCTCAAAGGGGTGCCTGGCGTGCTAGACTATGTGGGTTTTGGTTTTAGCTCCTTTTCCAAAAGAACTCCCCCTGGGGCTCCGGCCCGTCCCGCCGGCCACCCGGAAAGGCGCTCAATCCGAAAAAAATCCTCCAAGATGGCTCACGATGGCGCCAAAATGGCCACGTTGGCCCAAGATGGCCTCCAAGATGGTCCAACATGACCCTAAAGATGCCTCCAAGATGGCCGCGATGGCCTCCAAGACGGCTCAGATGGCCCCAAGATGCCTCCAAGACGGCCCCCGATGGCCTTAAGACGGCCCAAGACGGCCCAAAAGGCCCGCAAGATGCCTCCAAGACGGCCCAGAGGCTTCCAAGAGGTCCTCCAGGAAGGCTCGAAGAGGCCAAAATCATTAATTTTCCTTCGGTTTTTGAAGGATTTTGGCATTTGCGCCTGTTCGGCTTTCCGACGGCCCGAGATGGCCCAAGAGGCCCCCAAGTTCGCCCCAAGATCGCCCAACAGGCCTCCAAGATGGCCCCATGACGACCCAAGAGGCCCCCAAGACGGCCCCAAGATGGCCCCAAGAGGCCTCCAAGACGGCCAAGATGGCCTCCAAGACGGCCAAGATGGCCTTCAAGATGGTCCAAGATGGCCTCCAAGTCCGCCCAAGAGAGGAGGAGATGCCTCCAAGTCCGCCCAAGAAACCTCCAAGACGGCCCAAGATGTGCCCAAGAGGCCTCCAAGACGGCCCAGGAGGCCTCCGAGAGGTCCTCCAGGAGGGCCCGAAGAGGCCAAAATCAAAGATTGTCCTTAGGTTTTTGAAGGATTTTCGTATTTGCTTCTTTTATGCTTTCCGACGACCCAGGACGGCCCAAGAGGCCTCCAAGATCACCCCCACCGCGCCCACGAGGCCTCGAAGATGGCCTCAGGACTGTCCAAGAGGCCCCCAAGACGGCCCCAAGAGGGCACAAAGACGACCCAAGAGGCCTCCAAGACGCCCAAGATGGCCTCTAAGACGGCCCTGGAGCACCCCAAGAGGGCCCCAAGTCGGCCCAGAGAGGTCCCCCAAACGGCTTCCGACGGCGTCAGATGGGCCAGGAGCCCACCAAAATGGCCGAAGTTGGCTCGAAGCTGGCCCAAGACGGCCCAAGAGGCCTCCAAGAGGGCCTCCAGGAAGGCCAAAAACATGATTCGTCTTATGTGTTTAAAAAGGTTTTTAGCATTTGTTTCTTTTCGGCCATCCGAAGGCCCAATACGGCCCAATAGCCCGCAAATATCGCCCAAGAGGCCTCCAAGATGGCCCCAGAACGGCCCAAGAGGCCCCCAAGACGGCCCAGGAGGCTTTTAAGACGCCCAAGATAGCCTCCAAGACGTCCCTGGAGCATTCCAAGAGGGCCCCAAGTCAGCCCAGAGGGGCCCCCCAAACGGCTTCCGATGGCGTCGGACAGGCCAGGAGCCCACCAAAACGACCGAAGATGGCCCAAGACGGCCCAAGAGGCTTCCAAGAGGGCCTCCAGGAAGGGCCGAAAAGGTCAAAGTCATTGATTTCCCCTGAGTTTTGTTGTTGAAAAATTGTAGCATTTTCTTTTCTTCTGCCTTCCGACGGCCTGAGACGGCCCAAGTGCCCCCAAAGATCGCCCAAGAGGCCCACGACGGCCCCCAGAGGCCCCCAAGACGGCCCAAGACCAAGACGCTCAAGATGGCCTCCAAGACGGCCCAAGAGCCCTCCAAGACGTCCTCCAAGAAGGCCCGAAGGGGTCAAAATGGCCTCCAGGCGGCCAAGATGACTTTCAAGATGCCCACGCGTTCCCCGAAGGCTCTCCAAACCGATTCGGGGAACACATGGTCCGATAGCTTGGCAGGTCTGGCCTCAACGTTCGGCCACCTAGGCGCTTCCAAAAAGGCAGGGGGCGGCGGTGATTCGCCGTAGGCGTCTTAGATAGAAAAGAGGGACAATACAAAGAACGCAGCATGCAAAACTCACCGATGCACGGTAGTCGCTGGTGCAAGGCACCCTGGGCCACGACAGGCTGCCCGGTGGGTACAGACCCCGACGGGCGTTGCGGCTGCAGGGCGGGTGCACATGTGAACGATTTCTTATTCGGCGTTTCGACACTGGGCGGAAGTGGGGGCAGGGGGGGGTCTGGCTCCGGACCTCTGCTTAGCGCGATTGTTTGCAACAATGCGTCCCATGGGGGAGGCTCCACCTGCTTGAGAGTCCACCCGCTCGAGACAGGCGCCCCGAACAGCCAAGATCTGCTCCACTGGGGGGGAGGGTGTGCGAGGGCCCGCACCGATCGGCGAAACAGTGAATAAGAAGACGATCACCATCTGTCAAGGCACGTCCTGGCGGTGGCCGAGTGACCTTCGCGGTCTGCGCTCGCCGGCTCCACGGCAACCCGAGCCCACTTGCCTAGGCTGCAAGCTCGCAGCGAGGCGCGAGGCGCCGCCTCGCTGTTCTGCCTCGGGGCAACCGTCCCGTCGTCTCCCCGCCGGGGGAGCCCGAGGACACAAGGCCGCCTCCTCCGCCTCCTCCTGCTCCTCCGATGGTCTCCGCGCTGCGTCTCGTGGCCTGCACGCCAGCTCGGCCAGTCCCCTGCCAGGAGGCCGGAACAGCACGATGCCGGACTCGCAGGGGTGGAGCACGGAAGCCAGGCGCTGGATACACGGGCGGAGGGCTGGCGCGCCTGGCCATACGGTAGAGGGAAACAATTAGTGAACACCCCCCCTGCCCCCCAAACTCAAGGTTGGCACGCGCGGGGGAGACTGCGGTCGAGGTGCAACTCATCAGACCCACCGCCAACTTTGAACATTGGGGGGAGGGGGAGGCGTTCACAGATGAATGTGGCATGAGTGTTCGCTATTTTTTTCCGAGGCCTGTACGAGGGCTGAGCGCTGGAAAGACAAACGGCCACACGCGAATCTGGCTCTCGCCCGGGCTGGCCGTGCAAGTACAGTCAACCCAAAGTATGAGGATGCGCGATAAGGATGCAAGGGTCCTGGCAGGCCATTTCGAGCGCTTCTCGAGCGGGGCGCGGCCGGAGAAAGTGGCCAAGGATGGGCCGAAGGGGCAAGGATGCAAGGGTACCCTTGGGAAGGTTGCCCATCCTCATGATGCGGGTGGAGGTTGGCTGTACTTCAGGGGGACTGGAAGCGCAGGGACAACAGGCAGGCAGCCGTTCGCTGAAAGAGCAGACGCCCCCCCCCGTCTTCCTCGACTCCCGAGGGTCCACCGGCCCTGTTCAGGTCCGCGCCGCAGAGGGGGGCGGCAGAGGGAGCCCTCCGCCCGACGTGCTCCTGCCTCTGCTCCCGTGTTGCCGTGGCCGTCGTCGGCTCCGCGGGGCGGTCGGCGCCCCGCGAGAGCCACGGGAGAGGAGAGGCAGACGGGGAGAGAGAGGCCGAGAGGCCGGGCGGGCGCACTCGAAAAAACGTGGGAGCGGCGGAGAGAGCAGAGAGGTGGACAGCGGGGCATGCTCCGGACTTCTTGCTGAGCAGCCGGGGGGTGACACACGTGAGAACGCGGCGCGGCCAACCCCCCCTGGCACCACCCCCGCGCCCCAGCGGGGAAGGGAACGAACCCCAGACCCCCTCCCCCTGGCACCCGCGCGGACCCGCCGCGGCCACCCCCCTCGGGCACTCCAAGGGGGAGGAGGATTAATAAGCGATCCAGAGTCGATGTGTATATATACAATATGAGAGAGAGGGGGGGAGGGACGATGTTGCAGGGTCACGCTCGTCGGCGGACCACCGCCGCTGAGAAGAGGACAGGCCGTGCCTGAGGCCAGTCACGAATTATGTCACGGCCGCGCACGGGGCGCAGCTCGCGCCCCTAAGGTTGGTGGAGACGTCATTGGACGACCAGCGGTCAGCAGAACTGCCCCGACAGCCTGGTAGATTCATCAGGTCGGGCGTGTCCTCCTGCAGGCAGACGTTGGAGGAAAAAGGAGACATAATCACACAGCACAGACAATGAGAAGAAAGTAGTCGAAACATCGCCCCAAGACTAGTGTCAAACTGTTCCTCCTCTGTACAGGGACGTGCCTGACTTTAGGGTAGATGGGCCTGTTTTCCTCCACCACCACCACCAGAAGTTGGAGGGGGGAAGAGGTCCTCCTCCTCCTCCTCCTCCTCCTCCTCCTCCTCCTCCTCCTACTAGTACTACTACTACTACTACTACTACTACTACTACTACTACTACTACTACGACGACGACGACGACGACGACGACGACGACGACGACGACGACGACGACGACGACGACGACGACGACGACGACGACGACGACGACGACGACTACTACTACTTCTACTAGTACTATAGTACTACTAGTACTACTACTACTACTACACTACTACTACTACTACTACTACTACTACTACTACTACTACTACTACTAACTACTACTACTACTACTACTGCTACGACTACTACTACTACTACTACTACTACTACTACTACTACTACTACTACTACTACTACTACTACTACTACTACTACTAGCACTACTACTACTACTACTACTACTACTACTATACTACTACTACTACTACTAACTACTACTACTACTACTACTACGACTACTACGACTACGACTACGACTACGACTACGACTACTACTACTACTACTACTACTACTACTACTACTACTACTACTACTACTACTACTACTACTACTACTACTTCTACTACTACTACTCCTCTGCCTCCTCTTAGCCATCCTCCTCCTCCTCCTACTCCTCCTCCTCCTCCTCCTCCTCCTCCTCCTCCTCCTCCTCCTCCCCCTCTCCACCTCCTTCCCCCTTCTAGATCTGGTTGTGGCGGTGGAAAACGGGCCCATTGAGGGTAGATGTGGCGAACGCGTGCGCGCAGCCTGCGGCGCTGCGCCCGCTGCCCGGAGGTCTCGGGTGTGCTCAGCGGCCCGGGGCACGGCCCCTGGGCGCGCTGGCTGGCCAAAATTGCTCCTGCCTGCAGCAGACCTCGGCGACGAGCCCTCTCCCGTCCCCTCCCCCCTCCGCGTCGCACCCACGACCCCCTCGAGTCGTGAAAACATCACGACGGCAGGCTTTTCGCCATTTTCGGCTTCCGAGGGGCCCTCACCCGGCCTCGGGGGCCGCCGAAAAACGACTCGGGACGAATAAACCGGTCCCAGGGAATGGGTCCAGACCTCTGGAGGTCGCGTCCTGAAATTACACTGCGACGTACCCAACCCTTTTTATACACGTGGGGCGTTTATATTCAGGACCACCCAATGCCTACTGGCATTCTGAAGGACCCGCAGTGCGCAAGAAGAGTACTCAGGAGTGAAATCAGAAGAAAACATCAAGAAGAGGAACAGCAAACATACAACATGGAAGCACAAGGGCGCTAACAAAACACAAAAGCGAGGGGCGGCGAGGGCTAAACAGAACATCGGTTTAACTCAGCAACGCGCTGCGCTGAAGAGGCAAATGCATGAGGTGCATAACGGGGGCGGAGACTCACCCAAACGTGGAGACAAAAGGGCGCGGCAGCAAACCCAAAGGAAAGAACCCACAAGTGGAAGAAAAGGTCGCGGCCTCGAGGATAAGCAGGAGCACCCAGAAGTGGACGCAGGAGGGCGCGGTAAAAAAAAGTACCCATTAAGTGGGTACAAAAGAGCACGGCAGCGAAAGCAACGAGACCTCCCCAAGAAGTGGAGACAAAAATGGCGCAGCACCATCAGTAAGATAAAGCACCCAAAAGTGGAGACAAAAGGGCGCGGCAGCGAAAGCAATGATAAAGTGCCGAAACGTGGAGACAAAAGGGCACGACAGCGCAGGCAACCAGAAGCACACAAAAGTGCACACAAACGGGTGCGGCAGCGAACGTGTCCAGACTCACCTAAAAGTGGAGACAACATGGCGCGGCAGCGAAAAGCAAAGAAAAGCATCCAGAAGTGGAGACAAAAGGGCGCGGCAGCGAGAAGCAGTAGACGCACCCAAAAGTGGAGATACAAGGGCGCGGCAGCGACAGCAATGATAAGGCCCCGAAAGGAGGAGACAAAAGGGCGCGGCAGCGACGGCAACCTGAAGCACCCACAAGTGGAGACAAAAGCGCGCGGCAACGAGAGTGTCCAGCCTCATCGTCGTCGTCCTCGTCGTCGTCGTCGTCCTCGTCGTCCTCGTCGTCGTCGTCGTCGTCGTCGGCGTCGTCGTCGTCGTCGTCGTCGTCGTCACCGCTGTCCCTGCCTCCTCCTCCTCCTCCTCCTCCTTCTCCTCCTCCTCCTCCTCTTCCTCTTCTTCCTCCTCCTCCTCCTCCTCCTCCTCCTCCCCCTCCTCCCACCTCCTCCTCCCTCCCCCTCTTCTGCCCCTTGCAGGTGTGGAAGCCGCCCAGGGGACCTCCTCCTGGCTTCACGCCCACCTCCAGGGCGCACGCTCGCCTACTGCGCGAATGCCCGCCTCCGAGGCGAACGCTGGCGCCCAAGAGGCAACCGAAAGCCCCCAAGAGGGCCTAAGACGACCCCAACGAGCCCCATGGGGAGCTGTTTCCAAGAGGCCTCCAAGCCGCCAACCACGAGATCCCCACGAGCACTCCAGTGGCCTCTGGCACCCGCTGGGCCTCCCAGGAGCCCACGAAAGTGGCGACAGATGCGCAGCGCAGATCGCAAGCCCCCTAGGGGGCGGCGAGGTACCGAGGTGATCCCGCGTGGGACGTACCTCCGCTGGGCCTCCCAGCAGCCCACGAAAGTGGCGACAATTGCGCAGATCGCAAGCCCCCCAGGGGGCGGCGAGGTACCGAGGTGATCCGCGTGGGACGTACCTCCGCTGGGCCTCCCAGCAGCCCACGAAAGTGGCGACGGTTGCGCAAACGCAAGCCCCCCAGGGGGCGGCGAGGTACCGAGGTGATCCGCGTGGGACGTACCTCCGCTGGGCCTCCCAGGAGCCCACGAAAGTGGCGACGGTTGCGCAGATCGCAAGCCCCCCAGGGGGCGGCGAGGTACCGAGGTGATCCGCGTGGGACGTACCTCCGCTGGGCCTCCCAGGAGCCCACGACAGTGGCGACGGTTGCGCAGATCGCAAGCCCCCCAGGGGGCGGCGAGGTACAGAGGTGATCCGCGTGGGACGTACCTCCGCTGGGCCTTCCAGCAGCCCACGAAAGTGGCGACGGTTGCGCAGATCGCAAGCCCCCCAGGGGGCGGCGAGGTACCGAGGTGATCCGCGTGGGACGTACCTCCGCTGGGCCTTCCAGCAGCCCACGAAAGTTGCGACAGTTGCGCAGATCGCAAGCCCCCCAGGGGGCAGCGAGGTACCGAGGTGACCCGCGTGGGACGTACCTCCGCTGGGCCTCCCAGCAGCCCACGAAAATGGCGACAATTGCGCAGATCGCAAGCCCCCGAGGGGGAGGCGAGGTACCGAGGTGATCCGCGTGGGACGTACCTCCGCTGGGCCTCCCAGGAGCCCACGAAAGTGGCGACAGTTGCGCAGATCGCAAGCCCCCCAGGGGGCAGCGAGGTACCGAGGTGATCCGCGTGGGACGTACCTCCGCTGGGCCTCCAAGCAGCCCACGAAAGTGGCGACAATTGCGCAGATCGCAAGCCCCCCAGGGGGTCGCGAGGTACCGAGGTGATCCGCGTGGGACGTACCTCCGCTGGGCCTCCCAGGAGCCCACGAAAGTGGCGACAGTTGCGCAGATCGCAAGCCCCCCAGGGGGCGGCGAGGTACCGAGGTGATCCGCGTGGGACGTATCTCCGCTGGGCCACCCAGGAGCCCACGAAAGTGGCGACAGTTGCGCAGATCGCAGACGGCACGAGAGAAGAGGAGAAGGGAACACGGGAGACAGGAGAGAAGGAGGAGACGAGGAGGAGAGGAGGAGGAGGTGACACTGCTCTATTCAAAGCGAGTGCCCAACACCACAGGAGGGTTGGGACAAATCATGACGTCGGGGGTCTGGGCTCATCGCATCCTCGAACCCGAGCCCTCGGCACCTGCCATGCCGCCGCTCGACCCTGCCTGCTCCACAGACCGTGGCCGAAAGCTGGGGGCACCGCTGCGCCAGACTCCCGCCGACGCCCCCCCCCCGGCCAGGGGAACGACGGCCCCGAGCGCCGCTCGCGGCGTGCGGCGCATCTGCTCGACCCGGGGCGCACCGACCCGGATCAGTGCAAGCCCGGGCCAGTCAGGCCTGGCAGGATCCTGCAGGGCTCCTGCAGGACCCTGCGCGCAAGCCTAGGGGGGGGAGGGACCATGAGGAATTGGAGGAAGGAGGGTGAGAGAGGAGGAGGAAGAAGGGAGGAGGAGGAGGAGGAGGAGGAGGAGGAGGAGGAGGACCAGTGGAAACCCAAGAGTCATCAACGATGTTGGAATTAACCCTCCCTCCAAGCTCCCTCTTCATGGGCCCCTACAACGGTTCATGCCCATTGAGGGGACTGCCTCGTTGGAAGACAACCGTTTGAAGATCCTGAAGCGTGCCAAAACATTGTTCTCGGGACTTCAACGCCACGTATCAACCTGACTGCTGCGTCTTGACGATCCAAAAACCGTGCCAGAACGCCATTTGTGGGATTTCAACACAGCGAATCCACAAAACTGTTGCACCCGCATTCTCCAGAATCCTTCCGAAAAACCGTTTCTGGTACGCTGATCATGGGAATCCCTGGAACTATTGCAAATGCGCGGCGCTAAAGCGAGAACCTCATTTTGAAAAAGTGCCCGCCCTCAATTCGCGAATTTCTTGCAGACGTTTAAAGCGAATGTGCGCGGCGCTCGGGCGAGGGCCACATCTTGAAAACCACCCGCCCTCCATCCGTGGAGCTCCTGCAATGTTTGAAAGTGCGCGCAGCTCTAAGGCGAGACCCACATGTTGAAAACCACCCGCCCTCGATCCGTGAAGCTCTCGCAACTGTTTCAAACAATGCGCGCGGCGCTAAGGTGAGAGCCACATTCTGAAAACCACCCGCCCTCAATCCGTGGAGCTCTTGCAAATTTGAAAAACTAACGTGCGCAGCGCTAAAGCGAGAGCTACATGTTTTAAACCACCCGCCCTCAATCCGTGAAGCTCTTGCAACTTGTTGAACGAATGTGCGCGGCGCTAAGGCGAGAGCCACATTTTGAAAACCACCCGCGCTCCATCTGCGAAGCTGCTGTCACTTTTTAAGCTTCATAAATGGTGGGGAAATCTCAAGCGAAACGCCCGGCCCGCCCTAAAAACTGGCATCGGGGTGCGACAGGGGAGAGTTATCTATCAGGAGAAAGAATGGAGGAGGAGGAGGAGGAGGAGGAGGAGGAGGAGCAGGAGGAGGAGGAGGAGGAGAACCCTGGCTCTGCAGGATCCTGCAAAAGATCCGGCGCTCTGGCTCTCGGGCGCGTGGCCATGGGGGGGGATCTCACGGGGGGGAGGCAAGGCCTCTTTATTAGGCTCTTTTCTTCACCCCCCTTGAAGGTCCCCCCCCCACCCCTGAGATCTGATGTCTCGGAAAAATGGGAAACAGAATGACAAACCACGACTGGAGCCCTGGACCCCATCTATCTGCGTGAGGGATCGATCCTGGAGCCCCGGACACGACTGGAGCCCCCGGATCGATCTGTGCGGGCCCTGGGGCCCCGAAAAAAAAGCGACAACGCCCGGCTCGAAAAAATGGGCCGCCAGGATCCCAGGGCAGGTCACCCCCTCCTCCTCCTCCTCATCCTCCTCCTCCTCCTCCTCCTCCTCCTTCTCTTCCTCCTCGTCTGCCTTTTCCTCCACCTCCTCCTCTTCCTCCTCCTCCTCGTCCTCCTCCTCCTCCTCCCCCTCCTCCTCCTCCTCTCCTCCTCCCTCCTCCCTCCTCCTCCTCCTCCTCCTCCTCCTCCTCCTCCTCCTCCTCCTCCTCCTCCTCCTCTCCTCCTCCTCCCCCTCCTCCTGCTCCTCTCCTCTTCCTCCTCCTCCTCCTCCTCCTCTCTTCCTCCTCCCTCCTTCTCCTCCTCCTCCTCCTCCGCCCGCCCGAGCAACTGCTCGAGACTGGAGCCCCGGACACGACTGGAGGAGGAGGAGGAGGAGGAGGAGGAGGGGAGGAGGAGGAGGGAGGAGAGGAGGAGGAGGAGGAGGAGGAGGAGGAGGAGGAGAGGAGGAGGGGAGGGAGGAGGGAGGAGGACAGAGGAGAGGAGGAGAGGAGGAGAAGGAAGAGGAGAGGAGGAGGAGGAGGCGGAGGAGGAGGAGGAGGAGAAGGAAGAGGAAAAGGAGGAGGAGGAGGAGGAGGTTGAGGGAGAGAGGGAGGTGGAGAGGGAGGATGAGGGGGAGACGGAGGAGCTCTCAGTGCCGCCCGCTCGAGCATCTGCTCGAGACTCACGCGGCGCCGCCAGCCTCTGCCACCGCGCCACGCGCCGCCGCGTCCGCCGCCGCGCCCAAATAGGGGGTGGCCGCGGCCGCCGGCGCCCCGCACCGCGCGGCCCGCGGCGGCTCTTTGCGCAAGTACCGGCACGCGTGGCAGCGGCTGCAGGACGCGCCGTCCTGAGGCTCGGCGGCGACAAGGGGGAGGAGGAGGAGGAGGAGGACCAGTGTAAACCCAAGAGACACCAACGATGCTGGAATTACCCCTCCCTCCAAGCTGACTCCTCCATAGGCCCCTACAACGTTTCATTTCCATTGAGGGAACTGCCTCGTTGGCAGACAACCGTGTGAAGATCCTGAAGCATGCCGAAACATTGTTCTCGGGATTTCAACGCCAGGTATCAACCTGACTGCTGCGTCTTGACGGTCCATAGTCGTGCCATAACCCCTTTTTTGGGATATCACCACCACGAATCGACATAACTGTTGCACTCGCATAATCTTGAATCCTTCCACAACACCATGTCTGGTACGCTGATCATGGGAATCCTTGGAACTCTTGCAAATTCTTAAAACGAATGCGCGCGGCGCTAAGGCGAGAACCTCATTTAAAAAAAGAGCCGCCTTCAATCCGTGAAGCTCTTGCAAATATTGAGAACGAATGTGCGCGGCGCTAGGGCGAAGCCACATTCTGAAAACGACCCGCCCTCAATCCGTGGAGCTCTTGCAAATCTTAGAAACTAATGTGCGCAGCGCTAAAGCGAGAGCTACATGTTTTAAACCACCCGCCCTCAATCCGTGAAGCTCTTGCACACTTGTTAAACTAAACGAATGTGCGCGGCGCTAAGGCGAAAGCCACATTTTGAAAACCATCCGCCCTCAATCCGTGAAGCTCTTGCAAATGTTTAAAGCGAGTGTGCGCAGCGCTAAGGCGAGAGCCACAGTTTGAAAACCACCCGCCCTGAATCAGTGAAGCTCTTGCAAATGCTTAAAACGAATGTGCGCGGCGCTAAGGCGAGGGCCGCATTTTGAAAACCACTCGCCCTCCATCTGTGAAGCTGTTGTCACTGTTTAAGCTTCAGTGTCATACATGGGGAAGAAGTCGCAGGCGAAACGCCCGGCCCGCTCTAAAAACTGACCTCGGGGTGCGACAGGGAGAACTTATCTTGTTACCAGGAGAAGAAATGGAAGATGATGAGGAGGAGGAGCACGAGGAGGAGAAGGCGCACGAGGAGCGAGGAGGAGGAGGAGGAGAAGGAGGGGCGATGATGATGATGATGAAAATGATGATGATGAGGAGGAGGAGGAGGAGCAGGAAAAGAAAGAGGCAGAGGAGGAGGAGGAGGAGGAGGAGGAGGAGGATGGGGATGAGAGAAGGGAGGAGGGGGGTACAGTCGGACCTAGGCCAGAAGAACATCCCTCAAGAACATGATGCCCTCCGCCGGGCAAGACACACAGAACGTCCAAGGGTTCCCCCCAGGACGCACAAGAGCTCCAAACAAGCACGAAGAAGACTGGGGCACCCTCTCCGAACCGACCTCGATCTTAGACTTCGGTCCGACTGTAGGGGGTAGGGGAACAAAAGGCTTCTTAGAAGGAAACCGCTTCTTAGAAGGCGACGGTCCTACGTCTATACAGACGAAGCCCGCGCTCTGCAGCAACCAGAATGGTTCTGAGAAACCCTCCCCCCTCCCCCTGCCCCCCTTCCGCGAGTGGCGGAGTCCTTGCAGCCCCGGGGCTTGTGGAAGTACTTGCACCCCCCGGCGCAGCCGTGTGGGTGATTGACCTGCGCCACGGGAACATATGCACTAGCGCCCTCCGATGAATTTTGCATGCTGCATGCACCTTCAGGAAGGGCGGCGGCGTATAAAGTCGTTGGCGCCCAATGGCGACTCGTACGCCGCCGCCCTCCCCTGATGCTCAGGAAAAATCCATCAGTGGGTGTCTGTGTACAGTCAACCCGTACAATACGGACGAACGATTAGGATGCAAGGGCTTTGGAAGGCCATGTCGACAATTTGCGAGCGGGGCGCGGCCAGCAAAAGTTGCCAGGGATGGGCCGAAGGGGAAGGATGCCAGAGCAATCCTGGAAGGTCGCCAATCATCCTAACTATGCGGGTCGACTGTCTGTTGGTAGCGGATGACCGAGCCCAGCGACATTTTCTCCAGCTCCTCGTGGCACGAGTCGAGTGGGGGTCAACTACAGAACTGTTGTACCCCAAGGTTGAATTTCCGCCGGATCCACGCCAAATGCTGAGAACGCTGATGCGTGTATATACACTTGTACATATATATACACATATACATATACATATACATGTTCATACACACATTGAGCAGTAGACGTAATTCTGGATTCGTAGATCCGACGAACATGTGGAATGCACTGTCGTCTGTAGTAGCTGTATGGAATACAAAGAGACACCATGTGCAAATGGGGGACCCGTGCTGAGAGAAAGAAAGAGAGAGAGAGAGAGAGAGAGAGAGAGAAAAACAAAAAAAACACGTTCTCTTTCCTTGTCCGGGGGCTCGCGCGCGCCCGCTGCTGGCGCGACACGCAGCTCAAGGGCCCTGCGATCCGAGACGGCCGCTGGGCAAGGGAGGCGAGAACGACGCGCAGGAGGAGGGGAGGCTGAAATGGGAGCAGCAATCGCAAAACAACATGACTTCTGGGGCTTAGTGGGCTTTGGAAACGACAGGGCCGTTTTTTCTACCGGTTCCGTTTTGCCTTTTTCTTGCCGGTTCCGACGCCGTTTTTTTACCGGTTCCGTCGCCGTTTTTTGACCGGTTCCGGCTCCAGCACCAATCCTGGAGCCGTTTTTTTGCCGTTTCTGGTCGCCGTTTTTTTGCGGTTTCCATTTTCAAGGGACACTTTCTCGGAAACGGTGAAAAAACGGCCCTGCCGTTTCCGGGGCGCACTAAGTTGGGGCAACTCGAGCCTGCAGTCGACCCCCGCACTCGAGGGAAGGAAGGGGCGGGGCCCCGAGGGAGGCGAGCGCGGGCCCCCCGGGGGCTCCCGCTCGGGACGCGGCGCCTCGTCCCGGGCCGCCGCGCGGACGGCCCCCGAGGCCCTTGACGAGCCCGAGGCTCATGCTGCCCCCATCGTGCTCATGGGCCAGAAGACAAGCGACACCACCCCACCTGCGGCTCCACGGGGCTTGGCGTCTGCCAGGAAGTCTGGCGCGGGCTTCTGCGCGGTGTGCGCTGCGGCCCCCGGTGGGCCGCAGCGCAGCATGGAGGGCCGCAGGTGTGGTGGTGTCGTTTGTTGTTGGGCTATGTGGTTCCCATCGTACTTAAGGACGACATCCCAAAAATAATTTCGAGCACCTGGAAAAGTATCGAAAGAGTGTCGAAACAGTGTCTCCCAGGGCCCGACACGTGAAAACCCTCGAGTTTCGGTAGTTGTTTCTGGTTCTCGAAATTCTTTCTGGTGATCACAAGGCTAAAGTAGGTTGGAACAGCATAATTGCTGGGTCGAACTTAAGGACCACAGCCCAGAAATAATCTCGAGCACCCAGAGAAGTATTCGAAGCGGTGTCGAGCGGGTATCGCCTCCCAGAGGGCCTGGCACGTGCAAACACCCTCCAGCTTCGGCCCTGCCCTGGAGACTCTTTCTGGCGGTCAGGGCTACGGTAGGCTGGAACATCAGAAAAGGAGACAAGCACTTGTGAGCGGCAGCCAAGAACGAGCCTGACGCGAGATGACACAGCGACCTCACTCCGCAGCTGACGCGGGCCGCTGGCGCGGCACGCCCCTCACACCAGAGAGACGAGGGCGCTCACGCGCGCAACGTTATACGCGGGCAGCTGACGCGCCAATGCCGGCCCAGTCGACCCCGAATATGCCACGTCGCCCGCTTGTGGTGTCCATAGCCCGGCTAGCGGTCCGGCGGAGCGCCAGAGTGGCACTCCCACACCCCCTTCGAGGGAGCTCTGGAAGCTCCTGGAAGGATCTTCGGCAGGAGCTTCGGAAGGAGCTTCAGAGCACACGTTTTTGAGATCCGACGCTCCGAAAAAAACGGAGCCGGCGGTTTTTACCTGTTTTCGGCATCTGGGGGCCCTCGCTGGGCTTTGGGAGCCTCAAAAAACGACAGGACGAAAAACGGGCCCTGGAGAAGTGGTCCGGACCTCCGGGGCCCACGCATCGACAAAATTGGAGCAGCTGGATGTCTGGGTCTGGGGGAACAGTCAGAGAAGGCCTGCCAGAACACGCTGCGAGTTCAAGCAAGCCGCAGCGGCGCCCCCTGCCGGAAGCCAGAACGAGCTCCGGGGGTACCCTGTGATGCCGACTAATACATCTTGTGACGAACCAAGAACCCACACCCATACCCATAGGGGGGTCGGAGAGGGCTGTGGGTGCGTGTTGCCGGATGGTGGTCCCCGCTCGAAGAGCGTTCCCAAGGGTCCGACAAGCCGAACCCATACCCATAGCCAATCCTCCTCCCAACGACCCCGCTATGTGTGTGTGTGCGTGTGTGTGTGTGTTTGTGTGTGTGTCTGTCTGTGTCTGTGTCTGTGTCTGTGTCTGTGTCTGTGTCTATGTGTGTCTGTGTCTGTGTGTCTGTGTGTCTGTGTGTCTGTGTGTCTGTGTGTCTGTGTGTCTGTGTGTCTGTGTGCCTGTGTGTCTGTGTGTCTGTGTGTCTGTGTGTCTGTGTGTCTGTGTGTCTGTGTGTCTGTGTGTCTGTGTGTCTGTGTGTCTGTGTGTCTGTGTGTCTGTGTGTCTGTGTGTCTGTGTCTGTATGTCTGTGTGTCTGTGTGTCTGTCTGTGTCTGTGTCTGTGCCTGTGCCTGTGTCTGTGTCTGTGCCTGTGCCTGTGCCTGTGCCTGTGCCTGTGCCTGTGCCTGTGTCTGTGTCTGTGTGTCTGTGTGTCTGTGTGTCTGTGTGTCTGTGTGTCTGTGTGTCTGTGTGTCTGTGTGTCTGTGTGCCTGTGTGTGTGCTGTGTGTCTGTGGTCGTCTGTGTGTCTGTGTGTCTGTGTCTGTGTGTCTGTGTGTCTGTATGTCTGTGTGTCTGTGTCTGCGTGTCTGTGTGTCTGTCTGTGTCTGTGTGTGCCTGTGCCTGTGCCTGTGCCTGTGCCTGTGCCTGCCTGTACTTGTGCCTGTGTGCCTGTGTGTCTGTGTGTCTGTGTGTCTGTGTGTCTGTGTGTCTGTGTGTCTGTGTGTCTGTGTGTCTGTGTGCCTGTGTGCCTGTGTGTCTGTGTGTCTGTGTGTCTGTGTGTCTGTGTCTGTGTCTGTGTGTCTGTGTGTCTGTGTGTCTGTGTGTCTGTGTGTCTGTGTGTCTGTGTGTCTGTGTGCTTGTGTGTCTGTGTGTCTGTGTGTCTGTATGTCTGTGTGTCTGTGTGTCTGCGTGTCTGTGTGTCTGTGTGTCTGTGCCTGTGCCTGTGCCTGTGCCTGTGCCTGTGCCTGTGCATGTGCCTCTGCCTCTGCCTTTGCTTGTGCCTGTGCCTGTGCTTGTGCCTGTGCCTGTGTTTGTGTGTCTGTGGGTCTGTGTGTCTGTGTGTCTGTGTGTCTGTGTGTCTGTGTGTCTGTGTGTCTGTGTCTGTGTGTGTGCGTGCATGTGTGTTGCTCGCATGTCGTTTTGAGAGGCATGCGCGGATGCCTTGGATCGGCGCTGGACTCCCATTCTCGACGCGTGGAGCGCGCCACGGAGTTTCCAGCGCCGATCCGACAAACATCCGCGCGGGCCTCCGAGGAGGTTGTGCTCCCGTCGGTGCCCCTGCTTTAGAGGCCTCCTAGATGGGGTCCGAGTAGATGGGGGTCGAAGGACAGCGCCGCATCGCCAATGCCTCGCCGATGTATCGGCGATGCATCGGCGACGTCGACGATGCATCGACGACGTCCGCGTGGGGAAATACGGGCTCCACATCGAGCCGCATCGTCGATGCATCGGCGATGCGGCGCGATCCTCCGACCCCATCTGCTCCGGCCCCATCTGGGAGGCCTAGATGCTTCGACTCCAGGACACGAGCCCCCTTCTGGGACCTCTCCCTCGGTGGTGGGCAGACTCCCCAGAACAGGGCTAGGATCGGGATAAATCGCTCCAGAGCGTTCTGGAGCGCTCTCAGAGCGTTCCGGAACGCTCTGAGAGCGGCCGCGGCGCCCAATACATCCTCCAAACCCGCCGATTCTCAGAGATTTCGAGTTATCCCGATCCGATTTTGTCCCGATCTTCGCGTCGTCCGACTCCAGGACACGAGCCCCCTTCTGGACCTCTCCTTCGGTGGAGGAGGAGGAGGAGGAGGAGGAGGAGGAGGAGGAGGAGGAGGAGGGCAGACTCCCCTCGAGCAGAAGAACCCTCGGTGAAAGCTGCCCAGGGCCGGGCACCGCGGGCGCAGGCCCACAGGAGAAGAGGCAGCCGCGACACACGCCCTCGAGGGACCGAGGAGAAGGGCAGCTCGGCCCCTCGACCTGGCAGGGCAGGGGCTCCACCTCGAAGAACAAGAAAGCACGGCATAAACATACATACTCTTGTGAGGGGGCAAACAAACCGACCTCGCTTTTGACCACCCTCGCTTCCGAGAGATCCCAAGCGATACCAAACTACGGCCTGTACTGGTTAGGCCGCTTGACGAAGAGGCTCGTGGTATGACTTGGTTTTGCCTGGAAGCGAAAGCGGGGTAGGTAATTCACGCTCTGACTTGTGGCGCTCCGCCTGGATTGCTTGGATCCGCGCTAGCCCCCCTTCCCCGGCGCGCGGAGCGCGCCAGGAGCGGCGCCGGAGGCGCCGCCAGGGGGGGGGGTCCCAGCGCGTATCCAAGAAATCCGCGCGGAGCGCCACAAGTTTATGCTTTATGGCGTTTGCTCCTCTTCGGCTACCGACATGCTGCTTTTGAGGAAGCCACAAGGTACCGATACCGCTACTGCCCGGACCTCATCCCAGGGCGCGTTCTGACCAGGATTTCGAGGCGAATCCAGCGGTGGCAACGAGGGCCCCCCAGGAGGCCCCAAAAAGGGGGAAAACCCGCGAGGGGGTAGAGAGGTAGGGGTACCTTTTCCTCCTCCGAGCTTTCCCTCGCTCTGCTCCTCCCTCGTCCACTCGGCCACGCCGCCTCCCGCCGCCGCACCTCCCGGCTCCGGCCCGCGCCCCGCGGCCGCCGTCGGCGGCGAGCACGCCCCCGGCGCACGCGGGGCCATCCTGCCCGCGGGCGCGGGCGGACGAGGCGCCTCGCCCGCACGGTGCCGCACCGCCCGCGCTCGCCCGCCTGCCGGCCGCGAGGCCGGAAAGGCCCCACACGGAGGAGAGAGAGAGACACCCTGGCAGCTCGAAGAGAGCCTCAAGACCTAAAAACCTGAACGAAACAGCCTGAAACCAAGACGTAGAATAGCTCTGGGATCGGTTTCTGAGTCGCGTGCCACTTCCTAGCCCTCCTGGAAGCTCAGGGCCGGGACGGGTGCGTTCGCCACAGTCTTCGGCCCCTCGGGGCCCCCGGCGGCGGGCCTCCACACGACTCGGGGCGAGGAGCCGATCCCGGGGAAAAGGTCGAGAGGCCGGGGGCCCTTTAAACCTCGAGAGGCTCGAGGCGCCGGCTGTCTGGGAGGAGTGGCGTCCGGTGCGCGGCGTGCCGCTCGGGGCGCGCGGCGCGGCGGCAGAGGGCTGCGCGCCTCGGATATCTGGCCCCCCGCGCTCCCCCGGAGCCGCGCACCGGAGGTCGCTCCAGCGAGGGGTCGCTCTTTTGCACACGTGTAGCCCAGGGCTGGCCCGAAACGTTGTTTTTCGTGCTGCTTTCGACTTGTCGTTCGTTTTGCTCTGCCTCTTTTCCTGCACCTCTCTGCCAAGACGAAAAACAGAACACAGCCGAAGTCCAGCAAAGCAGCGTTTAGGTCCAGCTCGGGTGCAGCCGGACCTGGTGTCGGCGCTGGCGCGCCGTCGCACGCTGGGACATCCATTCCAGCGGCCCCGTCCGCGCCGTTCTGGCACCAGCTGCCACACGGCCGCGCGTACCAGCAGCACCTGAGCGACGGTCAGAAACGGGTCTTACGCGAGACGCCACAGCGACTACGCCGCAGCTTACGCGGGCCGCCCGCGCGGCACGCCACATTTGAAGCGAGGGCGCTGACGCGCGACCTTACGCGGGCAGCTTGCGCGCCGGCGTCGGCGCAGACGACCCCGTTCGCTTTCGTCGCTCACCTGTCAAGGGCCTGTCCATCTCTACACCCCCGAAGCTTCGCGGACGTGAACTTGCACTGTTCGGCGTAGGAGATCGGGTGCACGCTAGAGCCAAACGAGATGCTCGAGAGCAAGCTCACTTTCTGACGGCGAGGATGCGCCTGCTCAGGGGGCGACGCGAGCGGTCCGTCCTGGCCAAGCAGGTCCACGGTCGGCGTCAGGGGGGCAGCCAGGGCAGCGCCCGTGTCGGGCGCCTGGGGCATCTCCTGCAGCAGCTGGTATTTCCGAGGCAAGCATTGATCCAGAACCACCAGTTGGGGGATCCAGTTTCGGAGGCCTCGACAGGCGGTGGATTTGGATCTGGATATGGATACATCTATATATATATATGTATAAAAACAACAGTATGCACACATATAGACATAAACCTATAATATATACAAGTGGCACGTGTGTGCCCAGGCTCATACAACAAGCTGAAGGGGCGTTTGAAGCAGGAGTGACATGCAACAGCGAAGTCGCACTCGAGCGCAAGTGGGGTTGCCACACCTTGCGATGTGTGTACCAGGGCCCCCCAGGAAGCCTCAGGAGGCCCGACTTGGATACCAGAAGAGGCTCCAGGAGGCCCCAGGATTGTGAGTGTTGTGTGTGTGTGATGTGTGCTTTGTGTGGTGCGTGCTTTTTGCGTGTTGTCGGTGTGTGTGTGTGTATGTTATGTTTGTCTAGCGTGTGATGTGTTGGGCGTGATTTGTGTCTCTGTGTGTGCATGTAGTTCTGAAGCCCCAGGAGGCCCCAGGAGGCCCCAGGCGGCCTCAGCAGGCCCAGGAGAACTCCAGGAGGCTCCGAGGCGGGGTCTGGGGTACCAGAAGGTCCAGAAAGCCCCAGGAGGCCCCAGGAGGTTCCAGGAGGCCCCCAGGAGGCTCCGAGGAGGGGTCTGGGGCTCGATTTTGGGAGGATGTCTCAGGCGAAACCGCCATTCTCTGAGAATCGGGGTCAAAATTATTGAAATTACCATGTGTTTTTGAAGGTTTATGTTAAAATGGTTGAATTCCTATGTGTTTTTGGACCTCTCCTTCACGATCTGCGTGAGGGGTGCCACCGATTTTCAGAATTTCGAGGATGTCCCGAGCGAAACGGCCGGGAAAATCGAAGACGCACGCACGCACGGACGCACGGACGCATTAATCCCCTCTGAGCTCTACTCCCTCGGAGAGGTGCGTATGAGAATATATATATATATATATATATATATATATATATATATATGTATGTTGAGAGATATACGTGTATTGGGCGCTCGCTGGGCCCGAATAGAATCCATACCCACCACCAGCCGACGCACCCGAAGCCGGATCCCCAGGGCGGCGGCTGTGGACAAACGCCCGCCTCGGAGTCTCGCGCGAGGCCCCGCGGCGCGGGCACCTCTTCCGCGGGTGGCGCGCTGCGGGCGCCGAGGCCGTGGATGTGCCGCTTGATCAGGGTTTCCAGGTTCGTCCTGTCGCGCGTCGTGTAGCCTGGATGTGGGTCCTCTTGTCGGGTCGGGCGAAAGGGGGGGATAGCAAAGGGTGGGTTTGAGAATCAGCTCACGTAGCTGATTTTCCCGGTGCCTCCTGGCGCCAGAGGCGCCCATGTGTCGAGGAATGGGCCTGGCGGCAGGGCCGAAACCAGCTGCATGCAGCAGATTTCGTAACCCCCCCTTTCCCAAACCCCCTTTCGCCCGACCCGATCTTGTGCAAGCGCAGGGCTGGTGGGGCTGCCAGTTTCAGCCGCGTCCTCGCACCACTCCCCCGCGGGGGTAGCCCGCAAGGGCGACGCGGGCGAAGTCGTGGACGGGTACTGGTAGCTGCCGCCGATCGGGATCTTGACCCACTGCGGGCCCATGTCGACTGGATTCGCGTTGTAGAACAAAGCTTGGGCCACTGACATCACGGTGGCCGGCGAGTGTAAGATGATTTTAGCCCGGCGCCAATGACGCGTCTGATTAATCGCGGTCGCGCCTCCTGAACCTGCGGAGCAAAGAAGGCACAGATAGGTACCCTGCCAGCGCAAGAAGGCGAGGTGCACTCGCGACGCCACTTGAGCCAGACTGGGAGAATGGAGAAGGGGCGAGGATGCGAACAAGGAGAAGGGCGATGGGGAGACACACAAGAGAAAAAGGGAGGGAGGAGATGGATGAACTCATACATGCGTTTCTCGTTGTCGTCGGTTTCAAAAGACTGTAGCAACGCCCTGGAAATTTATTTGAGAGGAATCAGAATGGGAGCGGGGTGGCAGATGAATGGGAAGTGCAGCGAGAGGGAGGAATGGAAGCACGGCGACGGGGAGCGAGAGGAGGAGGATGGATAAGGGAGGCGGGAGGAGGGAAGATGTGGATATCTAGATGTGTACATACGCATGCATGCACAGCACGCGGTCTCCACGACCAGAAGCTCGAGCAAGACGCCCGGGCCCGGGCGGCGCAACACACAACCGACTCCGCCACCAGGCGGCAGGGCGCGCGGCACAGAACGGAGGTGGGGCGGAGGCGGGGCGGCGCCTCGCAGCGCCGCTGGCGCTGCTGGGAAGGGAGGAAGGGGGGCAAACAAACCTACCTCGCTTTTGACCACCCTCGCTTCCAAGAGATACCAAGCGATGCCAAACTGCGGCCTGTACTGGTCAGGCCGCTTGACAAGGAGGCGCGTGGTATGACTTGGTTTTAACTGGAAGCGAAAGCGGGGGAGGTAATTCAAGCTCTGAAGAACTGATACCCCTACGGTGCCACCGTAGGGGTGTAAACTTTCCAGCCGCTCAGGGACAGGCGCCCCCGACAGCGAACAAGTTTATGTTATACCGTTCTTCGCTCGCTGAAAAACCGCGCTGCTGGACGAAGGCTGGGCGACCACAGAAGCTCTTTGCCGAAGCTGGGGCCGCGGAGAGGCCGCGAGAGGCCGCCGCGCGCGGCGCCGAGCCGCCCTCGCCCGCGCAAACTCGCCCCAGGAGGGGGGGGGAACTGCCCGCCGAGCTCAGGCTGCGCCGCGCCCGGAGGTGCTGCGCCGCGCACCGTGCACGTGCTCGCGTCTTGAACACACACACACACACACACACACACACACACACACACACACACACACACACACACACTAATGCGGGATGACGATTAATAAAAACAATTGGAGAGAACGATTAAAATAATAGTGTTCTGTCATTTCTGCTTAATTTTCTGACTGGAGGAAAACGATACAAAAAATAGTTTTCCAACCCGCGGCCGGTTTTTCTAATCGTCATCCCGGGCGCCGCCGCGTGAACACGACCCCCGGTAATAAATTAATCGTCATCCTCCATTACGAAACGTTTCTCGTCGTTTTCGGCCTCTGGGGGCCCTTGCCGGCCTGTCAGAAACCCACTCCCGGGACCAAGCGCCGGTCCAGGGGAGGGAGTCGGGACTTCAGGGGACCGCGCAGTGCAAAACAAATCCAAGCCTGCCGCCGCGCCGCCTGTTCTGAGCGCGCCCACGTCGACGAAGCCGACACCGTGGCAAAAACCTACGGCGAGTCCTGCGCCCCGCGCCCCAGGTGGACGAAGCCGGCGCCGTAGCAAACCCACGGCGAACGCCGAGTCCGAGGCGGCGTTTGCCCAAGTGGCCGCGGCGCCCTCCCCAAGACGCACGGCCGCGCGTCGAAACCAACGACGCGGTGGCACATCGCATGTCTGGGGAGGGTGGTCCTCGACCGCCCACCACGGGCCGCACGAGGGCGGCCTCTCGCCCAGACCTCTGGGCTCACGAGGCCGGCCACTACGCGCCGGTGGCGGGTGCGGTTCGGGCAATCTGCGCGCGCGCGAGATGACGAACAAACAGCACACACTCATACAGCGGCGCCGCCTCAGAGCTGCACGAGCAGCGCGCGCAGGTCGCGGCAGCGCTCGCGGAGCGCCGCCACCACGTCCGCGCCGCTCGCGCAGCCCTCGAGGTAGCCGAGCGCCTGTGTGGCCCTCTGGAGCTCCAGCTCCAGGCGACCCCGCTCGGCGTCCGTGGCAGCCGCGCCCGCCGCCGCAGGCGACGCGGAGGCCGCGCCCCCCGCGCCAGTAGGCGCCGCCGCCGCTCCCGCCGTCCCCGAGGCCGCGACGCCCGCGGACTCCGCGCAGCCCTCCGCCGAGCCGCCCGCTGCACCGCCAGGGTCCGCGTCGGCAGCACCAGCTGGCGTCGCCTCCCTGGGCCGCGCCGCCGCGGGCTGCCCTACGTCGGCCCACCCGTCGTCCATCGAATCGTCGTCGTTGTCGTCGTGGGACGCCGCGGCGGCGCCCTCCGCCGCGCGCTCAGGCTCGTCGGTCCCTCCCGCACTCCAGGCGCCCCCACCACATGCCGGCGCGCCGCCGCCGAACGTTGGCGACGGCGCTGCCGCCACGCCGCCGTCGCCGCACCAGCAGCGCCAGCGACGCCAGCAGGCCGTCCACGATCGTCGCGAGGCCCTGCCGCGCCGCCCGCCGCCGCGGGCGGCAGGAGGGCGTCGACGCCCTGGCGAAAGCCGCGGCGGACACCGCCGAACGCGCCACGGCCGCGACGGTGCGCCGCGGAGCGCCCGCCTTGGCCGCCGCCCGCACCGCCGCCCATTCCAGGATCGCGGCGTCGCCGACGGCGAGAGCCCCTCTAGCGAGGCGCGGGGCGTCCATGCCGATGGGGCTGACCGCGCGCCAGACTTTTAACCGCTTGAGCCATAATGCCGGCGAGGGCATTTTTTTATCTATGTAGGCGCCGCGCGAGCACGGCGGTTTCATGCAGGCATTCTAGGGCCCCGCCACCGCTCAGCGCCCGATCTCCTCCTCGAAGGCGGCGTAGAGCTCGGCGAGGTCGCGGGCGCGGGCGGCCGCGGCGCCCTGGGGGCCCTCGAGCTGCGGCCCGCCGCTCCCGCCTTCGGCCGCCAGCGGCAGCACATCGCCATCGCCGTCGATGCCCTGCTGCCGCTGCGTGGGGCCCAGGCGGACGCCGTACTCTATCGAGTGGTCGCTCGCCGCCGTGGGCTCGGGCGGGGCCTGGTTGTCCTTGGGGAGGCGCCGCAGCTCGATCCCGATGCCGTGCATCTCGGGCCGCGTCCCCGCCTCCAGACAGCAAGTCCAGATGGTCACCAACTGCGTGGCCTCAGCCGCAGGGGGACCCTCCGAGGCCTCCGCGCGCCGCGCCGCCAGCCGCCAGCCACATGCGAATCCCTCTCCGAAGGCCCGCGCCTCCAGCTCGGGGTCGCCTGGCTGCCAGCAGCCTGGCGCCAGCCAGTTCGCGCCCAGGACGTCCTCGGGCGCTGCCTGGGGCAGCTCTCTCTCGTGCAGCATCCTCTGCACCTGCTGAGCCGCATGCCCCTGCTTCTGCGCGGCCCCCGCCTTGTCCTCGTGCACCTCCTCCGTCGCCGAGGGGTTGAGGAAGGGGGGCTTCCCGAGGCGCTCCTGCTTCTGCGCCTTCCTGAGCTCGTTCGCCGCCGCCCCTGCGATGCGCCCCTTGATGGCGCCCGCTTTGGCGTGCAGCGCGACGTTCCTCCTGAGCCGCGCCAGCCAGGAGGGCTGCTCGCCGTTGACCAGCGCGTCCAGCGCAGGCACCACCGCGGCGAGCCTGTCGGCCAGCTCAGCATCGCCCGTGAAGGCCTCCAGCGTCCTCTCGGCGAGGGCCAGCCGCTCCACGAGCTCCTCCACCCGCGCTCGGGCATGCCGCACGGCGGCGTCCGCCGCCGAGCGCGCCCGCCGCGCAGCCTCGCTGCGCTCCGCGCGTGAGCGTGGGGACCTGCGGGGGTCCCCTCCCGTCACCATCTCCTCAAGCAGCTCCTGCACCCGGACCGGCCATGAGCGGAGGCAGATGGCAACCAGGGGCTTGAGACCGGCTTGAGCCAAAATGGCTACGGACCGGCGAGGGCATTGAAGAAGGAACCCGTGGATAAGGAATCCAGGGTCTGGAAGCTGGTGGAACTCCAATCGTGGACTGGCCATGTATACCACCGCCGCCCTCATCAGATAAGGAACCCTCCAGGGTCTGAAGCCTCCTGGGCATATTCCTTCACAAACGCCCCCACCGTGGGGCGGTCGGAAGAACGAGGACTGGCTATGGGTATGGGTGCGTTTTATCGGACCCGTGGGGAGGCTCCCCTTCGAGCGGCGGCCGCCATCCGACAGCACCCATACATAGCCCCCTCCGCCTCCCCTATGGGTACGTGTGTGTGTGTGTGTCTGTGTGTCTATGTGTCTGTGTGTCTGTGCGTCTGTGTGTGAGTCTGTGTGTCTGTGTGTGAGTCTGTGTGTCTGTGTGTCTGTGTGTGTCTGTGTGTCTGTGTGTCTGTGTGTGTGCCTCTGTGTGTCTGCGTGTGTCTGTGTATGTCTGTGAGTGTCTGTGTGTCTCTGTGTGTCTCTGTGTGTCTGTGTGTGTGTCTCTGTGTGCGTCTGTGTGTCTCTGTGAGTCTCTGTGTGTCTCTGCGTGTCTCTGTGTGTCTGTGTGTGTCTGTGTGTGTCTGTGTGTGTGTGTCTGTGTGTCTCTGTGCGTCTGTGTGTCTGTGTGTGTCTGTGTGTGTGTGTCTGTATGTGTCTGTGTGTCTGTGTGTGTCTGTGTGTGTCTGTGTGTCTGTGTGTGCGTGTCTGTGTGTGTGTCTGTGCGTGTCGGTGTGTGTGTGTCTGTGCGTGTCAGTATATATATATATGTCTGTGTGTGTCTGGTGTTTCTGCATGTCTCTGTGTGTGGGTGTGCATGTGTGTTCGCGTGTGCTTGTGTGCGTGTGTGTGTATGTGTGTGCGTGTGCGTGTGCGTGTGAGTGTGCGCGTGTGCGCGTGTGCGCGTGTGCGCGCGTTTGCGCATGTGCGTGTCTGCGTGTCTGCGTGTGTGCGTGTGTGCGTGTGTGAGTGCGTGTGTGTACGTGTGTGTGTGTGTGCGTGTTGTGTGCGTGTGCTCGTGCGTGCATGTGTGTGTGCGTGTGTGCGTGTGTGCGTGTGTGCGTGTGTCTTCGTGTGTGGGTGTGTGGGTGTGTGTGTGTGGGTGTGTTGGTGTGTGGGTGTGTGCGTGTGTGCATGTGTGCGTGTGTGCGTGTGTGCATGTGTGCGTGTGTGCGTGTGGGTGTGTGGGTGTGTGTGTGTGTGGGTGTGTGGGGGTGTGTCTGTGTGTGCGCGTGCGTGCGTGCGTGCGTGCGTGCATGCGTGTGTATGCTGTTCGCTCGGCACGGATGGAGGGGCAAGGCCGCGCCACATCCGCGAGATGGCATCGGTGCATCAGTGGCCCGTGCCGGTGGGAGCTGCGCGCCAAGGGCCGCTGACTGGACCGCCTCCTTCGGGCCCGCTGGGTCCACCGCACGCGGGGGGCACCGCAGTTTGTGCGGGGGGGGGGGCGCTTGAGCGCCTCGCCACGTCTCCGCGCCGCAGCCGGTCGGTGGCCCGTCGCGGCCACTGGCCCTGTGATTCGGGCAGCCCCCAGGGGGGGGAGCCACTCAGGGCGCCTCCACATCTTGTGGGCACGATTGAAGACGGAGGGGGCGCCACCCATACGTGCGGCCGTTGCACCCGGAAATGTCAGTAGACGGCTCGAAAGGGATCTGCCCTCCAGCCGTAGAACGTTTCAACATGCTGGAACCTCTGGTCGTGCAAATCGTGGAAGCCGCAAGCAATATCACGAGAGGACCCGCACTCGAACCGTTCGACTTCTGCAAACTCTAGCAGCGCATATGCCTGGCGCGATAGCGAGAATAGGTTTTGAAATCGATTCGCTCTACACCCGTGTAACCGCTGGAACCTTGCACGACGAATCGACGAATACGTGCGGCGCTACTAAAGCGAGAACCACATGCAAAAAACAACACCCGCTCTCCATGTGCAAAAACGCTGGGTAGTTGTAAGGCGAATGAGCGCGATGCAAGGCGAGAGCCACTCTCAACAAACCACCCGTCACCCCTGCGTGTAACTGTTGGAAGCTTGTAGCTTCAGGAACATAAGCGATGAGCAAGTCAGTTGTAGTAGTGACCGTACAATACAGAGGATCGGTCGTGGTAGCAGTAGTTGCAGTGCTCAAGCGGAGCGCCCGGCCAGCCCTACCGACACACCTGCTGGTGCGACTAGGAGGAGATATTTTCAAGGAGTGGGTGTCGAGCAAAAGGAGGGGGAGGAGGAGGACAGCAAGCAGCAGGGATCGAGAAGCCCACGGCCGATCCTCTGTCGAACCTCGATCGGTGCGCTCCCTCATGTTGTTTCTTCTCATGCTCCTCAGCTCCTCCCGACCCCCAGGTCTGGTTTGTTCCTTTTACTCCTCCTCCCTGCTACTTCTCCTGCTCAATTTTTCCCCAACCGTCCTGTGGTGTTGGGTCCTCGTAATGAAAAGACAGCGCCCCGCGTCTCACTTCTTCCTCCCGCTGCCCCCTGCCTCCTCCTATGCTCCCCCTCCTCCTTTCCTCCCCCACTGTGGCACACCCCTCCCGCGTTTCGTGGTCCCGTAGGGAACTCCACCAAAGGCCCAGATGCCAGCGCCCGCATGCGCCCACCGCACCCATTTTGGCGCACCCCTCACACGCTTCGTGGCCCCATAGGGAAACCCACCGAAGGCCCAGCTGCCAGCGCTCGCATGCGCCCACCGCACCAACGTTGGCGCACCCCTCAAACGCTTTGTGGCCCCATAGGGAGTTCCACCAGAGGCCCAGATTCCAGCGCTCGCATGTGACCACCACACCTTTTTTGGCGCACCCCTCACAGGCTTCGTGGCCCCATAGGGAGACCCGACGAAGGCCCACATGCCAGCGCTCGCATGCGCCCACCGCGCCCAGTTTGGGACACCCTTTTATTGCTTCTTGGCCTCATAGGGAGCCCCGCCGAAAGCCCAGATGCCAGCGCTCGCATGCGCCCACCGCACCCATTGTGTCGCACCCCTCACACGCTTCGTGGACCAACAAGGAGCCCCACCGAACGCCCAGATGCCAGCGCTCGCATGCGCCCACCGCACCCATTTTAGCGCACCCCTCACACGTTTCGTGGTCCCATGAGGACCCACCAGAGGCCCAGATTCTAGCGCTCGCATGCGCCCACCGCACCCATTTTGGCACACCCATCATACGCTTCGTGGCCCCATAGGCAGCCCCGCCAAAGGCCCCGCTGCCAGCGCTCGCATACGCCCACCGCGCCCATTTTGGCACACCCATCATACGTTTCGTGTCCCCATCGGGATTTCCACCAGAGGTCCAGATTCCAGCGCTCGCATGCCCTCACCGCGCCCATTTTGGCGCACCCCTCATACGCTTCGTGTCCCCATAGGGAGCCCTACCGAAGGCCCACATGCCAACGCTCGCATTCGCCCACCGCACCCATGTTTGCACAACCCTCACACGCTGTGTGACCTCATAGGGAGCCCCGCCGAAGGCCCAGATGCCAGCGCTCGCACGCGCCCACCGCACTCATTTTTGCATACCACTCTTACGTTTTGTAGCCCCATAGGGATCCCCACCGAAGGCCCAGCTGCCAGCGCTCGCATGCGCACACCGCGCCCATTTTGGAACACCAATCAGACGCTTCGTGGCCCCATAGGGGGTTCCACCAGAGGCCCAGATTCCAGCGCTCGCATGCGCCCGCCGCACTCATTTTGTCGCACACGTCGCAAGCTTCGTGGCCCCATAGGGAGCTCCACCACAGGCCCAGATTCCAGCGCTCGCATGCGCCCACCGCACCCATTTTGGCGCACCCCTCATACGCTTCGTGGCCCTATAGGGAGCCCTACCGAAGGCCCAGATGCCAGCGCTCGCGTGCGCCCACCACGCCAATTGTGTGGACACTCTTTAATCGTTGCTTGGCCCCATAGGCAGCCCCGCCGAAGGCCCAAATGCCAGCGCTCGCATGCGCTCACCGCACCTATTTTGGCACACCCCTCACACGCTTCGTGGCCCCATAAGGAGCTCTACCGCAGGCCCACATGCCAGCGCTCGCATGCGCCCACCGCGCCCATGTTGGGACACCCCTCACAAGTTTCGTCGCCCCATGGGGAACTCCACTGAAGGCCCCGATTCCAGCGCTCTCGCACGCGCCCACCGCACCAATTTTGGCACACCCCTTCACGCGCTTCGTGGCCCCAAAGGGAGCTCCACCGAACGCGGCGCATAAAACGGCAGCACCCACAACTGCACATGGTTGGGCCTTTCGCAGGCTACTCCTCTCTCCTGCTCCTCCCGCTCCTGGTCCTCCCGCTCCTTCTCCCACTCCTCCTGCCCCTCCAGCTCCTCGGAGCGCTCCCTCCTGCTGCTCCTCCTCACCCCGACCCCCCTCCTCTCCTCCTCCTCCTCCTCCTCCTCCTCCTTCCCCCTCCTCCTCCTCCTCCTCCTCCTCTTATTCTTCTTATTACTCTTCTTCTTCTTCTTTTTCTTCTTCTTCTTCTTCTGCTTCTTCTTCTTCTTCTTCTTCTTCCTCCTCCTCCTCCTCCTCCTCCTCCTCCTACCTCCTCCTCCTCCTCCTCCTCCTCCTCCTCCTCCTCCTCCTCCTCCTCCTCCTCCTCCTCCTCCTCCTCCTCCTCCTCCTCCTCCCCTCCTCCTCTCCTCCTCCTCCTCCTCCTCCTCCTCTTCCTCCTCCTCTCCTCTCTCCTCCTCCCTCCTCCTGCTCCTGCTCCTGCTCCTGCTCCTCCTGCCTCCTCCTCCTCCTCCTCCTCCTCCTCCTCCTCCTCCTCCTCCTCCTCCTCCTCCCCTCCTCCTCCTCCTCCTCCTCCTCCTCCTCCTCCTCCTCCTCCCCCCCGGGGAGCTGTCCCGAGCCTCCTGCCCGAGGGGGCCGCCGCCCCTGCCCGCTTTCCCCGCCGGGGCGCGCCGCGCGGAGAGGGGCCCTATGCGCATGCTCTGATCGATCCGCCCGGGGCCCGAGGCACGGTCCGAGGAGCACCCGGGGTGTCGGAGGAGGAGGAGGAGGAGGAGGAGGAGGAGGAGGAGGAGGAGGAGGAGGAGGAGGGAGGAGGAGGAGGAGCGAGGAGGAGGAGGAGGAGGATGAGAGGAGGATGAGGAGGAGGAGGAGAGGAGGA
>CAUYUJ010016736.1:193820-203820 GCA_963575745.1 Prorocentrum cordatum | reverse complement strand
ACCACTGCTACTACTACTACTACTACTACTACGACTACTACTACTACTACTACTACTACTACTACTACGACTACTACGAGTACGACTACGACTAGTACTACTGCGACTACTACTACTGCAGATAAGATCACGGCTGTTACCACGACTACTACTACTACCAGTGACAATTCGACTACCAGTACTACAAACACGGCTACCAGGACGACTACCACTTCTACAACTACTAATTCGATTGCTACTGATACTACGACTACTACTACTACGATTACTACTACTACTACGACGACGACTACTACTACTTCTACTACTGCTACTAATACTATACTACCACTATTACGACTACAACTAAGCCTACAACTACTACTACTACTACCACCACTACTACTACTACTACTACTACTACTGCAGCTAAAATTACTACGACATTTACTACCGTTACAACTACCACGAATACTACTACTACTACTACTACTACTACTACTACTACTACTACCACTACTACTACTACTACTACTACTACTACTACTACGTACTACTACTACTACTACTACTACTACTACTACTACGACAACAGCACTCCAGAGTCCATGCTCCTCTTGGAGAGACCTGAAGACTCCAGAGGAAACCTCGGGGATCCTGAGTCCGCCACGGTTTCCCCAGGGATCCACCAAGGATCCGCCGAGGGATCCCTAGGGCTCCACTGGGCATCCGCAAAGGATCCCCAAGGATCCCTCAAATTTCCCTGGGGATCCCCAAGGATCCCTCGGATTTCCCAGAAAGGATCAGCTGAGGATCCGCCGATGTAAGACTCGGGTTCGGGGCCATCATGTAAATGACGAGACCCAATCTCCAATTCGACGCGAGCTCCCGATCCCACGAAAACCGGACCGTCAAAATCTGGGACGCGCTCCCCAGAAAGCGTCGGCAGACCCGAGCTCCGGCGCACCCGAGTCTTGCAGTGTGGGCCCGATCACAAGAAACCTTCCACAAGAAGCCCAACCCTGAGACCCCAGGACGTCCATGGATTTTGGGTGTGGGAGCGTCTCGCTTTCCACAGAAAGACCGTCGAATCCCAAGAAGCCCAGGGCACCCTGGAGGCAAGCAGGGTGCCTCGTGGCATTGGCTTCCACTGGACGTTCCCCCGATCGCCCAACAGGCCGGCACCCCCCTCCTGCGCAGGGGGCCGCGCGTGCCGCCTCCGCCTGGCCGCCCAGGGGCAGGACGAGGCCGCCCGTGCGCCCACCTGCCACGCGCGCGCCGCCTCCCAGCCGCCAGGAGGCACAGCGGGGGCCCGACCACACGAAGCCTTCCACCAGAAACCCAACCCTGAGCCTCGTACTGTCAGGGGGACGTAAGACCTGGGTACAGTGGACTCGGAAATCCCCGACGAGGTCGTCAAAAAAATGACGAGGCCGAGCCTGCATTTTGACGAGGCCTCCCGCTGCAGACATCCCACGAAACTCCTCCTCGTCAAAATCCGAGGCGCGGTCGTCAAACCCGGGTCTTACGCTCCCCCGATACTGGCAGCCTCTCTCCAAACTTACCGGCGGCACTGTTCCCAGCATGTCCGGCGTCCTTTCTCCAAAAACTCCCAGAAATCGTGGACTACTTTTCTGGCAGCCGTTTTCCCAAATTACGGAGAAACGAGCCTTCTTCCAGTTCTCTTCTGGCGGGCCCATCCGGCCACGCAACACACCAGTTAGATACAGCAGGAGCTCGACCACAAGAAGCCTTCTACAAGAAACCCAGCTCTGATCTGTGCACTTCGACGCGAGCTCCCGCTGAAGACATCCCACGAAAACCGGACCGTCAAAATCTGGGACGCGCTCCCCAGAAAGCGTCGGCAGACCCGAGCTCCGGCGCACCCGAGTCTTGCAGTGTGGGCCCGATCACAAGAAACCTTCCACAGGAAACCCAACCCTGAGACCCCAGGACGTCCATGGATTTTGGGCGTGGGCACGTCGCGCCTCCCGCCGCAAGACCATCGAGACCCAAGAAGCCCAGAGCACCCTGGAGGCAAGCAGGGTGCTTCTTGGCATGGGCCTCCACTGCACGGCATCTTTTTTTTTGTTTTCTCTCTCTCTCTCTCTCGGCGTCCTCGTCCCCGCCCCGCGCCGAGCTCCCCCGCGCTTGCTCGCGCGGGCGGGCGGCAGCGGGGGGGACCCACGCGGGGCGGGAGGAGGAGGAGGAGGAGGAGGAGGAGGAGGAGGAGGAGGAGGAGGAGGAGGAGAAGGAGGAGGAGGAGGAGGAGGGGCAGGAAAAGGGCCCCCAGAGGGGCCCTCGAGGGCCCCTGCTGGGGGGGCCCCTGCCGGCTTCAGAAGGAGCCCTGCAGGGCCCCCCTTTCGGGGGCCCTGTTCTTCGCCTCCCACTTGGGGCCCCCCCCAGTATCGGGAGCGGCCACGAGGGGGGGGGCCCAGCGCGGCACGTGCGCGGCCCAGCTGGGGGGGGGGGCCAGGGACGCAAGGAAACGAGCAGAGGCGCCATGAGATCTGGGGAAATATCATGGCCCCCGCCATGAGATCCACCCCCCCCTTAGTCACCACCCCCCTCTTTTTCGCCCCCGACATTACCGCTCGCCCGTGTCGCAACAGAAAGTCCTCCTCCTCCTCCTCCTCCTCCTCCCTCCTCCTCCCCTCGGCTACACCAAGGGAGCGGCCCTGGGCAAAGAGTGACCTTTGGTGGCGGCCAAGCCTGCTGCGGTCGCACCTCTGAAACCCCGCGACTGGAGGACCCCAGCGGGCCCGCACCAGAGGTCGTTCCAGCGCAGGGCCACGCTTCCTCTTCGGGAATGCACCGCGAGCTCCTTGAAACAGGCACGGCGAGCGAACGATAACAAGTGGATTCAACGGAAGCAGTGAGCCCCCCTGCTCATCTGGCCAGGCCCTGTATCCTGGCGGCAATCGTCCCGCTTTCAAGGCCTCGATCAAGCGAGCCCCCCCCTCCCCTCGAGCCTTGGGATCGCCTGGCCTTGTCAGCTTCTGTACTTTCACGGCGCCCTTTCCTCTGTCGGAGCGGGCGGGGAAACCGAGGAGGCTCTGCTGGGGCAGGCGCCCAACGCCGCGGCGCCCTTGCCCTCGTCGTCCGTCGGCGTCCATCGTCGCCGTCGTGGCCGTCGTCCGCCGCCCGTCGGCCACGACGACGACGGCGGCAGCGACGACGATCGTGACCCGGTGAACCTGTGGGTTGGATGGGCACCGCGGCTGATCGCTCTTATCATGCCACAGCTTCAAGGCTCCAGGAAGGCGCCAGGAGCGAGTTCAGACTCACGGTTTCCGCCAGCAGCGGCGGAACAATCCCGAGAGCGCTGGAGCGCCAAACTTGCCCTGATCCCCCCTCGCGCAATCGTTCGAGGACGGAGAGGCGAGGACATGCTGCAAGCTCGAAGTGAGCAAACGGCGGCGAGCCACAAAAACTGTAGGACGGAGCCCAGACGAGCCGGCCCGAGGCGCAAGCGCCCGGGGCGCAGGATGCAGACTCGGGGACCGCGCGACCCTGTCCAGGCGACCAGGCTGCGAACGTTGCGCACGCTCTGAACGACCAGGCCTCGAGCCTCACGGCGAGGGCGATCCTCCGCCACCGCAGTGCCATCACGGCCGTCCTCGGCGCCTGCCCCCGGTGGGCGCCTGCCGGCCTGGCCCCGCTGCCCGCGAGCCTCCCGCAGCTCGCTCGGGCCGTGCTCGCGAGCCTCCCGCGGCGAGCCGCCGAGACGACGGGAGACGCGCGAGCTCGTGGAGCCCCCCGCGCGCCCGTGCGCGGGGCGGCGGAAGGGAGCAGGCAGCGGGCGGCACGCAGGCGAGGTGCGGAGGCGGGAGGGAGGACAGGACCTGTGTGAGACCAACCCTTGCGCAGCCCACGACACGCCCGAAGGAGCGAACGTCCAGTGGCAGACGTGGTGCTTCATGCGCGGCCGCGCACGGGGGCGCCGCCGAACGGGCTGGAGCCGAGCCTCAGAGCGAAGCGGACGGCCTGCACCACGTTGATGTGGGTGTGGTAGTTGATGGAGTCCACGGCGGTGCCGTGGGAGATATGTCCTGGATGTGGGGGTACGCGCGTTAGACGACACGCCCGAAGGAGGTGGGCGAGGCCTCAAAGGGGGAAGTCTGAGAGCCCCGCGAGTCCGACCGAGCATAGACACGAAAAGCCCCAGACTGAGGGGGCGGTGCCCTGAGCGCGGGAGCCTCCCTTCACGCGACGAGGCTCCACCCCCGTGGCACGGAAGTGGCTCGAGACATGTCACGACCGCCGCGCGTGCACGCCGGCGCCGTCAGCAAATGGCCGCTGGACGCGCAGTGTTCCGCACGAGCAAGGCTATGAAATCAGAGGGGACGACGGCGTAAAAGGAGCCGCTCGCAACCACGGGGCTCCGCGCATCGCCGGGACCCCGTCCAGCGCCCCAAGCACTGCCAGGACACAGCCAACCACAGCACTCGCTGGCGGGTGGCTTGTCATTGAGCGCGAAGCCGAGGCCGGACAGAGCGGCCGACCTGCGAGGTCGCGCGCCCGCATCGGCGGCCCTCGTCGCTCGTGCAAGTCGCGCGCAGCGCACTCCCAGCCTCTGCGCGGGCGCCCGAGAAGGACTACAAGTAGTCCGAACACACACACAAGAGCGCAGACTGGGCGCGAAGTAACGGGGGGGCAATAGATTTAGGTCGGGCATGTCCACGATACAGGCGGATCCTGGGCGAAAAACAAAAAATACTCAGTTTTTGTTCGATGCATGCCCAAAAATAATCAAAACATCGTCCTCAGACTATGTTTTGACTAGTTTTGAATCTTCCCCCTGTGGAGGGACAGGCCCAACTTAACATTGGCAAAACATCGTCCAAAATAGGCAAAGCATCGTCCTCAGACTATGCTTTGACTACCTTTGAATCTCCCCCCCGTGGAGGGACAGGCCCGACTTAACAATGCATGCGGGGGGCAGCGAGGGCCGCGGTCCTTCCGGGCCCCAGAAGGGAGGCCTTCAGGACCCGGAAGGGGCACTGCTCTTGCCCCCATGCATCGTCCCCCCCTCCTCCTCCTCCTCCTCCTCCTCCTCCTCCTCCTCCTCCTCCTTCTCCTCCTCCCCCTTCAATTCGCGCCCCAGCCAAGCGACAAGCCGAAAGTTCAGGAGTGAGAGGAGGAGGGAGGAAGGGGCGCTCTGCCAAGACGCCGCCCTCACCCACACGGCTCACCCGATCACTCGTGGATGTCCGAGAGCCGTGCTGCTGCTGCGGCCATATTGGTGCTCCTCGAAGTGCTGCCGGGCACCGTGGTGGACATCAGATGTGGGGACATCGTGATCGGGTGTGGGGGTTAGTTGTGTGTCGGCGGCGAGCGAGGGGGGGAAGTGAGAAGGAGAAAGAGAAGGAGAAGGCCCTCTCAGAAGGAGAAGGTCATCTCAGAAGGCGGCGGGGCTTCTCACAAGCTCTCTCGCCTTCTGAGAAGCTTTCCGGGTCTTCAGGGGAGGCTTAGAAACTTCTCGGAAGGCCGCGGGACTTCTGAGCCTTCCGAGAAGGCCTGCCCCTGGCTCGCTTCCCCGCCTTGCTCGCCGCCGAATGTGGGCATGGGTGGCGTGGGTGTTGGTGGAAGTGGTAGTGGCAGTCGTGGTAGTGGAAGGGTGGAGGGGTCGTGGTGCTAGCGGCACTGAGCGTGGTGGTAATAACCGCGGTGCTTGTTGGGGCGGCAACTGTGATAGTGGTGGCCGTCTTGCCGGCGGCGTGCGAGAGAGCAGAAGCAAGCCGAGGACGAGGGGCGCGTTTCGAGAAACACGCTTCTGCTGCTGACGCGGGGGGGAGCACCTCGCATGCGTTTGCCCCCAGCACGAGGGGGCCCCATCCACTCCCAGAGGCTCAGCAATCCTGACGCGAGAGGGGCCGCGAAGGGGCGAGGTCACAAAAAGTCGGGTGATGTCACCAAGGACAAACAAAACCATCTAAGCAGCAGAGATCGCTTGCGACGCGGTTAGATGATCAGAGTGCGACCCATCGCGTAATCATGCTCGCAGGAAGCTCCTGCACACCCACAAGGGAGCGCAATACATTATCACCACGCGCTGCTAGCATGTTCCCCAAACAGTGCTCAAACATAAACGTTCATACTCTGCAGAACTGGGCCCGTCCGCCGCCCCAGCGGCCTCTTTCCCGTCCGTCACCGCCGCCCCGCTGTACCCCCCCCGTTGCCCCCTTGCATTGCAGTCGCAGTCAATTGCAAACGCATGTCATTGCGTTGCATTGCATTGTAGCCGCATTGCATTGCAATCGCATTGCATCGCATTGCAATCGCGTTGCATTGCGTTGCTCTACTGTGCGTTGAATTGCATTGCATTGATTTGCATTGCTTTGCAGTGCTTTGCATTGCTTTGCAGCTCGTTACAGTGCTACGAGTCGCATGACATTCTTTTGCGTCACATGGCATTGCGTTACATTGCATCGGTTTGCCTTGCTTCGCAATGTGTTGCGTTGAGTCGCATTGATGTGCAAAGCTTTGCACTGTTTTGCATTGCCTTGTATTGCGTTGAATTGCGGTGGTTTGCGTTGCATTGCGTCGTATTGTTTGTGCATTGCGTTGCATTGCGCTGGATGGCTGAGCATTGCATTGCAGTGCGTGGCATTGCTGTGCATTGGTGTAGAGTGGTTTGCATGGCGCTGCCTTGCTCTGCGTTGAGTTGCACTGCGTTGCATTGCCGTGCTTAGCATTGCGTTGCCTGCCTTTGCTTTGCATTGCATTAGCTTTGCAGTGCGTTGTACTGCTGTGCGTTGGTTTGGATTGCTTTGCGCTGCAATCAGTTGCATTGGTTGGTGCAGCTTTCTATTGTGTTGCATTGCGTTGCATCGCAATGCATTTGTTTACACTGACGCGCCTTGTGTTGCATTGATGTGCATTTATATGCGATGCATGATTTGCATTGTGTTGCATTTCGTTGCATGGTATTGCATTGTACTGCGTTGCATCACCTTGGGCCACGTAGATTGCACCACATGGATTGCACCACCTAGATTGCATAACGCTGACTCCACCACCTAGATTGCAGTGCATAGGCTGCAAGAAACCGCTGCTTGGGGCCCACGTTGGCTAACATTATGTGATGTCCCACTGCCCATGATGGCACGGATACATCGTTGAACACGTCAAGCCTGAAAATTTCGTTAAAAAGTCTGGCGTCTTCAGGGCCCTCTCAGCCACCCTCCGCTAAGGATTCAGAGGGTTCCGCAGGAATGACCCAGCCGTCCTCCACGAAGGGCCCGAAAGGAGCCCAAAGAGCTCCTCAGAACTCTCTCGGGGCTCCACAAGAAGAACCCCGACTCTCTGAAGACTCTCTCGGGCGCCCGTGGGATTCTTCCGAATCCCAGAGGATTACTCCAGGTTCCGAAAGATTCATCTGGGTTCCTGGCGTCCGATCGATGCCCTTAGATTCCTCTGGACCCCCTGGGTCCCCTGAGGACTTCGAGGGATTCCCACTTATGTTCGGACAATTCTCTCACGATCGTTCAAGATCCCCGGAGATCCCCGTATCTCCCGAATATTCTCCAGAGATTCTCTGAGGATCCCCTGTTTCTCCGAAGGTACTGAGCTTCTGGGCGATCCTCACATAATTCCTAGTGGATTTCCTACATTTTCCGAGTCCCAGCGGAATCGCTCAGGATTCTTTGGGACCCTCTCGGATTATTTGAAGACTATCCCAAGATGCATGATGAATCCTTGAGAATCCATGTGGTTTGAGAACCCTCAAGGTTTCCTCAAGGGTTCCTCTACACTTCCTCTGGGCATCCATACGCTTCCTCCGGAGTTCTCTAGGTTTTATCAGGAGCCATTTCTACGCTTCCTCAGGGAGTCATCAAGGGTTCCTCGAGGCTTCCTCAGGAAATCCAGTAGCATGCATTCGGTTTCTTCCTGGATTCTGCCGGCTTCCTCAGGGACCCCCGTAGGTATCGTCAGGAACCATTCAAGTTCCTAGTGAAGCCTCTAAGCATAAGAGTTAGGAATCCTCTAGCGCTCTCTCTAGGGATCCTCTGGGTCTTCTCAGGGAGCCTTGAGCATCCACGTTCCCCGTTGGAACCCTCTAAGAGTTCCTCAGATAACCCTCAGGGCTTCCTCAGGGAATCCTGTAGGCTTCATCGGAGAATCCTGGGGGTACCTCTAGGTTCCATCAGGGAATCAACTGTCTGGGTTCCTGTAAAAGTATTCCGGCTTTCCTGCGAAATCCTCCAGGCATCCTGCGGGTATGTTCTCAGCTGTACAAGGTATCATCTTGGCGTTCTATGGGGATCGCTTCCTCTGAGAATACTCCTTTAGGTCTCCTTTGGGAATGTCCAAGGCTTTGTTGGGATCCTCGAGGCGTCCTTAGTTCGCCACCGTGCCCGCTGGCACGTTCGGGCGTGGAAGAATGCCAGGGACCCCATCCCCTCGCGCATGCATCCCCCTCCCTCGAGAGGCGTCGCTCCCTTGTAAAAACAATGGGTTTTGCGCTCCCGAGGCCACGATCCCTGGTTCAAAACAATGGATATGCGCCCCGTGCTTCCGTCCAAGACAACCCATACAAGCAACCAAGGACACAAAGATGGTCAGAGATGCCTCGAAGACGATCCAGGATGGCCCCGAGACAGCCAGATACGGCCCCAGGACGACCCAAAACGCCTCCAAGAGGGCGACAAGAGGAAGAGCCACAAGAGGAGCTCCAACAGGGTCCGAAGAAGCCAGCACCACCGATTTCCAGTGGGTTGTTCTTTGATCTTCGCATTCTCGCCGTTACAGGCGGCCGTCAGCTCAAGACGGCCCACGAAGCCTCCACGACGGCCCCAAGACGGTCCAAGAGAGGCCCAAGACGGCCTAAGAGGGCCCCAAGACGGCCCAAGAGGGCTCCAATAAGGCCGCGAAGGACTCCCAAGACTTCCCCGCAAGAGACCAAGCGAGGCCCCAAACGGCCCCAATGAGTTCTATGAGAGCCCCTCAAGAAGTGAGTCCGAAACGTATCACATGTGACGGCCTTCCTCTTCGCCCTCCTCATACTCTTTCTCCTGCTCCTCGTCCTCCTCCTCAACCTCATATTCATCATCATCCCAATCCTTGCCCTGATCCTCCTCATCCTGGTCATTAAGAGAACCGTCATCCCAGTCCGAGTCCTCTTCCTAATCCTCCTCCTGATCATCAGCATGATCACCACCAACAGCATCATCCACACCATAAACCATGACAACGGCCATCCTCACCAACACCACCACCACCACCATCATCATCAGCAGCAGCATCATCATCAGAATCATCATCATCATCATCACGATCATTCATCACCATCATCATCATCAGAATCAGCATCAGCATCAGCCTCATCATTATCATCATCGTCCTCAGCATCCTCATCCTCCTCATCATTAACCCCATCCTGCCCCTCCTCCTCACCCTCCTTCTCCTCCTCCTCCTTCCCCGAATAGTTCACATCGTCATCATCATCATCATCATCATCATCATCATCATCATCATCATCATCATCATCAATTTCAGCATCACCATTATCATCGTCGTCGTCATCATCAGCATCGTCGTCATCAACAGCAGCATCAGCATCAGCAGCAGCAGCACCATCATAATCATCATCGTCATCAACAGCAGCATCGCTATCATCAGCTGCATCATCATCATCATAATCATCATCATCATCATCATCATCGACGTCGTAACCACTATCATCGTCATTATCAGAACCATCATCATCACAAACATCAACATCAAGATCATCAACCTCACCAGCATCATCATCGGCAGCATCATGGTCATGATTCAGATCGTAATCATGCTCATCATCGTCATCATCACCACCACCATCACGATCACCATCCCCATCACAATCATCATCATCATCATCATCATCATCATCATCATCATCATCATCAGCATCATCATCATCATCGACATGATCATCATCATCATCATCAGCAGCATCATCATCAGAATCATCATCACGATCATTCATCACCATCCTCATCATAATCAGCATCAGCATCAGCCTCATCATTATCATCAT
>CAUYUJ010016736.1:171320-188820 GCA_963575745.1 Prorocentrum cordatum | reverse complement strand
CTCCTCGTACTTCAAGGCTGCTGCTGTTGCCTTCTGGGCCTCCTCAATCTGACTGGCATGAATGCCAAACGTGTCCTCACGGGCCTTCATGCCATAATATCCCTTGCTTGGCCTCCTCTGCCTTCCTCGCCGCCTGCCTCCGCTCTGCCCCTCTGGCCTGCTGTCTCCTCTCTTCCCTCCTGGCCTCCTGTGCCCGCCTGGACTCACCTGCCTTCCTGGCCTCTCCTCTCGACCTTACTTGGCCTCTCCTGCCTTCCTGACCTCCTCTGCCATCTCTGTCTCCTCTACCTTCCCGGCCTCCTCTGCCTTCATGGCATTACTCTGCCTGGCATCCTCTGCCTTTCAAGTCCAACTCGACCTTCTTGGCCTCCTCTGTGTTCCTGGCCCCCTCGCCTGCTTCCTCCTTGTCCTCCTCCGTGTCCTCCTGCACCTCCTCATGTTCTCTCTGGATGGTCGTCAGGGCATCGAGGATGGCCTGCGTCGTATTGGGCGTCGCCACATCTGTTGTTGTGGGACCAGTACACGTTGAATTACCACTCCTCCCGCGCAGACGAGACTCCAGCTCGTGAATACCGACGGCAGTCTCCCTCCGCAGTCTCTAAGATGGCACTCACTTCAGCAGCGGCTCTCTTGGACGACAGGTTACCTCAGCACTTCTCTAGGTTGGGTCGGCGTCAGCAGATTGGGTGACAGCATTCCTCACCAGTTCTTTCAATGGCTCCTTCCCTCAGTAGTTCTCACGGACTGCACTTCACTTCATCAGCAGCCCTCTGGATTGCATCCTGCCGCGGCAGCTCTCCCGACCCAGAAGATGGGATGGCAGTCCTATTCGGCAGCGCTCTCGTGGACGGCACCCCTTCAGCACAGCCTTCGTGGATGGCCAATCGACTCACTGAGAGCTTTAGGGTCGGCGGCGGCGCGCCCAACTGCTCGCACCTTTCCGGCCACGCACCGGCTAGGTACAAAGCGCTCGTCGGCTAAGTACTCGCGACGGGAGAGGGCAGAGGGCTCAGGAGGAGGAGGAGGAGGAGGAGGAGGAGGAGGAGGAGGAGGAGGAGGAGGGGGAGGGGGAGGAGGAGGAGGAGGAGGAGGGGGAGGGGGAGGGGGAGGGGGAGGAGGAGGAGGAGGAGGAGGAGGAGGGGGAGGGGAGGGGGAGGGGGAGGGGGAGGAGGAGGAGGAGGGGGAGGGGAGGGGGAGGGGGAGGAGGAGGCGGAGGCGGAGGAGAAGGATCCCGACTCTGCTGCAGCGGCTTCCGAAAGGCCCCCAAGGTGCTCCCGAGGTGCCTCACCAGCTGCCCCCGGGGGGCTGCGAGAGCGCTCCGACGAGGCCCCACGAAGCATCCCTGAGGACGCAGCCCCACGTCGTCGTCGTCGTCGTCGTCGTCGTCGTCGTCGTCGTCGTCGTCCTCGTCCCCGTCGTCGTCGTCGTCATCGTGATCGTCGTCGTCGTCGTCGTCGTCGTCGTCGTCGTCGTCGTCGTCCCCCTTCAGGGTCGGCGGCACCGGCCGTAAGGCCTTCCCAATCTGAAATGTTCCGGACGCTGCTTGCACACGTGGGCTGCAGGACAATACTGACTTTCATTGATGGCCCTTCTCGTCCCCTCCTCGTGTGGAAACTTCTGATTTGTGCTCCTTCTTCCTCATCCTCCTCCCAATCGTCAATTTCCTTGTTATCCTTCTCCATTGCATCCTCGGTGTTTCTTGATCATTTTCCCTCTCCCCCATCCATCTCCTTCTCCTTCTCTGCTTTGATCGCCTCCTCCTTCTCCTCCTCGACCACCTCCTTCCTATTACTCGACTTCATCCTTACCTTCTTCTCCTCCGCTCCCTCCTTTATGTGAGACCCCCCAGCTCCCCCATCATAATTTATCGCGCTGGCGGCGGGCGCTGCTAAACACCGACGCCGCGACGGGAACCACCACGTCGTTGAATGGAGCGATATCTCAGCATGCTGCCTTCTCTTTCCATCCCCCTCCTCCTCCGTTAGAAGGGCGAGGATGGGATGACTCCCCATCCTCTTGGACGGAAGCGGGAGGGGCGCGGGAGGGTGGAACACAGAGAACTTTGGCCACTGCTCGCACAAGGGTGAGCTGCTCCCGCGTCCCAATGCCCCCTCGCGCAGCCTGCGAGCACGGAGATGCCACCAGTGCATATTGTCCTCGAGGCCAAGAGGATAAAGAAGGCACGCAACAACGAATGAATGACGAGACGCCCACTGTCGCGACAGGCTCTGGGGTGCAGCTACGCGCAAGCGCAAGCACTGCCTCCTGTAGGATGACTAGGGGGAGGAGGCAGGAAGGGCAGGTAAGGGTGGAGGGTGAGGGAGAGGCCCCCCAAAAAAGGAAGCAAATGACCTGATCATGAAAACCATGATCCAGCGTAACTGCATAGAACATCCGCCGGTTTTGTCGCCGTGTGTGAACGAGAATAAATGGGGTGGTCGTCCTTGGGTTGTCCAGGGAACGCTGTTCCATTCGAAGGCCCCCCTTTCCTTGCGGCCACCTGGATGAGTCGGCCCCTGCCGCAAGTGAGTCAAAAGGAAACCCCTTCCCTGTGATCCCTTCCGCGCCATGGAACGGGAGCCCCAGGGGGGTCCCGGGGAGGAGTTCTGGGGTGGAGTCCCTCCCTGGGGAAGTCCTGGGGGTGTCCTGGGATGGGTCCAGGTGGCGATCCCGAAGCCCCCGCCCAGCACCCCCCTCTCCTCCTCCTCCTCCTCCTCCTCCTCCTCCTCCTCCTCCTCCTCCCTCTCCTCTTCCCTCTCCTCTTCCCTCTCCTCCTCCTCCTCCTCCTCCTCCTCCTCGTCTTCCTCCCCGGAGTGACTCGAACCATCTTGGGGCCAACTTGGCTCTAGAACTTTGGGCAACCTCTCGGCCTGCGAGAGCCCCCTTGGCGCGCACAGCGCCCGACGTCGTTGCTCCTGGGAGTCCGTCGGGCCGTCTTGGAGGCGTTGGGGGTTGGCCCACGAGGCCAAGGAGGAGGAGGAGGAGCAGGAGGAGGAGAAGGAGGAGGAGGGGGAGGGGGGGGGAGGAGGAGGAGGAGGAGGAGAAGGGGGAGGGGGAGGAGGAGGAGGGGGAGGAGGAGGAGGAGGAGGAGGAGGAGGAGGAGGAGGAGGAGGAGGAGGGTGAACCCCGGAACGTCTTGTTAGATGTCCACATTCTCGCCGCATCGGCCGCAAGAGCAGCCAAGACGCTTCGAGAAGCCCCCCGAACCGGCCCCAAGAGCGCGCTGCCGCTGGAAGGCAACTACATCCACCATGATCCCACGGCCCCCAAGAGACCCCCCCAGAGGCCCAAAGACTCCCAAGGTGGCCACAATGACCCCACGGGGCCCCAGAGATGCCCCCCCCCAGAGCCCCCGAGAGCCCCAACATGTCCCCAACGCCTGTGGAGTGCGACCCAAGCGCTGCGGCGGGATGGGCCGAAGGCTACTGCAGCTTCGGCCTCGCACTCAAGCCGCAAATTATTATATTCCTTCCGTCTCCCTTCCGCCTCCTGGGCCCGATGTGTTCTCTTCGCAGGGTCGGCAGAACTGGCCGTGAGGCCTTTGCGACGCCCGCAATGCTGGGACTGTTCGGTCGCAAAAGAAATCAAGTGAAGCACGCTGTTGCCGTCAATGAGGGAGTCGCTGTGAGTGTCTTCACTATTTCCCATTATCCCAATATAGCATGGTGTTTGTATTCAGTGCGACTCGCCTGGGCCCATGCGAGTCCAACGCGACTGCGCAAGAGCACAGACGACCAGGCTTGAGTACGATGAACAGAAAACACATGCAAACAATGAGCTGTCGTGAACACTGCCGACATAAACCGCTCCTATGCCATTCAAGAAAGGAGATACCACAGTACGAACCTGCGACGAAGAGCCAGAATCCCTGCCGTGCGAAGTATTAATGGTGCTAAACGTGATCCGGATCGGGACGATCCAACACCTTCGTGAACAATCTACAACCGGACCCAATTGCTGTTAAGGAAACCACCGGCAGCGGAGACTGGGCAGTTTTGGCGAAGAGTAAGGAAGGGGTGATCAGCAGCTGCCGTGCTGGCGAAAGAGCGCCTGACACATCCAGTCTGGCGACCTCTCCCTTTCAGCCCTTCAGCTGCTGGCCACAGGCCGCCAACGACGACCACGACCACGACCACGACCACGATCCCGACGACCACGATCCCGACGACCACGACGACCACAACAATCACTACCGACGACCACGACCGCGACCGCGATCGCGACTGCGACCACGACTGCGAAGGCGACTGCGACGACTACCACAGTCGCGACGGCGACGGCGACGTCGACCCTGGGTATGGCCTGGGGCGTGCTCTGGCCAGAATCGGGGAGACGTAAGACTCGGGTACGGGGGACTTGGGTTGGCCTGACGGGGGCCATCATAAAAATGACGAGACCCAATCTGAAATTTGACGCGGGCTCCCGCTACAGACATCCCACGGAAACTGGACCGTCAAAAACCAGGACGCGCTCGTCAAAGAACCTCGGCGAACCCGAGTTCCGGCCCACTCGAGTCCTACGTCTCCCCGTCAGAGGATTCCAAGCGCAGCGACCAAGAGCGCCCCATGGGGCCCCGTGAAAGCGCCCCAAAAACCTCTGCGGCTTCGAACCTCGACTTATGCTGCGCCCATCGCACTTAAGGACCACATCCCAGAAATAATTTCGAGCACCCGGAAGAGTGTCGAAAGAGTGTCGAAACGGTGTCGCAACAGTGTCTCCCAGGGCCCGACACGTGAAAACCCTCGAGTCTCGGTCCTTTTTTTCTGGTGCTCGAAATCGTGCCTGGAGCTCCAGGCTCTAAAGTAGGCTGGAATATCATGAGCCTCGACCCTCCATCGACGACGACAGGGGGCGGCGACCACGACGGGCGGGCGGCGGCGGCCGCCCCCGAGGCCTGCCGAGGGCCCTGAGAGGCCGCTCGAGCGCCCGGAGGCCGCCGGGGGCCGGAGAGGGTGCCAGAGCCTGCAGCGAGCAGGGGATCGATCGTGCCGATTCTTTTTTTTGTTCACGACCCCAGTTCGCGCTGAGTTCTTCAGGTTTCCTGTCAGTTGGTACGGGGGCCCCTCCAAAGAGACGCAGCGTGATGAGGCTCAAGACGGGGGCCAGTGCAAGTATTGGTGAGGCACCCATCTAGGGGATCGACTGCCGAATTGATTTACCCCAGAGTTGCGTTCTGCTGACTTTTCTTCTTGTTGGCGTTGCGCGTGCATCCCCCATGGTCTACCCGACCACTTCTATAGTAAGGCCCGGCACAGTGACAATCAAACAGACGCAAGACGATGCATGTCAACGGAGATCCCGTGCAGTTTACAATGCCAATCTGTGTTTGTTGAATATACGAAAGCTGTGTCGAATGATCCGTAGATTTACGCGGCACTCGACGTGAATTTCGTAGATTCTACGGACAAGCACCTCTGGGGTCACTCGTTCTGTCATCGGTCCCCTCCTCGAGGAAACGCCGATACCGCAGCCGTCTCGAACCTCGTGGCCTGGACGACGACGGCGCCGACGGCGGCGACCACCACGGCCGCGGCGGCCGCGGCCGCGGCGGCCTTGCCACGAGTCGCCTCCGGAGCTGCTCGGACTCCCATGAGGCCTCCCAGAGGCCCGGGGAGGCCGCCGCGAACACCCCAAAAAACCGAGCCCCGACCTCGAACCTCGACGTCGACCTCCGAACCCCGCCGTGACCTCGAGCATCCACCCTCGCACCTCGTTCGCCCGCGGCGGCGACCACGCCGGCGGCGGCGGCGGCGGCCGCTGCGGCTGCAGCCGCGGCGGCGCCGGCCTGTCGGCGGTCATCGCGCTGCGGTCCGCGCGCGCCGCGGCGCCGGCCCGCACGCCGGCGCGGGGGGGGCTTGCGCGCGGTGCTGGGGGCAGCGGGCAGGGCGGCGCGGGCGGGCGGGTGGCCAGAGGAGGGCCGCGCGGGCGCCGAGTCGGGGGCGTCCAAGAGGGGGGGGGTCCCAGAGGTGGGGGGGGGGCGCGAATCATGGACGGCGGCATGTGCGCGGCCGAGGGGGGGGGCGGGGACGCATTGAAATAAGAAGAGGCGCCACGACATCTGGGGAGGCATCATGGCCCCCGCCACGATGTCCACACACCCCTCGTCATCACCCCCCTCTTTGCCGCCCCCGACCGAGGAGAGCGCGCGGGCAGGCCGACTCCGTTCTGCCCAGGGCATCCATCTCCGCGCTCCGCAGAGCGCGATCCCCTTGGCGCTTCCGCGCCGCCCCCTCCCCCCCCCCCCTTTTGGAGCAAGACGGAGGCCTCGCGCCTCGCCCCGAAGGTCGCCCCGACCGCGAAGCGCGACTCGCTCCTCCCCCTCGCGCTGGGAGGAGGAGGAGGAGGAGGAGGAGGAGGAGGAGGAGGAGGAGGAGGAGCAGGAGGAGCAGGAGGAGGAGGAGGAGGAGGAGGAGGAGCAGCAGGAGGAGCGAGGAGGAGGAGGAGGAGGAGGAGGAGGAGGAGGAGGAGGAGGAGGAGGAGGAGGAGGAGGAGGAGGAGGAGGAGGAGAAGAAGTCCGGCCCCTCCGACCTCGGGCGGCGGGTGCTGCGGGCGGGGGGGCGGCCACGGCCGGCAGAGCCCGATGCGGGAGGCCACGGCCGCCGCGCGTCGGCAGCGGTGCGCAGGCAGAGTGCCCCTGGCCCTCGGGAGGCGGGCCTGAGCTCTTGAGCAGGGACCCTCCTCCTCCTCCTCCTCTTCCTCCTCCTCCTCCTCCCTGCATTCCTATAGTCATACCACGAAATGTTCTAAGAGCCCAACAAATGTTCTAAGAACCAAAACAGTGTTCTTAGAACACAAGCCCGATGTGTGAAAACAAGACAGTCTAAAACAGCAGCGTTCTAAGAACAGTTCGTGGAAACCACAAAGGTTCCTAGAACATTGCTTGGTAGGGCTATAGGCGAGCCAGGACGCTTCGCCGCTGCTTGAAGCTCGGGGGCCCCAGGAACTTTCGGGAGGGGGGGCTTTCTCTGCAGATGTACCATCACAAACCAACCGGAACTGGTAACTCCCTGGTGCAAGCACGGGGGCCCAAGCGAGGCGCCACGTCTGCATCGTGCTGTGCGGCTCAGGGGTCCCTTCTCCCAGACATGCGACGTGCTGACGTTTGTCGCTACGGGGTCCCTGGGAGTCCCGACCCTTTCCCCAGGACCAGTTTTGCATCCTGAATAGTTTTTGACGGTCCCGAGGCCCGGCGAGGGCCACCCCGAGGCCGAAAACGGCCACAAACCTCCCGTCCCGATATCGTTTCCACGACGCGATCGTGTCTGGGCTACACTCTCGACGATGCAGCCGCGCGCTGGGCGCCGGGGTCAGGTGTGCAGTCGTCGTGCCGCCACCCTGAGATCCGACGTAGCAGAAAAACTGCAACATCGTGAAGATCCGCGCCCACAGCCCCGGACCCCACCTCTCCGCGTCATGTTTCGAGCCGGCCCGCTCTGTGAGGGCCCCGGGGCCCGACACGGGGCGAACACGCCCGGCTCGAGAGAGCCGCCAGGCTCTCAGGGCACGGCGAGCGCCAGGCCAACCAGCGGACGGGGCTGGGCTGCTCCGTGGCCGCGGCGGGCCTCGGCCACAGAGCGCGAGCCCCCCCGGGATGGCCGGCGAGCCCCCCGCGAGGGCCCGCGGGCCTCGGGCGCGGCCCGACGGGCAGCGCCCCCTGCGGAGCCCACCTCGGCTGTCCACTCCGCGCCCTGGCTGTGCATCGCTGCGGCCTCTCCCGCGTCCTCCCGCCTCCTCCTCCTCCCTGCCTCCTCCCTCCTCCTCCTCCTCCTCCTCCTCCTCCTCCTCCCTCCTCCTCCTCCCTCCTCCTCCTCCTACTCCTCCTACTCTATCCTACTCCTCCTCCTACTCCTCCTCCCTCCTCCTCCTCCTCCTCCTCCTCCTACTCCACCACCTCCCCCACCTCCTCCTCCACCACCTCCCCTCCTCCTCCACCCCCCTCCATCCTTGCCCCCCTCCCTTCCTCCCTCCCTTCCCCCCACCTCCCTTAACTCTCCTCCCTCCTCCTCCTCCTCTGGCTGTTTTCTCCCGTTGCTTCCGACGGGGGGACGCGCGCGGCCAGGTTGCGGAAGCCGAGCGCGCTCGAAAGCCAGCCGGCGCGGTGCCGAGAGCCAGAGAGGAAGTGCATCGCTGCGACCCCTCGCAACGGGGCATTGGGCGCCGTGCCCTTTTCTCAACATGGCCCCCCGAAGAACCTGACCACCTCCCGGGGGCCCGCTCCTCATCCTGAGCGGTCTGTTGACGGTCCCGGGGCCACCTGAGATCCGACGACGCGGAAAAAAAACAACGACCTCGTGAAGAAGCAGGACCGAAGCCCCAGAGGACAGCTTTCTTCGTCACCTTGTTCGAGCCGGATCGATCTGGGGCCCCGGGGGCCCGAAGCTGGGCGACAACGCCCAGCTCGACAAGGGCCCCCTGGATGCCGAAAGTGGCCAAGACCCAGACATCCAGCTGCAGCATGTTTTTCGATGCGTGGGCCTTTGGAGGTCCGGACCACGTCCCTACAGTTGGGGCGTTGACCCAAGGGACCTTACATAAGGAACGAGGCCCCTTCTTCCCACAAGCTCAACTCCGATGTTCCATGGAAAACCTCAGGGAAACCCAAGGAGCACTGCAAAACAACCAAGGAACACGGAGCCCCCCCAAACGAAAAGGGTTCCTGCTTCAGCGCCCCGGCTGTAGGGCCAGCAGCAGTTCGTCCCGAGTCGTTTTGCGGACGGTCTCGAGGCCGGGCGAGGGCCCCCCGAGGCCGAAAACGGCCGCAAACCAGCTGCGCCTACCTCTGTTGGAGCGTCGGATCTCAGGGAAGCCTCAGGTCGGGCATGTCCCCCTAAAGGCGGCTATTGCGCGAAAAATGAGCAGTAGTCAAAACATGTCTCAAAATACGTGCAAAAATCGTCTCCTGACTATTTTTTGACTGCGTTTGGATATCTACTCCTCCTGCAGAGGGTCACGCCCGACTGAAGGGAAGCCTTCCGTCGCACTTCGCTTCACGGCGCGAGGGTGGCATGTCCACCACATCCAAAAGGTACTCCGCGGCATCACTAGTCTGCCTGTGCACAAGGCCTCGTCGCCCAGAGGTTTGGTCATAGGTCACGTCCTGTGCGTGTCCCAAACCAGGGCTCGCCCTCGGGGGCTCTCGCCTGTCTTCCGTGGAACCGGGCCTGCGGGCCGCTCTGGCCTCAGGTCGGGCCTGCCCCGTCACGGGTGCATTTTGGACGAGGATCTTGGACGAAACATTTTTTTAAATACCCCAAAAATATGAAAAAAATGATACAGAAATCGTCCCCTGACGATTTTTGGACTATTTTTTGATCTCCCCCCTGTGGAGGGACAGGCCCGACCCAGCTCTGGCCACCACGTGGCCGCCCCGTCGCCGCCCCGTCGCCGCCAGTGGCAGCCCGCCGGGCGGGCCCGCGGGCCGCTCTGGCCGCCGCGCGGCCGCCGTCGCCGCCTCGTCGCCGCGTCGCCGCCGCGTCGCCGCCGGCTTTTGCACCGCTTCGGATTGTTCTGCGTCGCGTTTGACTGCTTCGCGCTGCGTTGCGTTGCTCTGCGCTGCTTGTTGCACTGCGCTGTTGCTGTGTGTGTGTGGTCTGCCCTGCTTTGCCCTGCTTCGCATCGCTCCGCATTGCTCCGCATTGCTATGCGTTGCTTCCGATTAATCTGCATTGTGATACGTTACTGTGCGTTGTTTTACACCAGACAGGTGCACCGCATCGATTGTATCACTCAGGTTGCACTGCATGGATGTCGAAAAAAACACTGCTTGGGGTCCAGGCTGGCGAACATACACACACACATTTGAACATGTGACCGGTTCCGAAAACCCTAAACCCAAAAACGTTTTCATCTCTTGGGAGGTTGACTTTTTCCTTCCGCCACCTTCTGCCAGCCTTCCGCCGGCTTCCGCCAGCTTCCGCCGGCGGAGGCGGCCTCGTTTTATTTCCGTTGTCCTTCCGCCGAGGAAGAGGTGCCAAATCCCTCGATCCTCGAAGGCAAGGCCCTGTTTGGAACGCCCCATGTATGCATATGTAAATATTTACGTATGTGCACATATGCGTATACATATATATATATATACACATGCATGCATGCATACATACCTACATGCATACATGCATACATGCATACATATATACATATATATACACACATACTAGAACCATCGCGCGCTTCGCGCGCGCTCAAGTTCTAGCTAGGCTTGATCGGCTAACTCATGTAATATCATGTTGGTCGCTTCTTGCGTCCAGGGAATCCCTTGGAGGCCCTGCGCAAGCCTCGGAATCGTATAGAAGGGGAAATGCGGAAGGTATTCAACGACTTGGGGCCCTCAAAGGCTTCCTGAGTTATTTTTGGAAGGTGAGGGGGATCGCAATGTTGGTCTGTTGTGCAAAAGTAGACCGGGGGCCAAGCTTGGAAAACAAAACAAACATGTGGGATTCTACATTTTTCCAGTTCCTCGGCGCGGTTCGGTGCTGTTTTTTGTTTGTGCCTCGCGGGTTTTGTTAGCCGGGCCCCTCAGGGGTGTGGGATCTTCCAGACCCCCTGGGGCTTCTGGAGGCCTCCTGGAGGCTTGGAGAGCCGTCGGAAGGGTGTCTCGGGCTGCGCGGGAGCGTGTTGGGACGTTCTTTACGTTATGGGGGCTCCTTGGGGTCGTCATGGGCTGTCCTTCGGCGTCTTGGGGTCTCCCCCCTGGGAAGCCGGGAGGCGCGGTACCGGCCAGATGTCAGGGGATGTATGGGGCCCCCGAGTAGGAGTCCCACTCTTCTAAAGAAGGGAATTCTGGGAATTCCCTTCTTTAGAAAAGTGGCTGTCTTCTTCTGGGACCCCTCTCGGGCGCTTCTTGGGCTTCTCTTGGGCCGTCTTGGGGGCCGATTGGGCCGTCCTGCGTTCCTCCTGGGCCGTCTTGGAGATTTCTTAAAGGCCTCCTAGGCCGTTTTGGGGGGCCGCTTGGGCCGTCTTGGACGCGGCCCAAGAGGCGAGCAATATACGTTTTCCCATCGGAACGGACGGATTTTAATTTCTTGGGGCTCTCTTGGGCTGCCTCTTAGAGCATCTTGGGGTGCTTTGGGGGGCCTGCTTGGGGCCTCTTGGGGGCGCATCGGCGCCTCCTGGGATCTCTTGGGGCCGAAAGCTCGGAATTCGAGAGTGGCTTTCTTTCTCTGGGACTCCTCTCGGGCACGTGTTGGGGCTCTCTTGGGCCGTCTTGGGGTGGGCCGTCCTGGGCTTCTCGTGGCCCGTCTTGGAGCTCTCTTGGGGGACTCCTAGGCCGTCTTGGGAACCCCTTGGGCCGTCTTTGACGCGATGGCAGCCCAACAGGCGAACATACGAAAGATATACGTTTCCCCACAGGAATGGGACGATGTTTGCTTCTTGGAGCTCTCTTGGGGTGCCTCTTGGAGCGTCTTGGGGTGCTTTTGGGAGCCTTCCGGGCGCTTCTTGGGGGCTTCTCGGCGCCTCCTGGAGCCACTTGGGGTCGAAAGCTTGGAATTCGATGGTGGCTTTCCTCCTCTAGGGCCCTCTCGGGCCAGTCTTGGGGACTCTCTTGGGCCGTCTTGGGCCCTCCGTAGGCCGTCCTGGAGCTCTCTGGGGCTGTATTGGGGCCCTCCGGGGCGCGTCCTTGGCCGGACCGACAGCGAAAACAAGCAATATGTCAAAACTATACGTTTTACGAAGGGAATGTGGCTATTTTGGCCCCTTGGGGCTCTGTTTGGGGCCCTATTGGGGGTCGCTTGGGGTGTCTTGGGGGCTTCTGAAGCCGCCTTGGAGGCCATGTTGGGCGTCTGGGAGCGACCTTCGGGCGTCCCGGGTCTGTTCTGGAGCCTCTTGGGGCCTCCTTGGTGCCTTCTGGCGGTCTTCTGTGAGGTGGGCCGCTGCTGTCTCCAGACATGCGATGTCCGGACGTTGTCATTACGGAGTCCTCAGAATGCCCAGCCCCTTTCCCCAAGGCCAGTTTTTGTTATCCACCCAAGGAAATCTTTGGACGGTCCTGGGGCTCGGCGGGGGCCCCTGGATGGGAGAAGGAAAAACGCCATAAACATTACGCAACCGAGGAACCCCACATACTTAACTTAAATGTTGAGTGTTTGCTTAAGTTTATAATATATGTGCAATTCTGCGTTCTCAGCCCTCGTCGCGAATGTTCCCCTATGTGTCATCCAACGCCATATTGCTTGAACCTCCTCCCTCTTCCTAGCCTTCTATCCTCCGTCGAGGACAGATTCGAGCCAGCCAGCGGCCGCGGTGAGGGACCACCCCCTGCGCACCCCCAGTGGTGTCGAGAAAATGCCGCGCCTGCTATGCCCTGGACGACCGTCGTGCATAGCGGCCGCGGTGAGGGACCACCCCCTGCGCAGCCTCTATGGTGTCGAGAAAGTGCCACGCCTGCTATGCCCTGGACGACCGTCGTGCATAGCGGCCGCGCTGAGGGACCACCCTCTGCGCACCTCCTGTGGTGTCGAGAAAGTGCCACTCCTGCCACGATCTGCGAGCGTGTCACGGATAGAGGCCGCGCTGAGGGACCACCCTCTGCGCACCCCCTGTGGTGTCGAGAAAGTGCCACTCCTGCCACGATCTGCGAGCGTGTCACGGATAGAGGCCGCGCTGAGGGACCACCCTCTGCGCACCCCCTGTGGTGTCGAGCAAGTGCCACTCCTGCCACGATCTGCGAGCGTGTCACGGATACAGGCCGCGCTGAGGGACCACCACCCTCTGCGCACCCCCTGTGGTGTCGAGACAGTGCCACTCCTGCCACGATCTGCGAGCGTGTCACGGATAGAGGCCGCGCTGAGGGACCACCCTCTGCGCACCCCCTGTGGTGTCGAGAAAGTGCCACTCCTGCCACGATCTGCGAGCGTGTCACGGATAGAGGCCGCGCTGAGGGACCACCCTCTGCGCACCCCCTGTGGTGTCGAGCAAGTGCCACTCCTGCCACGATCTGCGAGCGTGTCACGGATACAGGCCGCGCTGAGGGACCACCCTCTGCGCACCCCCTGTGGTGTCGAGAAAGTGCCACTCCTGCCACGATCTGCGAGCGTGTCACGGATAGAGGCCGCGCTGAGGGACCACCCTCTGCGCACCCCCTGTGGTGTCGAGAAAGTGCCACTCCTGCCACGATCTGCGAGCGTGTCACGGATAGAGGCCGCGCTGAGGGACCACCCTCTGCGCACCCCCTGTGGTGTCGAGAAAGTGCCACTCCTGCCACGATCTGCGAGCGTGTCACGGATAGAGGCGAGGCCGCGCTGAGGGACCACCCTCTGCACACCCCCTGTGGTGTCGAGAAAGTGCCACTCCTGCCACGATCTGCGAGCGTGTCACGGATAGAGGCCGCGCTGAGGGACCACCCTCTGCGCACCCCCTGTGGCGTCGAGAAAGTGCCACTCCTGCCACGATCTGCGAGCGTGTCACGGATAGAGGCCTCTGCGCACCCCCTGTGGTGTCGAGACAGTGCCACTCCTGCCACGATCTGCGAGCGTGTCACGGATAGAGGCCGCGCTGAGGGACCACCCTCTGCGCACCCCCTGCGGCTTCGAGAAAAAAGCCACTCCTGCCACGATCTGCGAGCGTGTCACGGATAGAGGCAGCGCTGAGGGACCATCCTCTGCGCACCCCCTGTGGTGTCGAGAAAGTGCCACGCCTGCCACGATCTGCGAGCGTGTCACGGATAGAGGCCGCGCTGAGGGACCACCCTCTGCGCACCCCCACCCCCTGTGGCGTCGAAGGAATGCCCTGTGTGGTATGCTGTATGCTGTGCTGTGCTGTGCTATGCTGCTGTGCGGTGAGCTGTGCTGTGCCGTGCCGTGCCGTGCCGTGCTGTGCTGTGCTGTGCTGTGCGAGAAGGAGAAGGGGAGGGGGGAGGTGTGAGACGCGGGTGCGGCGCGGCAGGGAAGAAAACCAGAACCCCACGAAACATGTGGGGAATAAACTTTTGGCGCGCCGCGCGGCTTGCTGGGATCCGCGCTGGACCCCCCTCCCTGGCGCGCGGAGCGCGCCAGGGGCGGCGCCGGAGGCGCCGCCGGGGGGGGCCCAGCGCGGGTCCAAGCACTCCGCGCGGAGCGCCACAAGTTCGCGTTGATCGCGCTGCTTCTTCCTCGGCTGGAGGGCCGACAGCGACGAGAGGCCCCCCCCCCGGTGGTGACTCTTCCCCCGCGACGCGAGCAGGCCAGCTTTCCATTCACGACCGGCTTCTCATCCACGGCCAGCTTGCCTGGAGGCCTGGCAGTGGACACCAACACCAACACAGGGGCTTGCCTCCACATGGGGAAGATGATCCTAGAGTTCGGTGTCGGTGGTAATATTTCGGTCACCTTGGAAGCCAGAATACTATCACCATCGCCGAGATCGGGATCGTCTTCCCTCGGTGGGGGCACACCGCCGATCTTGGTGCTGGTGTCAACCTCTAGGCCTGCGACTTTTTATCCACGGCCAGCTTCTCATCCACGGCCAGGAAGGTCTTTCGATGGTCCCCTGGGGGCTCGGCGAGGGCCCCTGGATGCGAGGCGGGGGGTTATCCATATCCACCGCCTGGGAACCGACGTCCTGGTGCCCCAGCGGGCGGTGGATATGGATATAGTTTGGCCCCCGGGGGCCCGAATATACCTGTACGACACCCTTCGGATGATAAGGAGGTTGTGGGGGGGGAGAGGGGGGGGAACCAACATCTGACTCACTCGATCTCACTATCGATCTCACTCAACGGACACCACGGGACACCACGGGACACTTGTCGATCTCACTATCGATCTCACTCAACGGGACACCACAGGACACCACGGACCACCACGGGACACCACGGGACACCGCGGGACACCACATCGATCTCTCTATCGATCTCACGATCGATCTCACTATCGATCTCACTCAACGGGACACCACGGGACACCTCGGGACACCTGTCGATCTCACTATCGATCTCATTCAGCGGGACACCGGGACACCTTGGGGCACCACATCGATCTCAGTATCGATCTCACTATCGATCTCACTCAACGGGACACCACGGGACACCACGGGATACCACGGGACACCTGTCGATCTCACTTTCGATCTCACTATCGATCTCACTCAACGGGACACCGCGGGACACCACGGGACACCTCGGGGCACCACATCGATCTCAATATCGATCTCACTATCGATCTCACTCAACGGGACAGCACGGGACGCCACGGGACACCACGGGACACCAGCGGGACACCGGCGGGACACCGCGCGGCACCGGCCGCCGGAGGAGCAACATTTGGTCCGGCCGCGGTCCAGCCACAGGAGGATTTCGGGACACCCGCGGGACACCGGCGGGACACCGCGCGGCACCGGCCGCCAGAGGAGCAACACTTGCTCCGGCGCCGCGGCCCAGCCACAGGAGGATTTCCTCTCGCCCGCCCACGCAGCTACGCCTCGCCCGCACGCACGCACGGCACGCACGACGCGAACCCGAAACCGAAAAATCGACTTCCCGGCAAGGGGGGTCTCCGTGTCACGTCGGACCCACCCCCCAACCTCCGATCCATATCCACCGCCTGCCGAGGTCTCCGAAAATGGATCCTCCAGGCGGTGGTCAGGTACCCTGACCTTCCGGAGAGCTATTTTCAGCACTGGAAGCCCCACGAAACGAGACAGCCTACAAAACCAAGACATATAATAGCCCTGGGATAGGTTTGTAAGTCGCGTGCTATTTTTCGGAAGCGGCCAAGAGGGGGGTGTCCAAGAGGGGGGGGTGCAAATCATGACCGGCGGCATGTGCGCGGCCCAGCGGGCGGGCCAGGGACGTAATGAAATAAGAAGAGGCGCCATGAAATCTGGGGAAAAATCATGGCCCCCGCCATGATATCCACCCCCCCTAGGTCATCACCCCCCTCTTTTCCGCCCCCGAATTCTGTAGCCCTCCTGGAAGGTCAGGGTAGGGGTTCCCGCCTCGGGCTGGAGGCCGACGACGCCGAAAGGGCCCCGCGTGGCGACTCCTCCGCGGCGCGCGCCAGGGGGGTCCGCTGCCACCCCGCCGCGGCGCCTCCGCGGGCCCCCGCGCCCCCGCGCCGCGCCGCGGGCGCCCGGGCCGGGCCCCGCGCCCGCGCAGCCCGGCGGGGGCCACCTCTGCGGGGGGCGGGCCTTCAGGGCCCACCGAGCGCGCGATTTATTTGGACGCCCTCCTCCTCCTCCTCCCTCCTCCTCCTCCTCCTCCTCCTCCTCCTCCTCCTGCCCCCCCTCTCCCCCTCCTCCTCTCCTCCTCCTCCTCCTCCTCCTCCTCCTCCTCCTCCTCCTCCTCCTCCTCCCCTTCCCTTCTTGCAAGGCAGGGTCTCTCCCCCCCTCTCTGGACGCCCGACATGGGTGCGGAAAGAGTGGGTGCTATGCCCAACAGCAGTTCCTGTTCACTTTGAACCAGATCCGCTGCCCACGCCGCCGCGGCCTGTGTCCATTCGAGACAGGAGGCCGCCTGTCCAACAGCGGCCGCTGCTGGCTTGGGACGACATTTGTGGTTGGGCATCGTGCCCATTCTTTCCGTGCCCATTTCGGGCGTCCAAAATTTACAACCACCCTGGAATCCGACGCTCCACCAAAACTTTGGGGCGTGCGGCTTGGGGCCGTCTTCGGCCTCTCGGGGCCCTCGCCGGGCTTCGGGAGCGTCCGAAAACGGCTCAGGACGAAAAGCTGGCCCTAGAGAATTGGTCCGGACCTCCTGGGCCCACGCATCAAAAACATTTTAGCAGCTGGATGTCTGGGATTCCAGCGAATTTTTGTTGGCCGGCTTTTTACCCACGAAAGCGTGTCCATCCCTTGGGGGCGCATCATGTACTTCCGCCACCTTCCGCTGGCCTTCCGCCAGCTTCCGCCTGCGGAGGCGGCCTCGGTCTACTTCCGCCGACCTTCCGCCGCCCTTCCGCCGCCTTTCGCCGAGGAACAGATGTCAACTCCTGCGATCCTCGAAGGTAAGGCCGTTTCTGGAGCGCCTCACGTGTACCGATTGTTGCGCACGTTCACATCATATGTTGAGCTAATAACAGTTACACCTTGGATCCTGACATGTAAAACTTCCACGGCGCTGCCACTGAGGTTCTCCATTCTGAAAATCCATGTGAATATTCCCACAATCAAATTCAATGTGTACGTTCCCACAATAACAATAAGTGTATAATCAATTTACACATTGGTTTTGATTGTAAGGGGTTGCCCATGGCAGCGCCGTGGGGCCACAGAAGCTCTCCAAGAAAAGAGGAAGAACAGGAAAAGCAAAAAAAATAAAAAGTTCTGTTTTCATTTGGGAAACAGAAGCACAAAGGAAAACCTGTGACTGTCAATGTGTTGATGTGTTGTACCACTGAAAACACTGACAGTAACAGGTTCCTTCTCAATGTCCCTGCTTTTCCTTGCGAACACACAAACTGTCCCATGGTTTGTCTTGTGTTTCTTGTTTCCTGGTAAGCCTCCGCGGCCCTACGGCGCCCCCATCATGACCCCATACAAGTCAAGAACAATCTGGAAAGCCCCGCAATCTAGTTCAATGTGTAAA
>CAUYUJ010016736.1:143820-166320 GCA_963575745.1 Prorocentrum cordatum | reverse complement strand
CAGCCTCAGCCTCAGTCTGCCTTCAGCCTCAGCCTCAGCCTGCCTCAGCCTCAGCCTCAGCCTCAGCCTCAGCCTCAGCCTGCCTTCAGCCTGCCTCAGCCTCAGCCTCAGCCTGCCTCAGCCTCAGCCTCAGCCTCAGCCTGCCTCAGCCTCAGCCTCAGCCTCAGCCTCAGCCTCAGCCTGCCTCAGCCTCATCAGCCTGCCATCAGCCTCAGCCTCAGCCTCAGCCTGCCTCAGCATCAGCCTCAGCCTCAGCCTCAGCCTCAGCCTCAGCCTCAGCCTCAGCCTGCCTCAGCCTTCAGCTCAGCCCTCAGCCTTCAGCCCTGCTCAGACTCAGCTGCTCAGCCTCAGCCTCAGCCTCAGCTTCAGCCCTCAGCCTCAGCCTCAGCCTCAGCCTCAGCCTGCCTCAGCCTCAGCCTCAGCCTCAGCCTCAGCCTCAGTCTGCCTTCAGCCTCGGCCTCAGCCTCAGCCTCAGCCTGCTCAGCCTCAGCAGCCTCAGCCTGCCTCAGCATCAGCCTGCCTCAGCCTCAGCCTCAGCCTGCCTCAGCCTCAGCCTCAGCCTGCTTCAGCCTCAGCCTCAGTCTGCCTTCAGCCTCGGCCTCAGCCTCAGCCTGCCTCAGCCTCAGCCTGCCTCAGCCTCAGCATCAGCCCTGCCTCAGCATTCAAAATGCCCGGGAATGGATTCCTGGGAACTCGAAGAACACGAAGTGGCCGACAGTTGGCTCCGGGCAAAATCACGCCCAGGAATGGTGTTCTGGGAAGTCCAAGAGCACGAAGTGGCCTACAGTTGGCTCTGGGCATTCAAAATAATGTGGCCCGGGAATGCAGTTCTGGGAACTCGAAGAGCACGAAGTGGCCTACAGTTGGCTCCGGGCATTCAAAATGCGGCCCGGGAATAAAGTTCTGGGAAATCCAAAAGCACGAAGTGGCCTACAGTTGGCTCCGGGCATCCAAAATGTGGCCCGTGAATGGAGTTCTGGGACCTCGAAGAGCACGAAGTGGCCTACAGTTGGCTCCGGGCATTCAAAATGTGGCCCGGGAATGGAGTTCTGGGAAGTCGAAGAGCGCGAAGTGGCCTACAGTTGGCTCCGGGCATTCAAAATGTGGCCCGGGAATGGAGTTCTGGGAGGTCGAAGAGCACGAAGTGTGTGACTGTTTGCTTCAAACGAGCCCGGTTCTCGCCTGTCCGGCTTCCGCCCAGACCCCCCTGGGGAGTCATCAGATGCTCTCTTTTGACCCCAGTAGAAACCTATCAGTCTTCGCTGTTAGGTAAAAACTGCGTCGGGCGCAGGAGGTCCAGCCTCTCGGCGCGATGTGGAAAGCCCGCTTCCTTGAACGGGCCTCGTCGCCTCCCCCCTGGAAGTACCCCCGCCGTCCTTCCCTCCTCCACCTTCCTCTCCTCCTCCTCCTTCTCCTCCTCCTCCTCCTCCTCCTCCTCCTCCTTCTCCTCCTCCTCCCCCCACTTCTCCTCCTCCTCCTGCTCCTCCACCTCGTCCCATCCTCCTCCCCCTTCTCCTGCCCCTCCTCCTGACTCCTCCCCCCCTCCCTCCTCCTCCTCCTCCTCCTCCTCCTCCTCCTCCTCCTCATCATCATCCTCCTCATCATCATCATCATCATCAGCATCAGCATCAGCATCAGCAGCATCATCATCATCATCATCATCATCATCATCATCATCATCATTCATCATCCTCATCATCATCATCATCATCAGCATCATCAGCATCAGCATCAGCATCAGCATCAGCATCATCATCATCATCATCATCATCATCATCATCATCATCATCATCATCATCATCATCATCATCATCATCATCATCATCATCATCAGCATCACATCATCATCATCATCATCATCATCATCATCAGCATCATCATCATCATATCATCATTCATCATCAACATCATCAACACATCATCATCACATCATCATCATCATCCTGACTCTCTCCCCCTCCCCCTCATCCTCCTCCTCCCCCGCCTCCTCCTCCTCCTCGTCCTCATCCTCCTCCTCCCCCACCTCCTCCGCCTCCTCCTCCTCCTCCTCTTCCTCCTCCTCCTCCTTCTCCTCGTCCTCCTCCTCCTCATCATCAGCCTCATCAGCATCAGCATCATCAGCATAAGCATCAGCATCATCATCAGCATCTTCATCATGAGCATCAGCATCACCATCATCAGCATCATCATGGTCAGCATCATCATCACCATCATCATCAGCAACATCCTCATCATCATCAACATCATAAGCATCATCATTTGCATCATCATCATCATCATCATCATTATCAGCAGCAGAAGCAGCATCGTCATCACCATCATCCTCTTATTCCTTCTCCTCCTCCTCCTCCTCCTCCTCCTCCTCCTCCCCCGCTCCTCCTCCTCATCCTCCTCCTCTTCCTCCTCCCTCCTCCTCCTGACTCCTCCCCCCCCCCCTCCTCCTCCTCCTCCTCCTCCTACTCCTCCTCCTCCTCCCCTCCTCCCTCGTCCTCCTCCTCCTTCCTCCCCCTCCTCCTCGTCCTCATCCTCCCCCTGCGCATCATCATCATCATCATCATCATCATCATCATCACATCATCATCATCATCATCATCATCATCATCATCCATCAGCAGCATCAGCATCAGCATCAGCATCATCAGCATCATCATCATCAGCATCAGCATCAGCATCAGCATCAGCATCAGCATCAGCATCAGCATCATCATCATCATCATCATCATCATCATCATCATCATCATCATCATCATCATATTCCTGCTCCCACTCCTCCTCTTCCTCATCGCTCGCCTCCTCCTCCTCTTCCTCCTCCTCCTCCTCGCCCTGCTCCTCCTGCCCCTCCTCCTGACTCCTTCACCCCCTCCTCCTCCTCCTCCTCCTCCTCGATGCCGGGGGGTTGTGGAGTCCTCGTGTGTGCCAGACGATTTCCCGATCTTCCACGTTTTTCTTCATCATTTCCAGTCTCTTTCTGTTTTTCGTTTTTCTCTCTCGCCCTCCCGCTCTCTCTCTCTCTCTCTTTCTCGTTCCCTTTCTTTTTCGTTCGTTCACAGTCACGTTTACAGGTATACATCCCTTTTCCGTGATGTATCACACTGTTATGCTGTCACACCTGCAAACCAATGCCCCCCCGAGCATGGTCCTCGAAACTCTATCCCTGTGCCAAGCGGCATGGGGTTGGAATTTCGAACACCATGCTCGGGGGGGCATTTTTGGGGGCTCTTCCGATGTTCTGGATTTTTCTTCTTTTTGTCAGCGTTCTCTAATGTTTCTTTTTTCTTTCAGCTCTTCTCGTCTGAACTATCGGTCCCCCCCCCCGAGCATGGTCATCGAAGCTCGAGCCCTGTGCCAAGCGGCATGGGGTTGGAATTCCGGGGACCATGCTCGAGGGGGCATTATTTATGTTGGCTCTTCCGATTTTCTGAAGATTTGTCCCTTTTTGTCAGTGTTCTCGTATGTTTCTCTTCTCTTTCAACCCTTCTCGTCTGAACTATCCCTTTCTGCTCGCCTGCCTCCCTCTTTGTAGGTTCTCTTTCGTTGCTGTTTGTTTCTCTCTCCCTCTCTATCTTACCTGCGAGGAAGATGAGTGCGCGGAGGAGCATCGAAGAGGAACCATTTTGTGGATGAGGACGGGGGAAGGTGGAGGGGGAGGGAAGTAGGTGCAGGACGGCGCGGTTGCGCAATGTCCTATTCCTTCGCATTGAGATCCATCGGGCAAGAGATTTGGTTTCGGTCTATGTCCCTTTTCTTGGCTGTGAGGGCATACATTATCGCTTTGTTTGCAGACGCTGGCGGGAACTGCCATGGGAAGAAGCAGGAGGAGGACCAGGAGGGAGGAGCTGTTGGGCCAGGAAGTCGCGAGAAATAGCAAATCACGCTCGGACGGCGTGAGCGTGAAGACCAGCGGGACGCATCGGGATCTATTTGCCAAGGTATCTTCAGAGAGCTCCATGAGGGGGAGAAGAAGGACGAGAGAAGGGAAATGATGATGACTTGGTGTCGGATGCTTTGCATTGTATGCGCGCTGCGCCGCATTGAATTTGCATTGCACGCGCATTGCGTTCGCATTGCGTTGAAGTGCGTGCGCATTGAATTTGCACTGCGGTCTGATTGCATTGCAACCGCATTGCGTTGCAATTGCGCTGCATTGCATCCGCGCTCTCGTCACGTCGTGTTCCGTCGGCGTTGGTCCGAGCACTGCGTTGCGCGCCCACATTTTCGCAGCCGCGCTGGACCAATGGCGCCCCGGGGCCGACCACCCTCCAAGAAGACGCTGGAGGAGGTCCCCGAGGCGCGCAGGGCGAAGCTGAAACGGCGCCGCGAGAGGCACGCCCAGAAGAAAATCGCTCGCTGGGGCGAGCGCTCGGGCGGAGGTGTTGGACGGCCGGCCTGTTGAGGCAGCCAAAGCGGAACGGCTTAGGCAGCGAGTGCGCCCTGTGTCGACGCAGCAGCGTGAGCAGCCCACGAAACAAGAACTAGAACACGCACAGCGAGGAGTCGACATGTGGACCCGTTCCCGCACACGGTCTGCAGCAGTAGCTAGCAGCTCCCCCGCCAGCCGTAGAACTGCAGGCGGCATTCGGGAGACAGTTACCAGTTCCAGGGGTGCACACAATTCGGCCGCAGTCGTAGCGATTTGGGAAGAGGCATCCCCGGAGCCGTCTTCCAGCGAGCCGCCCCCTGACCCGTTTGCCGCCTTTTTTTCCGCCTCCCCGTGAGGACCTTGTACGCTAATGTGCAAACAGTGGTTGTCTTTGCCTGCTTCTCTTTTGTCCTGCTCTTGCTTCTGCTGGTGCTTCTGCCGCTGCTTCTCCTCCTGCTGCTGCCGCTGCTCTTGCTCATGCCCTTGCTCCTGCTTTTTCTCCTGCCCCGCCCCTGCTTCTGTTCCTGCCTCTTTCCTGGCCCTGCTCCTGCTCCTGCTTCTCCCCTGGCCCTGCTCCTGCTCTTGCTCCTGCCGCTGCCCTCCCTCCTGCCCCTGCCTCTCCTCCTGCTCTTGCCCCTGCTCTTGCTTCTCCTCCTGGCTCTACCCCTGCTCCTGCTCCTGCTCCTGCCTCTTGCCTGGGCCTGCTCCTGCTCCTGCTTCTCCCCTGGCCTTGCTGCTGCTGTTTCTCCCCCTGCTCTCGCCCCTGCTTCTCCTCCTTTTTCCCAGCTCCTCCTACGCCTCCATGCGCCCCCTTTTCCTTCTCCGCCCTCTTCCTCCGCCTTTCCCGCCCCCTCTCCTCGGCGCCGTCTGCCGCGCAGGCGTTTGTGACTCGAGCACGCAACTTTACCTGGGGACCCTCCGTTGCGCTGGGACATTCCAACCTACGTCGACCATTCTCACACCCATGGCGGAGCGCCAGCAGGCGCCCACACAGCAAACAAATCAATTTAACAACGACATAGAAAAAATGAGTGAACACAACAAAACAACCAGCACGCTCTCAAACTGATGCCGACCCTCGAGAACCGCGTGGCGGAGCCCATGCTGCAGGGGCAGGAGCTGGCGGACTTGGCGGCGCACGCCCCCCTTTTACCAACGTCGGCCACGCCGAGGTCCAAGTCAAGTTACACGGCGCCAAGCTGTCGGCGATGAAATGCCAGCAATGCGCCCGTGCTTCTTTACATGAATTCACCATAGCGGATATCATGGTTCAACCCATGTGTTATCGCTGTTCGGCTGCTGAGCGCTGCTGCATATCTCTGCACGCGCTGCGCAGGGCAGACTAATACATTGCTACTTGGGGAAGGTCGTGGATTCGGCCATGACCACGTAAAGTTGCAACGGCAGGGGGGCCGTTGCTCGCGCAGCGTCAGAGAGGTGCGCATCGAGAGACCATGCGGTGAGCACACAAAGAGCCACCCGTCTGTCTGATCCTACCACTACCGCCCAGTCCTCCTGCTGACCCTTCTTCTTATCTTCCTCCTTTCTTCCTCCTCCTCCTTCTCCCTCTCCTGCTCCTTCTCCTCCTGCTCCCTCTCCGCCTCCCTCTCCTCCTCCTCCTCCTCCTCCTCCTCCTCCTCCTCCTCCTCCTCCTCCTCCTCCTCCTCCTCCTCCCCTCCTCCTCCTCCTCCTCCTCCTCCGTCTTCTCATCCTCCTCCTCCTCCCTCTCTGCCTCAATTTGTTTTTCTCCTGGTGTTTCCCCCCCCCCCCCCCAAACCAAGAAAAAAACGCCCTCCTCCTCATCCTCCTCCTCCGCCTTCTCCTCCTCCTCCCTCGCCTCCTCCTCCTCCTCCCCCTCCTCCTCCCCCCCCCTCTCTGCCTCTTTTTTTTCCTGGCGTTCCACCCAACAAAATCCGCGAACCTCAAGTCAGATTTTTTTGGATCGGCACCAGGAGAGAGAGAGAGAGAGAGAGAGAGAGAGAGAGAGAGAGAGAGAGAGAGAGAGAGAGAGAGAAAAAAACCAGAGAGGGAAGAGGAGGAGGTCAAACCCGCGGGCGCCCGGACGTCTGATTCTCACGCACGCGATATGTACATCTCCTGCTCATCCACGCCCGAGGCAAACCACCTCCCTTTACGTATCTAGTGGCGCTTCAAGCGCGAGTTCTGGCGGTCTCCTACCCAGCCGTACTTCTCTGCGCGCTGGTAAACCGAGCCGGCGCTGACAATTGGCACCGTGAGAGGAGGCTCCCTTGCTGGGATCTCATCGTAATTATCGGCACGCTTGTTCGCGTTCCGAGCGATCGCCGTCTGGCGGATCTCGAGCGAGGTGAGCAACTGCTGACGCGTGATATTCGTCTCTAAGCTCGTGCCGCAGTAGTAGATCCGGCACGGCATCTCGCGAAAGAGGTCGACGAGCCACTGGCCACCATACCATTCCATGTCTTCCACGGTAGGGTACGTGCCGTGAAGCTCGTAGTGAAACACACGCTCCGATCCCCTAGCGACGATGACGTTGCTATATCCAAAGTAATTATAGCTCGGGAAATATGGCGTTATCTCACTATACGTCTGGACGTCCACCAACTTCACGGTGGCGTGGGTCGGGCTGAAATTGGGATTGCCCTTGCTGAGCTGCATGAAAACCAAGCTTCCGTCGCGACCCTCGCTCTGAATAGCAGCGACCACTTCTTGAGTAAAGGCAGGGATACCTGCCAAGCCTATGCGACCGTCCAGCGAGCTGACCTCACTGGATTGAGCGATGAACCGTTCGAGAGAGAGACGACCAGCAAGCGTATCAAGCCAGTCCTTTTCGACGTCGCTCAACTCGAAGTTATACCACGGCTTCAAGCGGCCGTAGCGGAAGTACACAGCATCATCCGTGCGAGTGGCGTTGCCCCACAGCATGGCCAAGCACCTGTCGCAGGTGAGTTCGAAGGGCCAGCCGCCGGCGTGTCCTCTGGTGAAGACAGCCATCTCGGCGGGGAGCAACTGAAACTGGAAGAAGTAGTATGTGTCATCATTCGCAGGCCTAAAACGGAAATCCCACGTGTTGAACATGGTGGCCGGGGCGTTGTCGTCGTAGTCGAGAGCAACGCCAGGCTGGGTGTCCGTGTATCCGCACAGCGGCTCTGGGATAAGCCTCAACGAAACTAGCCCACCGTAGTGCGAGCCCGCGCTCTGCTGCACGTTCTGAAATATCCATAGTGAAACACAAAGGTTGGGCAACACCACGTTGTTTATCGCCGTCAACAAAGACGGAGAGAAAACACTTCAATCAACAACGTTTCGCCATTCCGGCTTTTAAGTGCCGAAGCAAGCGGATTCTTGTGCGTAGAACGTACATTGCTGGTAGACGTGCCGATTAGATAAATCATACATCAGCCTCGTGAGCAGCGGCAGCTTGTGATCCTTGAGGCGCCGCTGTGCCGGTAGGCTATGCTGGAAGCACGTCCCATCGATGACCATGATGCCGCAGTCGGAGGGGAGTACCCCCTGGGCGGGAGAGGGAGGAGGAGGAGGAGAGGGAGGAGGAGGAGGAGGAGGAAAGGGAGGAGGAGGTGGAGGAGGAGGAGGAGGAGGAGGAGGCGGAGGACGAGGAGGAGGAGGAGGACGACGACACAGAGCAGATCTTGCACAGAAACAATCGCGAACTCAACGTCACAGCCTCGCGCGCGCCCTCTGGAACCTCAGGGACTCCACGATCCCCCGTTCTCCTCCTCTCTCCTCCTCCTCCTCCTCCTCCTCCTCCTCCTCCTCCTGCTCCCGATCCTGCTCCTCCTCCTCCTCCTCGTCCTCGTCCTTTTCCTCCTCCTCCTCCTCCTCGTCCTTTCCCTCCTCCTCCTCCTCCTCCTCCTCCTCCTCCTCCTCTTCCTCCTCCGTTTCCTCCTCCTCCCCCTCCTCCTCCTCCTCCTCCTCCTCCTCGTCCACAAATTACTCAATATGAATACTATTCTCCTCCTTCCCCTGATGACGGGTTGGGAGTGTTTCGCCCCCCCCCCCCCCCCCGCGTACTGTTTTTTGACACACAGGATTCCCCGGAGTTTGGTTTTCGCCTGCATTTTTTCAAAATGCTGCTCTCGCTGAGGCGCCGGCCTCATTTTCGGGCCCCGCTCGTTCCGAATCGTGTTCCCGCTGCAACGCTGGCCTCATTTCCGTGCTTCCGCTCGTTCCGAATCGTGCTCCCGCTGCAGCGTTGGCCTCATTTCCGCGCTTCCGCTCGTTCCGAATCGTGCTCCCGCTGCAGCGCTGGAGTCATTTCCCGCGCCATGCCACGGCATGCAATGCAATGCTAGGTTGCGTTCCGCTGCGCGATGCCATGCCTTCAGCTGAAGCTGTGCTATGCAATGCTTAAGCGCCACGTCGTGCTATGCCATGCTACGCTTTGATCTTCAACGCCATGCTATGCAATGTTATGTCCGGGGCCGCTGTGCGATGCCATGCTTTGCGTTGCAAAGCTTTGTGATGCAATGTTTCACTACGCCACGCCACGCCATGCTGTGACATACTACGCTTTGCGGTGCTCTTCTACGCCATGCCATGCCGTGCTCTACAATTCATCGCGTACCCTTTCGGGATCATTGCCCTGCTCCACATCCGACTGTGCGAGTAGAGACGGGATCTACGCCATGGTAAGGGATGGGAGGGAGGAGTAGGACGCCAGATATGACGCGAGCGCACCTAGCTTGTCCTCCTCCTCCTCCTCCTCCTCCTCCTCCTTTTCCTCCTCCTCCCCCTCCTCTCCTCCTCCTCCTCCTCCTCCTCCTCCTCCTCCTCCTCCTCCTCCTCCTCCTCCTCCTCCTCCTCCTCCTCCTCCTCCTCCTCCTCCTCGGCGCAGGCCGCTCCGCGCGCCCAGGCCACCGCTCGGCCCTATCCTCCAGTCCTGCACAGCACCTCGGCGGCGTCGATGTCCTCGAGGTGGAACGTCCTCCCCTCGCCGCCGCCGCCGCCGCTGCCCCCGCCGCCTCGGCTACACGCAACACCCTGCGATCCTGGCGATTCAATTTCTCCGAACTGGACGTTTTCGCCCACATTCGGGCCCCAGGATCCTCACAAATGGATCCGGATCGGAAAATGGCGCAAAAGGATAGCTCCAGTCGCGATTTTCACGATATCTCAATGTTCTCGAAGCGTCTGACCTCAGGGCAGCGACTCCGGGCAAGAGTGACTTTTGGCGCGCGGAGTGAGAGGATGCAAAGTGGCCAAATCCAAGCGCGCAAGCAGCCGCTATCGCATCGCGCTCAGCGATCGGGGGAGGCCTCGATGAGCCCGCACCAAAGGTCGCTCCAGCGAAGGGCCACTGTTACGTGTAGCCGACCGCCGCAGTCACCGCAACTGCCCCGCTGCGGGCATGCAGACGGCGGACGTGTTCGGTCTCGGCCCCAGCAGGGAGCGCCTCCAGAGGCCCCATGGGGAGGCCCACCCGCTGCTCGCTCAGGGCGGGCGAGGACCTCGACAGAGCTATCCGCCGCGCCCCGGGGAGGCCCGACGAGGACGGCGTCGTGCTCCCCAGGCCCCTGCGGGGCCGATCGCAAGCCACGCCTCGGCGCAACCACGCACCTTGCAGTTGCCGGCCCCTGACCCCGCGGCCCTCGCGTGGGGCCCCTGCCGGGGGGTGCGCGGGCCCCTGGGGGCCCAGAGATCTGATGCCGCTCGGCCCATTCCCCAAGACAGGTTTTTCGTCCTGAATCATCGGCGGCGACGATGGGGGCGAATAGCCCAGGGGCGGGCATTACACGCATTCGCCCGGGAGCCTTTTCGAAGGCATGGATCATCGGCGCACTTGAATGCATGTATTGCTCTCCCACGGGCTATTCGCCCCTATCGTCGCCTCTGAGAATCGTTCGTTGACGGTCCCGGGGCCTGGCGATGGCCCCTATAGGGGCCGAGAGTTGCGCAAAACCTCCGCCTTGATTTTTTTTCAACGCGTTGGATCTCTGGGCTTGCAGTCGCCGATCCTGGAAATCCCGATCCGATTTTTCCCACACGGGGTCCCTGGAAATCCCGACCTTTTCCACCGGACCGGTCTTTCATCTTGCATATTTCTGTTGACGGCCCCGAGGCCCAGCGAGGGCCTCCCGAGGCCGAACATGGCCAAACCCTCCCTTCCTGATTTTTTACGGCGCGATCAGGTCTGGGCTCGGGTGCCCGGGTGCCCGGGTGCCCGGGTGCCCGTAAGCCCGTCATGATGGGCCTGTCTTCCACCACCACCACCACCATAAGTTGGAGGGGGGAAGGAGGTGGAGACCGACGAGGAAGAGGACAAAGAGGAGGACAAAGAGGAGGACAAAGAGGAGGAGGAGGAGGAGGAGGAGGAGGAGGAGGAGGAGGAGGAGGAGGAGGAGGAGGAGGAGGAGGAGGAGGAGGAGGAGGAGGACCCCCATCCCCATCCAAGTTATGGCGGTGGCGGTAGTGGAAAAGCAGGCCCGGCACGTCAGCCCTGCAGCCCCGCAGCCTGTGTCCCGAGCGGCGCGCCTCCGCCGTCGGGGGGGGGCGCCCCCCGTGGAGGCCACCGGGGCGGGGCCTTCGAGCTGCGCGGGCGCGCGGGCGCCCGCCGCCCCCGGCGCTGCCACAGCACAGGGGGTGCGCCACGCGAGGGCGCGAGGGGGGGGGAGAGCGGCGGGCTTCCAGGCTGAGCAACCCAGGCACGATCGCGTCGTGGACCGATCGCGGCGGGCGGCTTCTGGCCCCTCTCTGCCCTCAGGCCTCGGGGCGCAGAGGGGTGCGCGGCGCGAGGGCGCGAGGGGGAGGAGAGCGGCGGGTTTCCTTTCCTTTCCTTTTTCGCACTCCTGCTAAGCGCGTCGCTTGGGTGTGACAGCTGCTACGCTACACGCTTCCCTTCCGCCCCGCCGCCCAGCCTCGCACCTCCACGCCTGGCAACAGGTCCTTGGCCATCGTCTTCAGCGCGTGGAGATCGCCGCCACAGAAAGACCGGGGACAGCATTGCAGAGAGTATCAGATTGAATGTCTGGTTTCAGCAGGTACTGAATCATAACAACTCCAACCAAGAGTGCTGCCAACTCTGCCTGGCAAGCGCTCGCCACTGTCAAGGGCACCGTCGCCTCAACGATTAGTGGCGGGCTTCAAGACTGAGAAACCAAGACGCGATCGCCTCGAGACCAATCGCGGCGGGCGGTTTTTGGCCCCTTTCTGCCTCGGGGGGGGGGGGGGTCGCCGGGCCTCGGGGTCGTCAAAAAAACGACTCGAGACGAAGAAGCGGCCCCGGGGAAAGGGTTGGGACTTCCAGGGACCCCGTATGGGAAAAATCGGGACGTCGCGTGTCTGGCCAGCCATCGTGCTGGGAGGGTTGGCGGCGAGCGAGGGGGGGAAATGAGCAGGAGAAAACCTTCTCAGAGGGCGGCGGGGCTTCACAGAGGCCCTCGCGCCGTCTGAAAAGTTTTTGTGATGTGTCTTCGGGGAAGGCTTAGAAAACTCATCTAAAGACAGGCGGCCTTCCGATCCTTCTGAAAAGGCCCGGCCCGCCCCTTCTCACTTCCCACTTCGCTCGCCTCCGAGAGGAAGGGGGCGGGAAGATACAGGTCACCACTGTGAAATCAGCGCACTCAGCATGCGCGAGAATGCAGGTGATCTGATCATTTCTCCGAACCCCATCCTCCCAACCCGATATTTGTCCCCATATGTTCCATATATTACTTTATGTCTGTGCTTCTTTCTCCTTCCGCTGAAGAGCTGGAAGAGACCAGCAGCCGCCTCCCGGACCCGCTCCTGCCGAGGCCGCGGAGGAGGGGGAGGACGAGGAGGAAGAGGCGACGACGACTATGAAGGAGGATACCAGGAGGACGAGGAGGACGACAACGACGGCTAAAGCCATGGCCGATGGACCAGGGCCTTCTCCAAGCCAAACGTACCCTCCCAAAGCCAAGCAGACAAACGCTCCCCAAGCGACACCCCCCTTCCAAAAAACGCCTGCTAACAAAGTTTCCTCACGTCCTCCTGATCTTCCTCCCCTCCTGCTCCTCCCACCTTCCTCTTTCTTCCTGTTTCCAGCTCCTCCTCATCCTCATCCTCATCCTCTTCCTCCTCCTCCTCCTCCTCCTCATCATCATCATCATCATCATCATCATCATCATCATCATCATCATCATCATCATCATCATCATCCGCCTCCTCCTCCTCCTCCTCCTCCCCCTTCTCCCTCCCTCCATCCCCCAAATCCTGACAGACGCCCCCTCCTCCTCCCTCCTCCCTCCTCCCTCCTCCTTCCTCCTGCTCCTCCTCATCATTCGAGTCTTCATCATATCAATAACACTGCATGTGTTTGTTTTGTTCATCTTCCTCCTCCTCCTCCACCTCTTCGTTATCCTTCCCTCTGTCTCATCCATCCTCGATCACCGAGATAGGTTGTTCGACTCCCTCACCAAATCGTGGAAATAGATTCTAGGTTCGGCGACCTTACTGACGGACCGGGGCCGCACCAACAGTGGAACATAACACGGCGACGCCGACGACGAGATGAAGGAGGATAGTGTGACCAGCGCATTCGGCCAATAATGTGTCGGTCTGTATTGCAATGTTCTTACAGACGTGCTTAGAATTCCCATGTGACGCGCAGGGTAGCCCAGGGAGCGAGATTCCCTGGGATACATAAGCTCCAACATGATCACGACCGTCCAACAACGGAGGGAAACAAGCCTCCGCCGCGACGACGACGACGATTACGACTACGCTACGATGACCACGACGATTACAACTATAGTTGCGACTACGGTTACGACTACAATGGCGACTACAATAACGATTACAATCACGACTACAACCCCGACTCTCATCACGACTGCAACCAATAGTGCTGATACCTATTGCACTGCCAATGAGAAGATGCTCGCACATCTTTTCGCGTGTAGAGTCGCCCACAATTGATTATCCCCTTGGAGAAAGTTCAGCTCAGTTCAGCTCAGCCTGCGCGCCAGCTCCGCGGGAGCGGTCCCCTAAAGGGGAGGCGGCGCTCAAGACTACAAGCTACATGAAAACGTACAAAGAACCTACAACATGCTGCGCGCACTACAACTAACACAGCGCTGCTATCACACACAAACGCACGCACACACACATATATATACCCCAGCTGCTCTGCGACAGAATCGCTCCATCGAAGCGGCGGTCTGCCAACGCGTCACCTTGGCCAACATCGATGCCAGGGGCTCCACCAGAGCAGCCTGCGACTCCACTTTGCTGAGTCGCCTCTTGAAGTCTCTCTCCTTTGCTAAGTTAGACTTGCGGGCCGCCTGCGTGATTTCCCAGCTCTCGTACCCCCACTCGGCGCACTTGGCCTCGACGTGCTTCGTGGTCCTCTTGATGTAGTCGACCCAAGATTCAGCCTCTCCGCGTGGGATGCGCAATATCTTCCCCGTTCTTTGTTTCCACGCCGTCCAGAGCCAAATGCTGGAGGCCGAATCCATCGTCCAACATTCGCAAGCGTATAAAGCAGAGCTGGGGTAACAACCGCGTGAACAAGTCTGTGTTGAGTGCAACGGATATGACCAGGAACACAATCTGTCCTTGAACTTTGCGAAGCACCTCCAAACAACGTTCACTTTGTTCGAGAACCCCGTTTCGTGAAGGCCCCCCACGCGCAGCTGCCATCCCACGCTCAGGTAAGTGCCCACAACTGTAAATGAACACCTTCGTCTTGCCCATATGGACTTTGAGTCCATACACTTCGTGGCTTTTGTCTGCAGGTCCGATATCAATATTTTGACGTCCACCAGCGACAATTAATACGTCGTCTGCGAAACGCAAGTTTGTGAGCGGGTCGTTGGGCGCGTCGAAAACCACGCAGTAGAATTTGCCCAGCCTCCTCTTGTTAAGATGATCCCATCGGTGCTTCAATGTGCGACAGCAGACCTCCATTACCGCGATGAAGAGCACAGCGCTGATGGGGTCTCCCTGTTTGACACCCCGCTGAATTTTAAACCGTCTGGAATCTTCCTTGGCAGCAACAACAGCGGTCTGGTCGCGGTACACCTTTGCAATCAAACCACATGCGTCCCACTCGCGCCAAGTGCGCGCAATGCATCCCGCCGGGCTGGTGCTCGAATGTACCAGAGGCTTTCTCGAAATCGACTCGACCAAACCACAAATCCACATTCCATTCTGAGCAGGCTTCTGCCAGCAAGGTCACGGCTAGAAGGTGGTGTTTGGTGGAGTACCCCTTCCTGTAAGCTGATCGGCCCGCAGCTTGTTCAGATATGATGGTTGGTTGCAGCCGTTTGCGAAGCATCTTGGCGAAAACCTTATACATCATTGGAAGTATTGCGATTGGCTGGAAGTTCTTATCAAGGTTCTGGTCGCCCTTCTTGGCTAAAACAACAAGGTGGGTGTTTCGCCAGCTATCTGGCGGCTCTCTCCTTGGCTTCAGTATGTCATTGATCAAATCTAACAATCGAACACGAAAGCGCCGACCGCTGCACTTCAGCAGTTCAGCAACAACACCATATTCATCAGCACACCTGTCAGATTTCATGCTGGACAGAGCCGCATCCAACCCGTCATTGGTAAACTCCTGGATGTGGGCACTGTGGCAGAAGTAGCCGGATGATCGACTGTCACTTGCAGAATATAGCTGTTCGTAAACACGCGCGAACACTTCTGAGATTTTGGCCATCGCAATCTGCGTCACACCTTCGTCGTCTGTGATGCTGGTTATGTGTTCTTCCTTCTTGAGGACGACGAGTTTTCGATAGCCGGAAGATCCCCATGAAGTCCTTCAGCGTCGAGTCGATCTTCTGTCTTTTCGGACTGGACCCGCTGTTTGATGAGATTCTTGATCGTTTCGCTCAGCTCGAACCGTTTATTATTCTTCTCGGTTGCATCCAGCTCTGGCCGTCTCCGGAGCCCTCTGCGTTCACGAATGGGCGAAACGATCTTCGAATCAAGAGCAATACGTTTCTTCTTGGGGCTTCTCTTCTCCAGAAACGCCTGCTTCAACGCATCGAGCAACGATTCCTCCAACGAAACCGTTTTACTCGTGCCTCCCGGCGCGACGCTGAGGAATTGGAGAATATGTTGTTTTGTCGACGTTTCTGTCCCAACGCTTTCTCTTCCTTTGGACTCACGGGGCGAACAGCGATACGCAGCATGAGCGCCCTGTGACCCGAACCAGCGTCGAACCATTCAGCCACTCAGCATTGACCCACATCTTTGTGAAAACGCTGAGGAACTAAAATGCAATCCGGTTGCTTCAAAGCGCTTCTGTTGGAATGCGTCCACCATTGTTCCTCGCCATCTCCTCCGAAAGTGTTGGCCAAAACACACTTGTCGTCGACATACCAATGGGATCACACATCGCCCCCCTCGTTGCGAGCACGTATGCTGCTCACTCCCGTGATGTCGCTGTCGTCGTCCGTGGCCCGGGGGCCCACCTCGGCGTTGACATCTCCAGCGGCTAACACCCGACTCTGTCGAGCTCTTGGCTCGGTGCACGACGTCGTCTAATACGGCATGGGCGGCGCCTACGCATTCCTCTTCCATGGCGCCATGCGGCATGCAGACAACAAACATATGAGATCGAGCACCCGACGCCGTAGTATCGAGAGCTGCGGCACGACTGTTCACAGCGCAGAAAGCACATTATGCGCCCACCGCCGATGCAGAAGAATACCAACTCCGTTTCGGCGTTTCTCGCCGCCGCTGCCGAACCAGGGGTGGCCGCCGTCGGTCATGAAAACTTCCCGTGCTCTTCCCTCCAAGTTTCCGTGGATGCCAACGCGTCCCAATTCCGACTGCCAATCTCCAGCAACATCGCAACAATCCTCGCCCCAAAATTCATAAGCGAATGTATATGAATGTATATTGTCAGTGATGACGATGGAATCAGCAATGACCTGGTTCTCGGCGGAGTGGACACCGAACGGAAGGCCTTCCGAGATACCTGAATACCTTCCCCTCCCTCCGCCACTGCTGACTCCAGAGAAACCCTGCGACTGCAGCTGTGGAACAGTCCTTGTAGGTGCCTTGTTGTTGTTTGCTTGTGCTGGTACGTTCCAGGGTTGCCCCCCAGATCTTGTTCTAATCGATGTTCCTTACGCTTCTTCTTTCAACTCTCGACGCCCTCCCCCACCTCCCCCTTCACATCCTCCGCAATGCCCTTCAACACCATCTCAGCGGCATCGTTGACCCAAGCTGCTGTCTTAGAGTTACATACCTTTTACAATCCCCTTCTTCAATGCAATCCTGACTTCCTCTGGGTCGGTGCCCGTCTTCTCGATTCAAATGTTTGATTAGTCCTAAAGTTTCGTCCTAAAGTTTTTCCCTGGGAGAAAGAATCCCCCAACATGATCCAGCCTGCCCGACAATATAATCTCCGCCGCGACGACGACGACGACGACGACGACGACGACGACGATAACGACCACGAGGAGGAGCATGAGGAAGGAGGAGGATGAGGGGAAGACAGGGAGGAAGAAGAGGAGCAGGAGGAGGAGGAGGCGGAGGGGCGAGCTTGTTCCCCGCCGAGAGAAACAGGGGGGAGGCACTAAAGACCTCCTGAAGTTACTCCCTCTGCTCTCTTCCTCCCCCACCTCTCCCTCCTCCTCTTCCTCCTTCTCTTCCTCCTCCTTCTGGGAAGCCCCGAGACGGGCCGATGGATAGCGGTCCTTCCCAGGAAGTGGCAACCGGCATTCTTCCGGCACCAGGTCCAGAAGGGATCCTGTCGCGAGCGCCAGGGTGCAACTTGAGCTCAAGGAGTGTAGGACAATGAAGAGGAGGAGCTGATGCTGCTTTAGACATCGCTGCAACAGGGGGGCAGGCTGACGATTTCGACGATGACGACGAAGAGGACAAGAAAGCGTCGGCAGAGTTCGCTGGAGAAGTGAGGAAGGGGATAGGGGATGAGGAAGAGGAAGAAAGGAGGAGGAGGAGGAGGAGTAACAGCAGCAGCGGGAAGAAAAGGAGAGGGGGAGGAAGATGATGACAACACCAACAGGAGGGGGACGGAGGGGAAGAGGAGGGGACGAGGAGGGAGGGGAGGAGGAAGGAGGAGGGTGAAGAGGAGCGGGGGTAAGAGAAGAAGCACGTGAAGGAGGGCACAAAGGAAGAGAGATGGAGACGCCGGGCGCTCAGGCAGACGCTCCATGGGAACGCGGCCAGGCGACAGAAGACCTCCAGACCCGTGCTGACCAGAACTTCGATGCGGATCCAACCCCAGACCCACTCGCGCAACGAAGAAGCCCACGACGGAGAGTTGTCGGCCACAGTCAACCTCGAGACCTGGGGGCACGTGAACCGACCCCCTGGGGGCGCCAAAGCAATCTCGGAATGAAAGAGCCAGGCGCCAGGGAAGGGGTCCAGGCTCAGGTCGGGCATGCCCTCATACAGGCAGATTTTGGGAAGAAAAGTGAAACATTTGGCTAAAGACATGTTCTAAACTAGTCCCCCCAAAAAGTCGCCCCCCTGAGCATTTTTTGCTGTCTTTGGATATCTCTCCAGGGAGATGCCCGACGTGAGTCCAGGCCGTGGAGGCACACGCTGCGACAAGAAATCCACGACGCCGTGGGCCCCGGGGCCGCTTGGCGACGAGGAGCCTCTCCCAGAGGCCCAGAAGACAGGGCCGAAGACATCCCAAAAGCTTGAGCCCGATCGTCCTCCTCCCCTTCTTCCTCCTCCTCCTCCTCCTCCTCCTCCTCCTCCTCCGCCTCCTCCCCCTCCTCCCCTTCTTCCTCCTCCTCCTCCTCCTCCTCCTCCTCCTCCTGCTGCTGCTCCTCCTCCTCCTCCTCCTCCTCCTCCTCCTCCTCCTCGTCCTCCTCCTCCTCCTCCTCTTCCTCCTCGCCCAATGAAGACAGGGCCGTGTGCCTCGAAGGCCCAGGAGCAATAAAACACCGTGACAGCCTCGATTCTCAGGACCTCAAGCCCTGAGATCCTGGCACCTCCAGTTTTTCGAGCCGAATTTTTCGCTCAGTTTCGGGCCCTGGGCACAGATGGATCGGGCTCGAAAGGTGGCGCAGAAAGATGAGATCCGGGGCTCCAGTCGTGATTTCCCTGAGATCCGACGTAGCGAAACAATTGCAACACCGTGAAAATCCGCGCCCGGAGCCCCGGACCCCATCTTTCTGCGTCGATCTTTCGAGCCGGATCGATCTGCGAAGGCCCCGGGGCCCGAAAAAAGGCGAAAACGCCCGGCTCGAAGAAATGGAGCCGCCAGGATCTCAGGGAAGAGCGAGTCTTAAGTCGGGCCTGTCCCTCTACAGGAGGAGTATTCAAGAATATTAAACAATAGTCAGGGGACCATTTTTGGATTATTTTTTGGACCATGTTGGAGCAATTCTTGGTTTTCTTTTTCGTCCCAAATCCCCCTGTGCCCCGGGACAGCAGTCCGACGCCCTGTGCTTCCGGGCGTGCTCCGCGAGGTAGCGGGCGTTGTCGGCGCCGGTGCGCGCCGGCGCGTGCCGCTCGGCCCAGGTGGGGCCCAGCAGCCGCGTGGGGTCCCAGTCCTCGGGGCCGTCGCGCAGCCGGCGGCTCGCTCGGTCTCGCTCTTGCCTGAGATCCTGGCGACTCGCTTCAAAAGTCGGGTCCGTCGGCCTACAGGGGGATCTTGGACGAGGAAGGGAAATATCAGTGTGAACTGAAGTCGGGATTTGGGTTTTGGACGATTTTTGGATTTTTGGATTTTGGACTGAAGTCGGGCATGTCCCTCGACAGAAGGCATCGCCAAAACAGTAAAATGGTAGTCTTGGGACGGTTTTCTTTTGGGGCAGCGCCCGAATGTCTGCTTTGAATATGTTGTGTTTCTCTTCCAGACTCCGCCTGTTGGAGGACATGCACGACTCCGCAGCTGCGCCGTCGCTAGGTCTCGCTCTTCCCTGAGATCCTGGCGACTCGCTTGAAGTCGGGCCTGTCGGCCTACAGGGGGATTTTGGACGAAGAAGAAAGATACTCAAGAAATGCTCCAAAATGGTCAAAAAATAATCCAAAGATAGTCCCCTGACTATTTTTCTACAATTTTTGGATATTCCTCCTGTAGGGGGACAGGCCCGACTTAAGACTCGCTCTTCCCTGAGATCCTGGCGACTCCATTTCTTCGAGCCGGGCGTTTTCGCCTTTTTTCGAGCCCTGGGGCCTTCGCAGATCGATCCGGCTAGAAAGATGACGCAGAAAGATGGGGTCCGGGGCTCCAGGCGCGGATTTTCACGATGTTGCAACTTTTTCGCTACGTCGGATCTCAGGGATCCTCCGATCGGGCGGGTGGCAACGGGGGGGGACCTCAATGGGGGGTGGAGAAGAGGATCCGAAAGGGGCCCTTCTCCAGCACCCACACATTGGAGGCCAGTCCACAGGAAGCCTTCCACCAGAAACCCAAGCCGGAGACCCCAGGACGTCCACCGGTTTTTCAACTAGTGTGGGAACGTCGCGCTTTCCGTCGCAAGACCGTCGACACCCACAAAACCCAGGGCACCCTGGAGGCAAGCAGGGTGTTTCTTGGCAGGGGCCTCCACTGTGTAGGTCACCCCCCACCACCCTGATCTTCCAGAGAGCTATCTAAATTTAGCACTGGAGACCTAAAAACCTAAAACGCCGAGCGAAACAGCCTAAAACCAAGACGTAGAATAGCTTCGGGATAGGTTTTTAAGTCGGGTGCTATTTTTTAGCCCTCCTGGAAGGTCAGGGCACACAACCCACCCGATCCGAGCCGCCGGCCGCTCCGGCGACGGCCACGGCGGCGGCGGCGACAAGGAGGGCAGCGGCGCCGGCGGCGGCGGCGGCGGCGGTGACGACGACGGCGGCGGCGGCGCTGGCGGCGAAGGCGGCCCCCCGGATCTCCCCTGAGATCCTGGCGTCTCGAGCTGCTCGGGCCGGGCGCCGTCGCCCTCGCAGGTCGACCCGGCGCGAAGCAGATGGCGCAGAGAGACGGGGTCTGAGGCTCCAGCCTGCATACTTCACGGTGTTGCAGTACTCTCTTGAAGCGTCGGCACGCAGGATCTGCCGAGCGAGGCGGGAGCCGCGAGGGCTGTGGGCGCCGCTCTGGAGCAGTCCTCGACGCTCCCCTGGGGCCCATCCGGAGGCCGTCCCCCCGGGACGCTCCCGAGCCCCCTTCCGACGGGCCTGGCCCAGATCCAGCAGAAGCTCTGATCAGAGCGTTCGCCTGGGTGGCAGAGACCGCCTCCCCTTTTGGAGCCTCCCTCTGAGGAGACTGCACTCTGGAGCCCAGCTGCCCCAACGAGTTGACGAACAGGGTTGACGCATCGAGCTCACGTGCCGAGTCGACGTGCCGAGTTGACGTGCCGATGCGAATTGACGAAGTGAGCTGACGTATGGGGGGTCTCGAAAGAGCTGCCCCCCCCCAGACAAGCCCATGACGTCGTGACACCCCCCCAGTCGTGACCCCCCCCCAGTCGTCGTTGACGCGGGGGGGTCTCGAAAGAGCTGCCCCCCCCCCCCCCCCCCACAGACAAACCCAGGTGAGAGCGCGCCCCAGATTATGTTGCTCCCATCGTACTTGAAGACCACATCCCAGAAAGAAGTTCGAGCACCCAGAAGCACGTCGAAAGAGTGGCAGAACAGTGTCGAGACGGTGTCGGACGAGAGCCCCCCAGGGCCCGACGCGCGAAAATCCTCGAGTTGGGGCACTTCTCTGGGTGCTCGAACTTCTCTCGGGTGGTCTAGGCTAAATTAGGTTGGGACATCATAAGCTTAAGTCGGGCGTGTCCCCCTACAGGGGGATGTTCGACGAAGAATAAAAAAATACCCCAGAAATAATCAACATGAATCCAAAACTAATATGGGGACTATTTTTGGAATATTTGTTTGGCCTTTTTGGGGGTATCTTTTTTTTTTGGTGTCGAAAAGGACCCTGTAGGGGGACACGCCCGACTCAATCATAAGCCCCAGAACCCATCTGGTGGTCGACTTTTGCCCCCCCGGCCCATGCCTCCCGCGTTGTGGCAGGCTCGTGGCGGCCGAGCGGCGCGCGAAGGGCGGGGCACGGAGGAGGCGCGCCGAGACACTGCCGAGGGCACAGCGCAGCAGGCACGGCACTGGCCTCGTCGGGCTCGCACGGCACCCCGCGGGCGAGACGCCATGCGAGAACGAAAAGCTGGCACACACGGAAACTTGCGTGCTCCGCGCGGGCTTCTCGGACCTGCGCTGGACCCCCCCCCCTCCCTGGCGCGCGGAGCGCGCCAGGGGCGGTGCCGGAGGCGCCGCCGGGGGTGCCCAGCGCGGATCCAAGAGATCCGCGCGGAGCGCCAACAGTTTATGTTTATGGCGTTCTTTCCTCTTCGAGAGAATCTGCGAAGCGTGGAGGTGCAGTGCTGGCCCGTAGCCGCCTGAGCATGCGAGTGCAGCAGGCCAGTGGCCTCGGGGGACGGCCCCGCTCTCCGTGGCACCTCGACGCACCTCACACTTGACCTGGATCGTCCGAAACCCGGCTTGATGGGCCGACTGTCCACCACCACTAGCATAGGTAGGATGATGATGATGATGATGATAATGATGATGATGATGATGATGATGATGATGATGATGATGATGATGATGATGATGATGATGATGATGATGATGATGATGATGATGATGATGCTGATGCTGATGCTGATGCTGATGCTGATGCTGATGCTGATGATGATGATGAGGAGGAGGAGGAGGAGGAGGAGGAGGACCTCCCCATCTCCCTTGTCCCCGTCCTTCCTATGGTAGGGTTGGTGGAAAATTGGCCCATCACAACCAGTCCACAGGTGTCAACTGGGGAAGCCAAAAGGTGCCAATACCGCTGCTCCCCAGACCTCTCCAAGTGCGCGTTCGGACCAAGATGTCGAGGCGAATTCAGCGTTGGCGACGAGGGCCTCCCAGGAAGCCCCTCAAAGGGGAAAGCGCGGGAAGGGCAGCGGCATGTGGGTACCTGTCCCAGGCCCCCGACGCCACGATTTGATTCATAATGTCGGCCCCCGGAGATATCGACCCATTCCCTGGGACTGGCTTCTCATCCTTGCTTGACAGTCCCGAGGCCCGGGGAGGGCCCACAGAGGCCGAACATCGCGACAAGCCCCCCGCAGTGATATGTTCATGACCCGACGGGGTCGTCTTGGCCCCAGCGCCAAAGAACCACCTCGGCCCGACCTCGGCCCGACGGCGCCTCCTCCTCCTCCTCCTCCTCATCCTCCTCCTCCTCCTCCTCCGCCTCCTCCTCCTGC
>CAUYUJ010016736.1:139654-143720 GCA_963575745.1 Prorocentrum cordatum | reverse complement strand
CTCCTCCTCCTCTCTCCTCCTCCTCCTCCTCCTCCTCCGCCCTCCTCCTCCATCTCCTCCTCCTCCTCCTCCTCCTCCTCCTCCTCCTCCTCCTCCTCCTCCTCCTCCCCTCCGCTCCGCTCCACGGGGTGGGGGGTGGGCCCTCTCGGGCCGGGGCACTGCGCCAGGTGTTCCGCCCTTGGGTGTCATTGCCAGATCGGACGCAGAACAGGCCTCGGAAAAGAATAGCGAATTCTCGTGCCACATTCATCTGTGAACGCCTCCCCCTCCCACCAATGTTCAAAGTTGGCGGTGGGTCTGACGAGTTGCACCTCGACCGCAGTCTCCCCCGCGCGTGCCAACTTTGAGTTTGGGGGGCAGGGGGCGTGTTCACTAATTGTTTCCCTCTACCGTACCCTCACTGGTCTGACGTATATTTCAGCACAGGCCAGCTGCACGGACGTGCTGCGGGGTTGAATTGAGCTAGGCATGCAAAGCGTCCTTGCCAGGGATGTCGCTCGAAGGCGCAATCTCGTCGTCGTCCTTCTCGCAAGTTGCCAACACAGCCCTGACCCCTCCCAATCAGAGTTCTGGTTGCATGCAGCTGTACTGGCCAATTGTCTGTCTTTGCTCTGAACCCCGCCACTTTCTGCTCCTCGAGCCCCACTCGTCACTGACTGACTCACCATGTCACCCTTCTAGTCTGCAGACTGATGGATTTGCCCTGACTGATTACTGCTTGCATGGTCTGACAAGCACCCTCTGACTTACAACTGCCGACGCCGCCGCAGTTGCTTGGCGGTCTCCCTGGTGTCGCATCGCCTCTCTGTCTTCAGTCACCTACAATCGCAAATGGGCTGCGCGCGAAAGACACGAGAGGAGGTTGAACATGCTTGCCTATATTGGTTCTTCACGAAGAAATGTGTCACCATCCACGCCGCAGTTTGCCAAGGCCAACTCGAACTTCGTGCGAGACCCTTCGAGATGTCAACCAAGGGCGAGGCGTTGACCCCCAAGGCCAGAGGGAGGTCGATGGCGCTGGCGAGCGGGCACTGACACGTCTACAAATACACCCCCCGCGATCACGCGTGCACAAGAGACCCCGTTCAAGAGTCAGGCGGCCGAACGCTGACCGCGCAGGTGTGAGCGCAGGAGTGAGTGCTCGCCCTCGGCGGCGCTCGGACCAGGCGAATGCGGGAACACCAGGCCCTTCTGAGCCCCTGATCTTGCCGAGTTCGGCACGCTCCCCGACAAGCCCCCCCTCTCCGCACCGACACTCCACAGTGGCCGCCCCTGGAAACGGGGAAGCCCCACAGTGCTGACGCCCCGAGGCAAAGTCCGCCGACCTGCGCCCGCCTCCGGCAGCTGGGCCCGCCGCCGTCCTGTGCCCGCCAGCCTCCCGCCCGCCTCCCGCCGAGGGCAGGGCGCGCCGCGGGCGAAACAGGGCACACGACGATCTGGCCATCGCTCGGACGTCCACTCCCTGTGTTTTTTTGTTCGGCGTCGTGCGTGGCGTTTTCGCCAACTGTTGAAGGATGCTCCTCGATGGTCCTCGCCGAAGGAAAACAGCACACGTCCGAGCGATGCCGAGCGATGGCCTCGGAGGCCTGCTCTGCGGGGGCCCCGCCGCCACCTCTCGTGCGCCCGCCCACGCGGGAGCGCCGCGGCGCGCGGGGCCTGGGGCGTCGTCGCGCCACTTCGCGCTGGTCCAACGGATGCGGTCTGCGGAGTGGGGGGGCACGCCAGGTCTCATAGGGAGGGGGGGGGGCGGGGGGGGGCAAAACCCTCCCCAACGAGCAGTTTCAGACTCCCCCCTAGCCTGGCCATGCAATCGGCGGCCTTCTGCCCAGACCGCCCCAAGCCTTCCAGGACAGCTCAGAGCAGGCAAAACAGACACCCCTTGTTATGAAATTCGGAGCAAGGGGGGAGGGAGGAGGGGAGAGGGAGAGTGGGGGGAGCGAGAGAAAGAGAGAGAGAGAGAGAACAAAAAAAAAAAAAACGCGGAGAGGGAGAGAGAGAGAGAGAGAGCGAATGAAAGAGAGAGGGTGGCAGAAAGAGAGAAAGAGAGAGAGAGAGAGTGAGGGCATCAAGGGGCCCGTTAACTTGTTTCGCAACTTGAACTCCTAGACATATTAGCCACTTTCCGAAGGCCAGCTTTCCGGCCCGAGTCAATGTCTGCCGACTCGAAGGGCCAGACACGAATCCCCAGAAGCCGAACATGGAGAAAGACATACAAGTAAGAAAAAGCAACGTCCAGGCAAGGCCCCCAAACATACAAAACGCACTGGCAAGCAGCAACACATGCCCTCGGAGAGGAGGGCAGGAGGAGGGGCATGCGGTTGCAGGAATGTCTGACTGCCGACAGCACTGTGCTCCGCACGCGCACCTTGCATGTAACAGGGGATACGTCAACCCCGAATGATTCCAGGATTCGTGGAGTTTTCGAATGGACCAGAAATTTGGTGCCCAACCCCGGGATATACGAGGGGGGGCGTCCATCCTTGATAAGAGTGCGTCCGAATAGTCCCCGTGGGGTTGCATCCCAGAACCCCCCTCCTTTTTTCAGCCGCTTCATATTTCGTCGAAAAGCAGGGGGTGGGATAGAAACATCGCCTGCGATGTTCGGCGTGCCCGAGGTCGGGGCGCGGCTGGTGGCATTCGCGTTTGTGCTGCGCTGGCGGATGGCACGCCAAGCGACCCTGGTCGACTGCGACGCAGCGTGGCTCTGCATGCGGACACCGAAGGCCTGGACTTCGGCACGGCGGCTCCCGACGCGCTTAGGGCAGCGCCGCGGGGGTCTCCCCTGGGGGCTGGCGCCGCGCTGTGGCGGGATGCGGACGACGATGCCGACGCCAGTGCCGCAGAGTCCAACGCGAAAGTGCACGCGACAACGCTGTCGGAGAAGCAGATGGGCACGGCAGTACAGTTGGTTGTGGGCCTTGCTCTGACTCTGCGCGGCACAGAATGACGTGCCCCTGCGGCGCCACGGTGTTCGCGCGCGCGTCGGCCGAGGCGGCCCGCGAGGCCGCGGCCGCGCCAGCGCCAGTGGCGGCGGAGGCCACGCCGAGCGGATACAGGGGATCGTGCCGGTCGTCGCGCTCCGCATGAAGCCGGTGGAGTTCCCTGGCGCGGTTCGGCGCGCGCGCTGCCCCGTAGCGGTCGTTCCGGCATCGCCGCGCGCTCCGCGACCGCCTCGAAGGGCCCCGGGGGGGGGCGACTGCCCTGCCGCGCCGACGGGCCGCTGAGGGGGGCGGCTGCCCTGTCGCGAGGGGGCGCGGCGGCTGGCCATGGCGCTGGAGGACCCCCGCAGGGGATCCTGGCACCGACCCACCCCAGGAGGCGCAATGCCATCTGCTCTGAATGGTCCCTGGGTTTCTTGCCGCCGTTCCGCTTTCCTTATTGTCAAGCGCGCAGTGTCGCTGCAAAGTTCAGGGTGCGTGTGTGCGTGTGGGTGCGTGCGGGCGTGGGCGGGTGTGCGTGGGTGCGTGCGCGCGCGTGCGTGTGTGTTCGACTTAGTTGCCCGCCCGTAGCGGAGACACCGCGTCATCGCGCCGTCTCGCACCAGGCTGCGCGCCAAGGCAAGCAATGCCGGCTGCTGTGGATGAGAGGGAGGAACGTGGGTGGGGCACGGTCCACTGTGCAACCACCCAACGCCAAACTACACACCCCCGCGCGCTGCTCTTGCCGCACCTATCCGCCTGGACCGGCCCCTTCCCGGCACTGGGCAAACCGACGCCCACGCGACTTGCGAGCAACACGCGCCACCTTGGTGGTTGCCGCTGTCGGTTTTGGGGCCGCACCGGGTCGAACCGTGGGCCATGGATGTTGGCCAGGCGCAGAAACCTCACCCCTGAAGCCGCACACGACGTCGTACCTGGCGTCGGGGGGTCCTGTGCCGGACGCTACCGTAAAAGATGTGGCGGAGTTGAAACCAATTCCAAGGCGAATCATGCCACTGCAGCTACCCACCTCGTCTACGACATGGTGGGTTCTGTGCACTGCGCCACCGAGCCCCGCACTCAATCGACCGAGGGCGAATCGACATGCTGCGGATTGACACCGTCCGCGCTGTCGCCTGGGACTGTTC
>CAUYUJ010016736.1:112154-134654 GCA_963575745.1 Prorocentrum cordatum | reverse complement strand
TGATTACGAACCTACTGCTCCACTGCTCCACTTATTCACTGTCCGCGCTGGAGACCGTCTCGGCGAGCGCGCAGATGACCATCACGCCGATCGCAGCGCGCCACCGTCGCAGGCAACTGTTACTGTTGCTGCTGCTGATCGCTGCCGTCACTGCCGCCACTGCCACTCGACATTCGCCGCCTGCTTCCACATGCGGGAGACGACGAGGGAACGGAGAAGGAGGAGGAGGAGGAGGAGGAAGAGGCGGAACAGGATAAGACAGGAGAGGAGAGAAGGCGAGAGGAGAAATCGGGAGAGAGGGAGGACAACGACTGAAGGAGGAAGATGATGAAGACGAGGGCACAGATGAGGACGAGGACGACGACCACCGCCACGGCGACCCCCACCACTACCACGACCACGAAAGGAGGAGACAGGATGGAGGAGAAGGGGGAGCAGGAGGACGACGGCAGGGTGAGCACGATGATGACGACAACGACAGGGACGACCACAGAAGGGGGACGGGGGAGGAGAGAGAGGAAGGAAGGGAGGAGGGACGTGTTGGGAGCGTTTTGCTGAGCACAGCCTGCGGGCGGGACCGGGGAGGACGGAGGAGCGACCACGGAGGAAAGCGCAAACGGAGGAGGACGGAGGCCGCAGGAGAGCGACAGCAGGACGACGCTGGCGCGGATATGGCGAGACACCCGAAGTGCTCGGCGGGGCGCCGCCATCCGCCGCGGCGCCCAGAGCTGCAGGCTGCCGACGGCCCAGGCGACGCGGGGGGCGGCGACGCGGGGCCGCGGCGAGGGCGGTGCGGGCCGGGTGGAGCCGTGGCCGAGGCGGCCTGTGCGGGAGGCGGCGGTGCAAGGGGCTCCCGGGCACGTCGGCTCGAGGGCCACTGTTGGCCTTGCCTCGTCGGCGGGCACGATGCACATCCATATCATCCACTGCGTCTCGGACTTTCTGGGAAGGGGCGCCAACAGGCCGCGGCGCGGTGGATATGGAAAAGAGTCGGACCTCCAGGGGCGGAGTTGCTTTATCCACATCCACGGCGCCTGTGGCATCGGAGGAAGAAAGCCCGAAACTTCAAGACGCAGTGGATATGGATCAAAATCTTGCCCGCGTTGTCGGCGCGAGATCTGCTGTTGGGTGTGGCGCCGCAGCCTCCGACGGCCTGCTCGAGGCTACTGGCCTCGTCGCCCAAACGGCACGCAAAGCAGACCTGGGCTCGAGCCGTCGTCGGGCAAGGGGGGGGGGGCGCTGCTGCATGGCGTTGCCGTCGCCCGTGCCACGTCCCAGGCCCAGCGGATCGTGGGCGTCGTCGCCACTGGGGATTGGGCTTGCCAGGCGGGCCACGGCGGCACCACCCCGGGCGGGGGTCGCCGGGGGGGGGGGACCCGCGAGCGCCAGGTCGCGCGCCCCAGCGTGTGACTGGCCTCGCGGCCGCCAGGTCCCCCTCGCGCGACGGGCAGGCAGGGGCCAGGGCGAGGCAGCGCAGGTCGCGGAGAGCACCCGCCGAGCTTCACAGGGCAGGAGACACCGCGCAGGCGCCGGGTGGCCGCCCAGACGACCGTCCGCAGCAGGCGGGGGCCGCGAGCTGCCGCGATCGCCACCTCGTCGGCGCAGCGGCTGACGCCCTCGGCGATGGCGGCCCCTCGTCGACGCCCGCGCGAGGCAAGTGGCCGTCAACCTCCTCCACGCGCCAAAGACCAGGCTTGCGGCGACCGCCGCCGCGATCCCCCGCCGAAGGTCCACGCGAGCCCGGTGGGGCGCCGAGCCGCCGCGGAGGAGGGCAGCGAAGCGGTCGACCACCACGCCGCGGCGAGCGCGGCCGCGAGCTGACTGTCCGGCCGCGCCAGCACGGGAGGCAGCCTCCCTGGTGGACCCAACAGGAGGTCCAGCGAAAAGGGGGTGGTGCAATAGATCTGGTGCAATCGATTTGTGGGGGTGCCAATAGATTTGGGGTGTGCGATACATGTCCGGGCGCGAATGTATTGCTGGACTTTCGCGCGCAATGCACGAGTTGCAATACAATGAAATACAATTCTCACGCGCAGTGCATTTGCAATACGACGATTGGCCCCAAACCTATTGCACCACCCCCTTTCAGCTGGACCCTCGATCGGGTCACATGGAGCCTCATCGCGCAGCACGTCTCGGGCGTCAAGCGGCGATGGGCCGACGGCCTGGGCGACGCCAGCCATGACTCCCGCCGAGGCAAGGAGGGGCTGCACGGGATTGGCACGCGCGCGCGCGCCAGCGGCGGCAAGGCGGCCCCGTCGGCCCCGGCGCGGGCGAGCACATCGCATCCTTCTCCCGCGGACGCCCCGCGGCGGCCGATCAGGCCGACGGCGCCAGCGCGCCCGACGCCCAGGGCGCGCCCAGGAGTCGCGCAGGATTCGGCCATGACAGGCGGGGCAGCGACGCACTGGCGATGGCGGGAGAGAGGGGGTCGGCGAGGAGCGCGCTGCGCAGCAGACCGCGGAGGCCGCGCCCGGCGCGCGACCGGCGGAGAGACAGGCGCACCCCGCTGCCCGCCGGAGCAGGCGCTCCCCATGCGCCCCCCGAGGCAGTCGCCGCACGCAAAAGGGCGCAGGTCTCCCCGGTGTCCTCGCCGCTGTCGTCGCCAGCGTCGGCGCGCAGTCGCAGCGATCGCCCCGGGCCTGCTGCCTCCTCGGCACCGCCGCCCAATGCAGGAGCCTGCTGCAGAGTCGGGGCCGATTCGGGCGGGCGGCGATGGGGGGCGACCGAGAGGGGGGCGATAGGAGAAAGGCCCCAGAGTGGCCCTCTAGGGCCCCTAACATTGGAGCCAGCTGGCGCTGCAAAGGGGCCCCAAAGGGCCCCGTCACGACCTTTTCTTCCCCCCCCCCGATTGGGTCACCCCCCATTGCCACTCGCCCAGCTGATGGTCGACGCTGGGAAGACTGACCATTTTCTTATTAGGCTGGAGGGCTCAGGGTGAAAACCATCTGGGCTTTTTGCACCTCGAAAACCAATCCGTCCTGGGATTCACCTTTTGCAGAGTCAGGCCTCGAAAATCCATCGAACCGGCATTGCAGACTTCACCCTCTGCCCTCCGCCCAAAGAAAATGCTCGGGAAGATCGGCGCCGCGCTGGCCCCGCGCCCCCCGCGCCCCGCGGTCTTGCGATTGCGGGGCGCCCGCCGTGCCCTGCAGCCGCGGTCGAGCCTTGCGCCGCGGGCTCCCGGGCCCGCCCGCGAGGGACCCGCGGCACGCTCCGCGCCGACGCGACGCTGTCAGCGGCGCGTCCCACTGCGAGGCTGATCCGCCAGGGCACGGTAGACTCACATGGGGCTGACTCAGCATCGGTTGTCTGGGCGCCGGTTCCCACGCGGCGGGTGCACCGCAGCGAACTGCCTGGCGTTGGCATCGCACGTTCTTGACCAACAAGCACCCGCCCACGGACCTCGCTGGGACTCCTGTTATGGGGAGCAAGAGACTCGCGCTGGGGGATCGGCCAGGCAAGGCGTCGATGCTATGGCCGCGCCCCCTCTGGAGCTCGAAGGGTTCACAGGTTGCCTGGAGGCGGCTCTCTTTGCCCGACGGCCTGACAACTGAGCGGCAAAGTGCGCGAGGTGGGTGACCGGGTCGGTCTACCGCCCGCTCCCCGTGGAAAATTGGCATTCGAGCGTACGCGAGCGCTCTCTGGCGGACCCTCCGGGATGAAGGGCTATCGCCGAGAGCTGCTGCGCAGCACTCGTGCTTGCGGCCAGAATGCTCCACGCGAGGAGGCGACCCACCCAGTCCATCAAGGGCATGTCCTCTCAGTCTAGCGGCGCCCGGCTTCCCTGCTCAAGACCAGGCAGTTTAACCCCGCCGCAGGACATCAAGACGGCATCCAGTGATGCTGGAAAACTTTCTGGCGCGGCCGAACTTCCTCGGAGGCGCGCGACACGATGGTCTCCTCGTGGCTTGGGCCCGCTATCGCGCGCGAGCGCTGTCCACGCGCCCCGTTTCTCACTTCTGGCGACGCATTTGTGGGCGCCAACGCGATCGCGGGAGGTCGCTTTTTGCTTCCGCCGGCCCCCACCGACCTATCGCCGGCTTCCGCCGGAGGAGCCGCCGCCGTTCTGCTTCCGCCGCCTTCCGCCGCGGAGGAGAGGGCAGCTCCTTCGACCTCGCATGCAGGGCCCTTCCTGGAGCGCCCCACAGGGCCCCCTGGTCGCCCTGGACCCCAGAGTGCAGATGCCCTGAGATCCGACGCCTCGAAAAAGATGAGACATCGTGAACAATCACGACCGGAGCCCCGGACCCCATCTCTCCGCGCCACCCTTCGAGCCGCATCCCTTGCCGAGTGTCCCGGGGCCCGAAGCTGCGCGAAAACGCCCAGCTCGAGATCGAGTCGCCAGGATCTCAGGGTGTCTTCCCTGACCTTCCAGAGAGCTATTTTTCTTAGCACTCGAGACCTGAAAGCTGGAGAAGCTGAGCGACACGGCCTAGAACCAAGACGCAGAATTGCTCTGGGATAGGTTTTTAGTCGGGTGCTATTTCCCTGACCTTCCAGGAAGGCTAAAAAATGGCGCCCGACTTAAAAACCTATCCCAGAGCTATTATACGTCTTGGCTTTAGGCTGTTTCGTTTCGTTTTTTTGTTTTTAGGCCTCCCGTGCTAAAAAATAGCTCTCTGGAAGGTCAGGGTTTTTAGCCCTCCTGGAAGGTCCGAGCTCGTTCCGCGCCCGCTGGCACTCTTGCGGGCCTCCAGCGGCGAGCCCGCCGCCGCGCTCCCTCCGCCGGCCTTCCCGCGGCTGGCGAGGAGGCGCCCCGAGGGCGAGGCCCCCCGGCGCGCGCCCAGTGGGGGGCGGCGCCCCCCGCCCTGACGCGGAGGCGGGGCCCCTCCCAGAGGCGAAGGAGGTCAGGCGGAGGAGGAGGAGGAGGAGGAGGAGGAGGAGGAGGAGGAGGAGGAGGAGGTCAGGCGGAGGAGGAGAGGAGGAGGAGAGGAGAGGAGGAAGGAGAGGAGGAGGAGAGGAGGAGGAGGAGGAGGAAGGAGGAGGAGGAGGAGGAGGAGGAAGAGGAGGAGGAGGAGGAGGAGGAGGAGGAGGAGGAGGAGGAGGAGGTCGACTCCTCGGCCCCTCGAGAGCGAGGAGCCCTCGCGACTGCGCGGCCCACGCGCGGCCCGCCGCCCCGCCCGCGGCGCACGCGGAGGCTCGCGCGGGAAGGGCCTGCCGCAGGGGCGGCGGAGCATCCGCGCCGCAGGGCGACCCTCGTCGGCCCCGACGGGCTCCCTCGGAGAGGGGCCGCCCGCGGACTCTCGCAGCAGCCCGCCGACGAGGTGCGCGCCGCCGCGCTCGCAGAGCCCGCCCGCGGGGCCTCCGAGTGGCTCGCCGGAAAGCCCCAAGCCTGCGGCCCGCCCCCGCGGCGGCGGCGCCCTCGAGGCGCCGGCGCCCGGCGCCGGGCAGGGGCCCGAGTCGCTGCGTCGGGGGCACGGCCCGCGGTGGGGTTCCCTCCCAGACCGCCGCCTGGGGGGTCGACCTCCGCGGACCTCCACGGGCGGAGCATATGTCATATGGGCACATTCGGAAGCCCACTCGTGGTCTTCCGCAAAAGCTCGCAGGTGAGCACCACGACCGCTTTCCGGGCGCTCCCGCGCGCCAGCGGGGGCCCTGCGGTCTCGCCTCCTCTGGGGGCCCCTCGTCGGGCGTCCCTCGCAGGCGGGCTGGCCGGCGGCCATCTTGGCTCAGGCCCTCTTCTGGGGTTCAGCTAAGGGGTCCGCCCAGGACGGCAGCGCGGCGGAGCTGCACCCAGCGCTCGGGAGAAGTCCCCTGCGTAGAGTCGCCGCCGTTGCCGTCCTCGCCGCGTCGTTCTCTGCGCCTGCCTCGGGGCCGGGGGCCGGGGCCGAGGGGGGCCATGGCCCGCCGACGCTCTGCAAGGGGCAGCAGGCGACCGCAACCACATCGAGGACGCACTCTGGGGGATGTCTCGCGCATGCCAAAGTTCGCCGGAGCACCGCAGCCAGCTTCGCACTGGCCGCGGTCGATGCGGCGTCCCAGGACGGCCAAACCGACCACGGCCACGACCAAAGTGCTCACGTCGAGGTCGGTGGGTTCCGAGGGGGCCTCCCGAAAAATTCACTTCGTCGCGGTCGCGGCTCCGTGTGGCGCCCAGACCCTCGGCGTCCAGCCTACGCGGCAGGCGCCCGCTGAACCACGCCCTGCCGCAGCCTAAAACGAAGCCAAGACGAGGACAGCACCGGGTCACGGCACATCGGCGCCTCCCGGAGATCCTGCGGCTCTGGCGGATGTCTCCGGCGCCGCGGCCTCCTCGGAGCGTTCCAGAACGCTCTGAGAGCGTCCCGGGGCGCTCTTTCACGGATGCATCCTCGTCCCAGCCCCGCCCGGCAGCACCCCTCTCGGCCCCCTCGCCCGCGGCGCAACTGGGCCGCGCGGGCCAGGGCGCCGCGCGGCAGGGCGCGCGCCAGGGGAGCTCGGCAGCGCGCGCGCGCGCGCGGGCAGCGGCGGCCCGCGGCGCCCGCGGAGCGGCGGGCAGCCGCGGGCGCATCCGCAGCGGTCGGGGTTGCCGCGAAGGCGCCCCGGGCCCAAGGTGCCCCCAGCTGGCGGCTCCGTGCGGGAGCCTCTGGGGCCCCTGGGCCACGTGAGAGGCGCTCTGGAGGCCGCGGGAGCCCACTCGGAAAAACCTCGAGGGCGCCTCTGTGGCGCCGGAGGAGGAGGAGGAGGAGGAGGAGGAGGAGGAGGAGGTGGAGGAGGGAGGAGGGAGGAGGAGGAGGAGGAGGAGGAGGGAGGAGGAGGAGGAGGAGGAGGAGGAGAGGAGGAGGAGGAGAGGAGGAGGAGGAGGGAGGAGGGAGGAGGGAGGAGGGAGGAGGGAGGAGGGAGGAGGAGGACAGGGAGGAGGGAGGAGGGAGGGAGGAGGCGGGAGGAGGGAGGAGGGAGGGAGGAGGAGGAGGAGGAAGAGGAGGAGGAGGAGGAGGAGGAGGAGGAGGAGGAGGAGGAGGAAACGCCCAACACGGGGGCGGCAGCGCTGACGCCTCTGCGGCTGCACGGGGTGCCCGCAGCGGCCGTCGCGCCGGAGAGCACTGGCCCCCTCTCCGCCCCGCGGGGGGCGGCGGCCTCGGCCGAGCGAGGAGGCAGCGCGGGCGCGCCCCGCGCCGCCTCGCGGTGCAGCTGGCAGCAGCCGCAGCAGCAGCGAGGACGGCGCGCCGCAGGCGCTCCCCGCGGGCGAGGCGCGTCTCGGGGCCCGCGAGGGCCACGGGGGTGCGCCCTGCCCGCGCGTCTACGCCGTGGCTCAGGAGAACAACGTCGCTGGAGCCACCCAGGCGAACGAGTTCACCATCCATCTGGCCGAACATGGTCTGCGTGAACCAGTCGTCCGGGTCGACGCCGCCCACGAAGGCCCGGAAGCGGTCGTAGAGGTCGTCCATCACGGCGAACTTCTCGGCCACAATGCGCCGTGATCACATGCGCCGTGAGGAGGAAGGCGTTCTGCTCCGCGTCCGAAAAGTTCGTCATGACGGCCAGCGGCGGCGGAAGGCCACGCCGGGTCCGCTCAGGGATGATGCTGGGGCACTCCCCAAGCATGTGCTTGGTAGAATTCTAGACGTTACACACTCTGCAAGCATGAGGCACCCGGTTCGTCAAGTGGTGGAGCCTGTCCGCAGAAAGCATCCGCACCCACGCAGCACATCCACGCCCATGGTCTGTCTCGCGGGCCCTGTTTGCCGCCGATGAAGTGGCGCCAGCTGTCCACGCAGATGCTGCGCACTGCGATGTCCACCCGGCGGCTGGACGTCGAGACGGCCGAAATGCATGCTCGCCAGGCGTCCTGGACCAAGTGGCCGAGCTGGCGCTGGCGACTGGTGTCCAGACACGCCTGCTCCCCGCAGAAGATGCAATGGAACGGCAACTCTGCAAGGAAGAAGCCCATCTCGGACACGATCTCCTGGACGCGAAGGACCCGTCGCTGGGCTGACAAGGCCTCGCCGGCGGCCTCGCGCTGGCCCCATCCTGTTCCACTGGTGCCGGATGATCGCGTGGGCGCCGTTCTGGAGCGACCGCCGCAGCTGGGAAATCACCGTGCTGAATATAACTCCTGTAGGTTCCATTTTTCCATTTTTCTGCCTCACAGTCGTGAGGCGCTCCGTCTTCTCGTCACGCTTCTTCTAGTTACCCGAAGAGTCGCCAATCGCGCGCTCTTCTGCCCACGCGTCCTTCCGGATGCATGGCTCAGTGGTGGTGGTGGAGGTTCCACCCTTGTCATGTAAGAGCCCTCGTGGCCCCGCGATGGCGCCACGGCTGGAACTGGCGGCCATGAGGACCCGCTCCGCAGCCGAGCGGGCGCTCTGCAGGTCCTGCCCCGAGAACCCGCGGCGCGCCCCAATTTCACGGGCCCCACGGAAGGCGAGAGCAAGCAGCACTCTCCTGCCCGAGGGGGAGGAGGGAAGAGGAGGAGGAGGAGAAGGAGGAGGAGGAGGAGAAGGAGGAGGAGGAGGAGGAGGAGGAGGAGGAGGTCAGGAGGAGGAGGAGGAGGTCAGGAGGAGGAGGAAGGAGGAGGAGGAGGAGGAGGAGAGGAGGAGGAGGAGGAGGAGGGGGAGGAGGAGGAGGGGGGAGGAGGAGAGGAGGGAGGAGGAGGGAGGAGCAGGAGGAGAGGAGAGGAAGAGGTCAGGAGGAGAGAGGAGGAGGAGGTCAGGAGGAGTGAGGAGGAGGAGGAGGAGGAGAAGCCAGGAGGAGGAGGAGGAGGAGGAGGAGGAGGGCGGAGGAGGAGAGGAGGAGGAGAAGGAGAGGAGAGAGGAGGAGGAGGAGGAGGTCAGGAGGAGGGAGGAGGAGGAGGTCAGGAGGTGAGAGGAGGAGGAGGAGGAGAGGCGGAGGAGGAGGAGGAGGAGGAGGAGGAGGAGGAGGGAGGAGGAGGAGGAGGTCAGGAGGAGGAGGAGGTCAGGAGGAGGAGGAGGGAGGAGGCGGAGGGAAAAGGAGGCAAGAGGAGGAGGAGGAGGAGGAGGAGGAGGAGGAAAATCGGCAGCGTCCACTGCGCGCTCAGCTCTCAGCAGATCTTCTCCTTCACTGTCGTGGAAAACCGGTGTTCCGCCCGCAGAGCCGGGCCTCGGTGGGTAGTTTTGCCCGCGAGGTCCAAGCGCACGCCGAGCGAGTCGACGCGGGTGTTTGGAACGATGCCACGTGGCAGGTCGCGCACCCTGAACTAGACGAGCGCGTTCCACTACTCGCAAAGTAAATACTCGCAAATGGCCTGGATCCGCCGTGGGGGATCTACGAAAAATTACATCAAAGCTGACAAATGTTTGTTCGGACGTTTGCGAGTGTGGAACGCGCTCGGTGATGAACGCCGCTTTCGTCTCCTTGCCCTGGTCTTCGCGCTGGCCCGACAAGCGGTCGAGCTCCACTGGCGTCCCCGCGAGCCGCCGAGGCCTGCGTCCAGGTGTGCTGCCGACGGCAGTCCTGTCGTCCACGTGCGTGTCGAGCTGGACCTCGGGACGGCATCCAGCTAAAGCTGCGCATGCTGCTGGTGACGTGGAGTCGCCTCGCCAGGCGCCCAAACGAAGGTGGGGCGGGCGACATTGGAGAGGAACAGAAGAAACGCGCGCGCGATTTCTCCGTCATGCCCATCTGGCGCGCGAGACGGGCGACCCAGATAGGGCAGATCTGGCCGAGTGCGTTCTTCAAATCGAGAGAACGCGTTTCACGGGCGCTTGCCTTGGGAACATTCGGCGGCGCGTTTCGACCTGGGGGGTGAGCCCCGCCGTCGGTCAAAACCAAGGGGACTGCCCTCCCCCAAACCCCAAACCCCCCTCCCCTTTCCAAGGGAGGGGGGGGTTCACCTCCCCCCCCCTTCGGCGCCGGCGCCAGCGCAGGCGGCCGCCAGCAGCGCCGACGGCGGGGACGCGGCGACGATGACCAGAGGCAGCCCAAGGGGGGGGGGGATTGATTCAACCCGCCCCCCCCCCGGGCCCGCTCCCTTGGCGCCGGCGCCGGCGCTGGCGGCGGCCAGCAGCGCCGGCGCTGGCACCGGCGACGGCGGAGACGCACCGACGATTACCACCACTACCACCACCACCACCATACCACCACCATCACCATCGCCTCAACCCACCACCACCACCACCACCAACAACCCACCACCACACAACCGTCACCATCACCACCACCACCACCACCACAGCCACCACCACCACCACAACAACTACCACCACCACAACTCACCATCACCACCACCACCACCACAAAAACCCACCACCACTACCACCACCACCACAATCTACCACACCACCACCACAACCACCGCCACAACCACCACCACTAACAGCAGCACAACCCACCACCACCACCACAAATCACCACACCACCACCACAACCACCGCCACCACCACCAGCACCACCTCCACAAACCACCGCCACCACCACAACCCACCACCACCACAACCCACCACCACCACCAACACCACAAACCACCTCCACACCACCACCCAACCACCACCACACCACCACCACCACCCACCACCACCACCACCACCACCACCACCACCACCACCACCACCACCACCACCGTCGTCCTCGTCGACGCTCCCCACCGCCGCCGGGGGAGGGTTCCGGTTCCACCCCCCCCCCCCCCTCCAGGCGACCACAGAGCGCGCTCTTTCTTCAGATCGCTCTTGGATTGCCCGCTGCGCGTCCGCGAGGGGGCGCCTCCAGCGCGCTGCCTAGCAGCGCGCGGGGCGCACGGGCGTGCCGGCGTGCAGTCGGATGAAGGGCACCACGCGCCGAGGTACCAGGGTTCCCGTGGGCACCAGGCCAGGGGAGCAGAGAGAGTGCAAAGGATGCCCAGAATCGAGGGATGCCGAGGGTGTCGCGCTTCGAAGGAGCATCCTCAAGGCCAGATTTGGCCACACATCGTGGACAGCATGTGGCGAGGGATCTTGACGTAGTACCCCACGCGTGCCGCCGTCTTGAAGAACAGGACCACTTGGGAGGACAAGGGGGGCCTGATGGTCAGGAGGGGGCCTTGGAGAGCAACCTGAGCGGAGGCGACGAGGACCTCCCGCCACAGAGACTAGAGCATCAGGGCGAAAAGGTCGACTGTGGCCAACGATCTGCACGCCACCATGCAGCTCATCGTGGTCAGGCAGACTGGAGGGATGAGGGAGGAGGGAACACGGGGTGAACGAGGGAAGAGGAGCGAGGGAAAGGCAGGAGGGATAGGGCAGGAGGCACGGGGGATTGGATTGGATTGGACCCGTGGAAAGAAACAGTGTGAACATCCTGGCAAGGTGACGCGCCTATCTTTCAAGCTTGAAGAGGCACGGGGGGGGGCAGGAGGGAGGAGGGAGGAGGGAAGACGGGAACACGGAAGGGAGCAGGGAGGAGAGATGATGGAGGAGGACGGACGGGGCACGAGGGAGGAGGCAGGAGGCAGGAGGCAGAGGGGAGGAGGGAGGAAACGAGTGCCGGGGAAGGCAGAGAGGGAGCACGATCGGGGACAGCAGTTTCGGGAGCAGGAGCGGAAGCGGCAGCAGCAGCAGCAGCAGCACGAGGCCTCCCGACATCCTCGACACGCCCCTGCTGCCACCAGCTCCGGAGCTTCCTCCCGGCCTCTTGAGCCGCCTCATGGCCGACGAGCGGCAGGGCGACTGACAGAGCCGCCTACGACTTAATCAACTAGGGGAACAAAAAGTGGCATAAGCATAAAGACTCGGAGGTCCGCGCGGATTTCTCGGATCGGCGCTGGACCCCCCTCCCTGGCGCGCGGAGAGCGCCAAGGGCGGCGCCGGAGGCGCCGCCTGGGGGCCCCAGCGCCGATCCGAGAAATCCGCGCGGACCTCAGAGTTTTTATGTTTATGCCACTATTTGTTCCCCTATCGAAGAAGCGAATGTCAGCAGCGCGACCAGCTATACAGAGCAGGCCTCGCGAAGGCCGCGCTGCTGCGCTTTGGCTGCCGGCGTCCTTCTCCGAAGTGGAGGGCAGAGGGCCCAGACTTCCGAAGGCGCGTCGAAGACAAGATCTAAGTCGGGCCTGTCCTCCTACAGGGGGATTCTGGACGAAACAAGAATATTCAAAAAATGCACCGAAATGGTCAAAAAATGACCCAAAATTAGTCCCCTGACTATTTTTGACTATTTTTGAATTCTCGTCCTTTAGAGGGACACGCCCGACTTAAGACAAGATGGGTGCTTCATCCTTCGATGCAGCCTCCAGGGGACCAAGGGGAGCGGCGCTGATGCTGGAGGCCACTGGCAGACCCTGCGCTTAGGCGAGGAGGCCAGAGCGAGAGAGAGAGAGAGAGAGAGCAGGGAAGGTTAGGTCGGGCACGTCCTCCTGCTGGCGGGTCTGGGAAGAGGAATGGAAATCAGTCAAACATTCCCAAAAATAGTCGAAAACTCGTCCCTGGACTAGTCTTCTACCATTCTTGAGCATTCCTCCTGTAGAGGGACATGCCTGACTCACAGGTAAGGGCAGCCGCAGGCCTGCAGGGACACAGCCACTGCCAGTGCAGAGGGCAGCAGGAAGGGCCGGGAGGGGAGGCGAGGGGCAGCGAACATCGCTCCGCGGAAGAAACCAGGCGCACACGACGCTGAGTTTTACAGCGGCGCTTGGCACAGGAGATGGCGCATCCCCCCCGACTGGGTCGCAGTCTGCCATGGCCGAGTCCACGGGAAGAACGGTTGCAGATCTGCCGGCCCCGCCCCCAGAGGGGCCTCCAGGGTGTGAGCCGACACGCTGCATTGGTTTCAGAGCATGGCTTCGGTGATGGATGATACAGCTGACGGTTGACAGGTCCGATGGGGAGAATTCTTTGAAGAACTCTGAGGACACACCCTCCCTGATCTCCAGCCTTCTTCCCGAGGGCGCCCCGGGATTCGCCATGAGGGCACCAGGGAAGAAAAGATCGTGGGGCCCCCCATGGCAGACCGGATTCTGGCTCGATGCGCTCCTTGCACTGGGCGCGGCAGCCTGAACCCTGCCCCTCCCCGGCAGGGTCCCCCCCGGCCAGCCCACCAAGGACGCCTCCCGCAGCAGCCTGGGTGGTGCCGCCTCGACTACGGCCTCCCCACGAGCCCGTTTGAAGGGGAACTGGGACACACAAATAAATACACACAAATAAAAATATCCCCCATATTTTCAAATATGTTCTGGGTTCTTGTCTTCCCCCCCACTTCCCACATTTTTCCATATTTTCTGGGGATCGGCGATTAATTGTGTCTGTGTGTTCTTTCCCCTCCTGACCTTTTTAGAACGCATGAAGTCCTGCGCTCCGCCAGCCACGGCCCCCCCCCTTTCGAAGTGCGCCGCCCCCACGGCCACGACCCCACTTGACGAACACGGCGGCGGGCCCGCGCCCCCAGAGCAGCGGGGCCCCCTTGCAGATGACGATCGATCCAGGCTGCCAGGGCCACGAACCCCCTTTGCCGACAACCACGCGTCTGCACTCCCAGGGCCAGGATCCGTTGCACGCTGCCGGGAGTCAGCGCTCCTAGGACTACCGACCCCCGGTGGGGGGGAGGGGGAGGGGGAGGGGAACGAAGAGGAGGGAGGAGGGAGGAGGGAGGAGGGAGGAGGGAGGAGGGAGGAGGGAGGAGGGGAGGAGGGAGGAGGAGAGGAGGGAGGAGGAGGAGGAGGAGGAGGAGAGGAGGAGGAGGAGGAGGAGGAGGAGGATCAGCTGTACACTGCCAGGAGCCAGCGCTCCTAGGGCTACGACCCCCGGCGAACTGCAGCGAGTCCGCGCTCCTGCGGCCGCGACCCCCTCAGGAACTACAGCGGGTCCGAACCCCCAGGGTGGCGACCCCTCGCAGGCTCCAGGGCCGCGATAACGGCGATGCTGCTTGACGGTGGTGCCGGGAACTAAGCTGCAGGAGATCACGAACACGCATTCCTACATCTCCAGCATGCGAACGTATAGAACGAAAACGACACAGCGACTTGCAGAAAAACACGAGCCACGCATGCCCACAATACCGAGACCTGCATCGCCATTACCTACTTCGCCGTTACCGCGTCTACGGGAACGTATGCGCTACCATGGCCACGCCCCCTGTAAATGGTAAAGGAGTCGCGCTCACAGGGCCACGACACCATAATCATTGCAGAAGATAAGAATGCCACCAGGGCTACGATCCAGTCATGACTGCAGGCTATGCGCTCTCAAGGCCACGATCCCGTGTCACTGACGAAAGACCCGTGCTCCCTGGGCAACGACCCCTGGCCAAGGACAAGACAGACTCCACGCTCCCACAACCACGCTCTTTTGTACAATACCACGCAAGAGCCGCGCCCCCAGGGCCACACAACCCGTGCGAAAGTCGCGATGGTACCGCGCATCCAGGGCCACAATCTCCTTCGCAAACACAGTCGACCGGTATCAGAAGGATGCACGATAAGGATGCAAGTGCCTTGGACGCCCAATTCGAAGCTTTCCGAGCGGGGCACGGCCAACAAAAGTGGCCAAGGATGGACCGAGGAGGCCGGGATGCAAAGGTACCCTTGGGAAGGTTGCCCATCCTTACTATGCGGATTACGTGCAACAAGTGTTTCGCGCACCGCGCCCACGGGGCCGTAACCCCTAGCAGACCACAAAGTCTCCGCGCTCCCAGGGCCGCGATGCTGAGTTCAATATCGCCAACAATCCGCGCTCCCAGCATCATAACCAACTTTAAAGCAAGGTGAATGTACGTTCCCAGGGCACCCGCCCCTTATACATCGCGGTGGGCCCATGCGTTCAAGACGAAAATCGAACGAATATCCGCAGTGACTCCATGTTGTTTATGCGTTGCCCAAGAGCCCGCAAGTGGGCAGCACACATTTCTCCAAGGGCACCATGGAAATTCTCCAGGAAGCTCCAGCTAGCTACAACGAGCAGCAGTGTGCCCGAGATACTGCCCTGATGGTACCCACCCCAGGATGGGCTGCTTGGAAGAAGGGAGGCCCTCGGACTACCCGAACCTGCTCCAGGGACGGCCCCGAGAACTTCCCCGGGCGGAGGACAAGAAGGTGCTGGATGTGGAGGAGCAGGAGGAGGAGGAGGAGGAGGAGGAGGAGGACGACGAGGAGGAGGAGCTTGCTTGCTTGCACGCGGCTGCTGGACAAGATTACGAGGTACTCCGATGCTCGCGAGAAACATCTAACGCGTATGCACACCAGCACTCGTGCACATGGTGACTGACCACACGCTGCATGCGAGCTGTGCAACCCGTCGCGGGGTAAAACTGCTATGAAGATTCACATGTCCGCCGTCCGCACCATGCTGGTGCTGCTGCTATGCCAGGTGCGCACGGCTGCGCATCCCGAAGCTCGATGGCTCCGAGGCAGTGCGTGCACATCGGTCCAGAGATACTACCCCACCGAGACGATCAGTGGCCTCGACGGTTGCCGACTCTAGTCGGTCCCAAAGAGGGAAGGCGTCTTTGTCCCCCCCACAGCCCCCGCGATAATCCGTCAGAACACCGCGAGCACGGCGAAGCCGCGGGGGCCGTAGGGGGGGGCCAGACTCTACATATATCCCACCTCCTCCCCCGACTCGGACGACAATGACACGACCCCTCCAACATCTGGGCGCAGGGCGGCGAAGCTGCATCCGACAGGCTCACCTGCTGGGCTCAAGCCGCCTTCAGCGCGTCGATCCAGGCGCTGATCTCGTCCTCCATGTATCCCGAGGGGGCCATGCCACTCGTCACCTGGGCGCCCATCGCGTGCAGCGAGGCCGCGATCACCCCCTCCTTGGTCTTGTCGTCGAGGGCCAGCACGATCTTGATCATGTCCTCGTCCTTGCAGCTCTCCAACCTGCACAGGCGGACGTCCGTGGGCGGGGCCTCGACGAACTCCTGCTTCATCGCCTCCAGCGCCCTGCGGTTGACCGCCCCGACCTCCTCGGCCGCCAGACTCTCGACGAGCGCCGCGAAGAGAGCTGGGGCGGGGGGCCCCAGCGTGCGCAGCTCCTTCTGGATCTCCTCGGCCTTCGTCGCCGCCTCCTTCTCGGCCCCCGCGTCGGTGCCGCTCGCCTTCTTGGCGTCCTCCTTGTACTTGCCTATCTGCGTGCGGAAGTTCGCCGCGTGGTCCGAGAAATCCTTCGACTCCTGCTGCGTGGCCTTCACCACGCTGCTCTTCTCCTCTATCAGGATGGTCCTGGTGGCGATCCCCCATAGTGCCCGCGATTTCTGGGTGAGCTGGGCCACTTGCATACTCAGCAGTAGCAGGATCTCTCGGAGGCCAGCATCCTTGGTGTTCAACTTGCGGTCCTTCTGCTCGGCTCGCCTCCGACCGCCACGTCTGACCTTCGGCTTGGTCCCCGAGCCCTCGTTGCCTCCGCCGACACGTTGGAGTCGTGCTCCCCCCTCGGCTCGAGCTCCCTCGCGCTGCTGACTCTCGTCGCCGCCGTTGGACGCCTGCCCACCAGTCGGCGACAGAGCCAAGGAGCCCCCCTTGCGTGGGCGCCACCTCCCCGACTTCTCCACTCCCATTAGGTAAGAGAGCGGTGCTGCTGACAAACAAGCGCTCAACTGTGCGAATCTCACTTCCTCTCAGACGTGGTCCTGAAGCGGGCGCTGCAAGCCTTTTCACCCTCGGCCTTGGTCTGGACGGTGCAGGTCTCGGCGTGACGACTGAGATGGATCTGCCCTCCTGCGTCGGCGGCAGGCGCGAGCACAAGTGGCTGCGGAGGTTCTCGTAGGTCGCGAACGAGGACTGGCACAGCGCGCACACGTGCGTAGTAGGTGGGAGGTGCGTGTACGGGTACGCCGTGTTGTGCTTGATGCATCTCCCAGCGTGCCATGACCGTGCCAGATGCCTCACCGCCTCCCCCCTGCTCTGAAAGACCGTGTTGCAGTTGACGCATGCATTGCTAGGCGTAAGAATATTGAATAAACTCTGTCCCCCATGCCCTTGTTGTCGAGACTGACATACATGTGCTACGAGCGCTGCACGCGTGCGAAAACTCTGTCCACATACCGGGTCATCTGGGCCGGCTCTGATCGTGCAAACAAAGACGTCCGCTTCTCCTTTTTCCCAAGTCAGCGGATCGTCCTGGGCGGCTGGCACAGCGTCCGCCAGGCAAGGTGGCGGTGCCCACTGTACTGCAGCAAAGGCGCTGCGCAGGCACCGCGGATCAAAACAGGTGAAGAGGTAGTTCACCTCCTCGTCCCACAGCAGGTCCAGCACAGAGCCAAACCCCCACACCTCAGCGAATGACTCCGCTTCAGGTGCGCTGCACATCACCTCCAAGTCCTGTCGGAGCTGACGCGCCCAAGGGTGGATCAGCGTCGTGTCGTTGAAGCGGCCGTCCTCTAGCAGCGTCGGTGGGCAGCGGTAGGCGCTGGTGGCCTCCCACTGCATCTCGCCATAAAAGATGGCCAGCAGGTGGGCATGGTTCCGAGGCGCTCTAGCAATCGCCTGCCATGCCTTCAGCCTTTGAACGGTTGCCTCCAATGCAAAGGGCACGAGATTCCAATGCCTATATACCTCACGTGTGGTAAGCGTCGTGATATGCGATGGTCCCGCTTTGGCCGTGCCTCCCATCATAGAACGTAGCTTGCACGCCAATGCACCACACAACTGCCTGGTCTCCGCGGCCGCCCAGCAGAAGGCCACCGTGCCCGAGAGGGCCGCACCGCTCACCAGGGATATGAACATCAATCTCTTGACTCGTAATGGCGACGACGAATACCAGAACCCCTGCACCATCATCCAGCCTTTCGTGATCGCCGCCAGCCGTGCCTTGAGCTCGTTGCTGTTGCTGTTCACCGCGTTGAACCATGCGCCCAGGTGCTTCAGCTCGTAGCTGCTGCGGCAGCCGCTGCGATTCAGCTCCGTGATCGTACGACGTACCAGCTGCCTCGAGGGAAAAGCTGGCACCACGCCCTGCTTGGCCCTGTTCTGGCCGTAGGCTCTCTCCGCAAGGGCCTGGTCCAACCCCTGGTCGCTACGCAGCGAGAGGCGGATCACCTCCGCCGCTGACTGGGGCCCCGACAGAAGCTGAGTCTTGAAGATGTCGTCCATGAAACATCCCAGGCTTGCGTCGACCTCGGGCAGGTTCTGCATCCTGATGAGCATCTCGCCGTTAGATCGGGCCGTCTCAAATTCGGCCCACTTCGTCACTGCGGTGTGGTAGTTACTCATGAAAACCTCTGGCTCCGATGTGTCCCCCATGAATCCTCCTTATCCGCTCTTCAGGGCCACCTCGCCGTCTGCAGCTGGGATGACCACGGTGAGCGCCAAACGTCTCTGACGGGAGATCGCCGTCACGTAGTTGAGGTCTTCGTCCTTGATCTCCTCCTCCTCCTCCAGTCGGTGCCTGACGGAGCGCTCTAGGTCCTCCTTGCGGCCGCGCCCGAACGCGTTCGTGGCGTCGTAGCCCTTGTGGGGCATGTAATGTCCTGAGTGGTGCCCCTTCCACGCCACGATCCTCGTCGCCATCATCAAATGCCCCCTTCGTCTTCCCCGAGCCGCGAACGCCCATGCTGGCGGTCGGAAGGTGCTCCCACGAAGAAGTCCTCCCCTCATTACTGCTCTCCAGAAAGGGCACAAGACATGCACCAGCCGTCTGCCTGCAGCTCCTGTTTTCCAATTTCGCTTATCTGGGGCAAATCCATACGAAAGGGGCGCCTGTACTGGTAAGAGCCCAATGCGTCGTACGTGCAGCACGAGGCGGTGCAGGCGACGACGCCCTTCTCCCAATGCCTCCAGGTGGCGAAGCTGCAGGCGCGCATAGGGGTCAGGCGCTCGAGGTTCTTCTTCCATCACCAGCGGTCGTCGAGCTCCCACTCCCGAGGGCAGACGGGCATACAAGGTCGGATTGCTGAGCCATCCTGGGTCCACGATCACCTTGAAAATCTCCGAGGGAGCAGACCAGGACGGCGCAAACTTGCCAATCATCGTGCGGCGAAGGGCCTTGATTGTCATCTTGAAGTCCGACTGGCCCCCACGAACATCCTCCTCGGGCATGTGTACCGTACCGGGGAAGGCGTAGTCCGATGTGTTGCCCAGGTCCGTGAGCCTGTCGGGCTTCAAGTTGTGGCAAAGAGGGACGGTCGTGCGAGTAGCTGCCAAGCCGCCCTGGAGCGGGCCCTGCGCAAGGAAGGTGGACCACTCGTCGCACGTCGGGTTGCACGAGGCGTGCGCTCTGTAGTTTCGGTTCTTCACACCGATGCCCGTGCGTGCCAGCGAGCGGGCAAGCCGAGGGACCTGGGCCATGTCACGGCCTCTCCATGCTTGTCTGAGTTCGTCTTCAATGAACGTCTGGCGCTCGTGGGCTCTGCGGCGTCGCCAGTGCTGGAGGGCATTCGTGTAGCTCTTGATCGCGCTGCCGAGCGTCCGCAGCTCGGCGACCCTCTCGCGAGGCAGGTCTGGCTCCTCAACACCACGACGGGGTAGGACACCTGGGCCTCTGCTCCACATGTTGCGTTCTGATACGAGTGATTCGACCGATCCAGCGCAAGGTAGGGACGAGGAGGGGCCACCAGCAAGGCCCGTTGCCGTCGATAAGGTCGCTGGAGGAGAGCTGCTCTGAATGGCCTCGAACTCCTGGGCCTTTACCTCCTCCAGGATGGTACGCCTCTCGCGGAGCAGCTGCCACTTCTTCTCGTCCAGCTTCCTCTCGTACAGTGGGCGCACCGTGGCCTGAGAGAAGTGCGCCAGCCCGATCTTGCGGATAGTGCCCATGACCAGCGTGGCGTGGCCAGTAGTCGCTTCTCTCGTCTCCAGCACGTCGAGCGATGGGCCAATCTCCGAGAAAGCCTCGTGTAGGTCGGTCATAAACTGTTCTCGTCCACTGCCCGACATGACTGCTCCTGACAAACGTGGGCGGTCCCAGCGCTCTCGTAGCGGTAGCTGGTTCAAGGGCGGCACGATCCGTATCTTGATGACCACGGGGACGTGGTCTAGGATCGCAGGGGACGCTCGGATGGCCTCCGCCGTACGGTGCCACGCCTTCGTCCATTCCACTAGTACTCCCGCACTCTGAGGCACGCAAATGTAGTCGATATGCGAGGGCACTCCGCCTATGCCGAAGTACGTGTTGCCCACCTGCTTCGTGGTGTTGATCGCCTGCATACGTGCCCCCGCCAGCCACTCATGGACCAGCTTGCCCGCAAGGCTTTCGGTCGCTGCCCCGATCTGGCCGACCACGGGATCCTCGTCGAAGTGCGGGGTCAGGCCCGAGTTGAGGTCCATGAGCAATACAGGAGTATATCGCTGTGGTACACGAAGGAGTTCATCCCGCGCCCAAGCCACCAGCGCCCTGCAGGTGTCGCGCCAGATGGGCGCCTCCCCCTTAGCCGCTGGCCGCGGGGGGAAGTAGAGCACGAACACGGCGAGTAGCAGCGGGCCTGAGGCGATGTAGGCCAGTCCGCCTCGCCCGCGGAAGCCCACAGGCGGGGTGACCAGCCGCCGAATATCGTTCACTCCGAAGTACTTCTTGGCCAACATCAGTGCGCATCCACAGCTCTTGTTGACGAGCCTGGAGCGCTGCCACCCAAAATGCACTACGTGGTGGGCCACTGCCGTCGCCTTGTGGTGAGGTTCGTTCCACCACTGTCGCACACAGGTGCCAGGGAGGCCGATGATTCCCACGCCAGCCAGTGCCCGCGACACTTCATCCAAGCGGGCGGGCGACAGGAGGTTCTGGGGGTTCCACACCGAGAGGAACGTGAAGCGTCCCTCGCATGGGCGCGCCCCTCCCAGCAGCAGCAGTGCCTGCAGCCAGAGCACTGGGAGCGCCCGCCTGCCCCTCCGCGCGAGGGGCGGCACTCTGGCAGCCCTCATGCCTCCGCGGGTGCGGCAGCCCCCATCGCGGCCTGTGTTCTTCGGACGAGACTCCGCGAGAAGGGGGGGCCAGCGCTGGGGCGGAGCCTGAGGAGGAGGAGGAGGAGGAGGACGAGGAGGAGGAGGGGGAGGAGGAGGACGACGACGGCGACGAGGGCCCCTTGATGCACGCGGCAGGGGGGCAGGCGGCAGCGGACGCAGGCCTCCCCCCCACCCAGCGGAGAGACAACGATAAAGGGGCTAGCATAAGGGGGGAAACGTCGACCTGAAATCGACGATACATCGCCGACAGATCGGCGATAGGCCACCGATGGCTAACCCGCACGTTCCTGGGCAGGTTAGGGCTATCGGGCCCTTATCGGAGATGAATTGGCGATTGGGGGTCGATGCGTCCCCCCGATGCCTATCCCCCCGATCGTTGCCCCTGACCCATCCTCCTTGCCTACGTCCTCCTCCTGACGCCCTGAAGGTGTCCGAGATGCCACAAGAATACGCGCACCACACGGACGAAAATTCTACGCCCGTGCAGCCACACGCGCGCGTGAGCGCTAGCGGCACCAGCCGAGGATACCCCACGGCCTAGCAATCAGCGAAATACAGTCGGACCTAGGCCAGAAGAACATACCTCAAGAACATAAGACCCTCCGTCGGCCAAAACACACAGAACATCAAGGGTACCCTCCCCAGGATGCACAAGAACGCCCAACAATCACGGAGAACACTGGGGCAGCCTCCCCGAACCGCCCTCGATCTTATATCTTAGTCCGACTGTACGTGCTTACTTGATGAATTGTGCAAAAGTGAGGGCTCGCCTGCAGATCCTCTCGAGAGCAGCCTGGCGGGACATTCGGGCTCGCACCGCCAGCGCGGGCGCCTGGGGAGTCCTACGAGATTGTGCGTCATAGGAACATGCGGTCGGCAGAATATGCTGCTTCATACGTGCAGCCCTTGTGACAACCCACTCCAAGCCAGCAACTTCGTGCTGACCCGCGTATCCTCAATGCCGACATTTTGGAGGACGGCCACTGACCTGTATCAAGCGGCCGTGCGATCTGACACTCTTCAGACGGCGACCTGCCATGTTTTGTGCCATGGCGGACACGCGCCTCCAGCCAGCGGGGCTGCTTTAGACGATGTGTTGTGCAGGCACGGTGCCATTGATTCAGACAGCGAAAGTGCCTCTTCCAGCTCTTCCGCCGCCAAGTCCAGGCCGCACAGGCGACCCTCGCGAATCGGCGTCCCGACCCACGCTGGGAGTAGTCGACGCTGGCCCCGGGCGCAGCAGGCACTCCGACACCGTGGCCATGGTATCGCGCTCGGAGTCCGTGACCCTCACGAGGACCATCGCGAAACGCCGATCGCCGGCGTCGCGCCGTGCGCCCCCGCCGCCGCTCCCCGAGCTGAGCGACCTCCCGCGGGCGGGAGGCTCTGCACCCGGAGACCTCCCGCGCCCCCCCGCGGGGCTCGGGCTCCCGCCGCGGGCGGCCCTGCTGGGGCTGGGGGATCCTCGCCCGGGGCGTGGCTCATCCTCCGCCTCTTCACGAACCACCTCGGCAGGGACGAAGCCTGCGTCGGCACCCTTGTAGAGACGGACGCGGTCGCCCCCGTTGTAGCGCCTCCTCAGGCGCTTGGCCGGCAGGTTCTTCAGTATGGGCGCGGGCGCGTCGCCAGAGCCCGATCCGGCCCAGCTCCCGCTTCCTCTCTCTCTCCTGTGCTTCTCCAGGTCTCTTTGCAAAGCCGATTTGACATACGTTTCCTGGTCGTCGGCGAGTTCATCCTCCAGGGTGACATCGTACCCT
>CAUYUJ010016736.1:67154-102154 GCA_963575745.1 Prorocentrum cordatum | reverse complement strand
TCCAGTCTGGTGGTTGATTGCTCCTTTGTGGGAGCCTTACTCGCGTTCAATCTGCGAACATACCGAATTAGACAACAACTTACTATGAAGAAAGAAACGACCATCGCACATATCACGAGGCTGGCTTGTACCTCGCAGCCGCCGCCTGTGACGGGCTCCTTGCCACTGGGGCACGTCCAGTCGTAGGGGCATTCTGTGTACTGCTGGCAAACAATGGTTTCGGGCATGAACGACTCCATGGTGTAATCCGGCGGGGCGTTCGAGTTGCACAGGCCGGTGCTGTTGGTCAGGCACTCTACCGTGCGAATGCGCTGCCCCTCGCCGCACACGTTGCTGCACAGTGACCACTGCGTGCGGGCCACCCAGCGCGCCACGGGAGCGATGGCGGTCGAGGACGCAGGGACGCCAACGACGAGCGAGGCTGTGGCAAGACCTGGCGGGACGCCGATGCCAAAGTTCTGCAGGGCAGCTGTGAGCTCCTCGGAGATCCGCGGCCCCCTCCTGCGGGAGCCATCAGGCGACTGTCTGGCTGGTCTTGGATCTTTGGTGGGCTGCTCCTCCTCCTCCTCCTCCTCTTCCTCCTCCCTGTGTGGCTTCCGTCTCGGCGGCTGCGCGCAGTGGGGCAGCCCAGGACGCTGCCGCCCGCAGGTGGTGCGGCGTGGTGGCGGCCCGAGGTCTGCGAGCCGCCGGCTCTCTCGGAGCGCGGGAGCTGCGCGGCATCTCTCCGGAGGTCGGCGTCGGAGGTCTGCGAGAGCCTGCGACCGCCCTGCGACCGCCCTCGGCCCAAATGGACCCTTTCGCCACCTCTCGGCGACGTTGCTTCAGCTCCTGGGTGAGCTGAGGACACGTACCAGGCAGATGGAAGTCGAACCTGCCTGGGGGTGCCTTCCACCCCAGGGGGTGCCCAAGGGGGTGCCCGAGGCCACGATCCCTAGCAAAAACGAACGGACCCGCGCTCCCGAAGACACGACCCCTTGTAACAAAAAAACTGTTCAAAATGAGGCCACCCCGCCGAAGCGAAACTACCAGGCAAAAGCTATGGATCCGCGCTTCTGGCGCCACGCCCCCTTGTAAAACAAACAATGGGCCCGCGCAACACTGGGCCCACGCACCCAGAACAACGATGCCTCGTGAAAATTATAGGCCCACTCTCCCAAAGCCATTGCCCCTTTGAAACAAACTACGGATCTGCGCTCCCGAAGCCACGATCCTTCGCTCGCAAAAAACATCCGCGATCCCACAGCTACTGTGCCTCGTAGGGAAAACATTGGCTGGCACTGGAAAAGCCATATCCATCACAAGAAACAATGGGCCCGCTGCAAACAACGATGGGTCCGAGCTCGAGAGGCCACGAAAACTGGCACAAAACTGGATCTGCGCTTCCGAGGCCAAGAAGAAACGCGCCAGAAGTGATCGATCCGCGTTCCGAGCCCACCAGCCGCCCGGTCGGCCTTCCAAGCAACCAGCAAGCCTGCGAACCAGCCTCTCAGCCAACCAGATAGCCAACCAACCCGTCAGCCGACCTTGCAGACAGCGAGCCAACCAGCGCGTCGCCAGCGCAGGGGCAAAGCCCGCCCCCCCAGCTGGCCAGGCCACCGTGGCGAGGTCCCGCGGAAGGCCCGGGCTCTGGGCGTCAACCTTGTGGGCAGGTCCGGCTCTAGGTCGCAGAACGCCCTGCAGTGCTGGTCCATCTCGAAGCCGAGGAGCCGAGGGTGCCCGGTGGTCCTGACCAGCTGGTCGAGTTGCCGAGATGTCGGCCTGTTTAAAGAAATTGTCAGTCAACCAACCGACCCAATCGACCCAGCCGAGCAGGCAGTGTCCGAGGGGGGGCGGGCTAGCAGACGGCGAAGCCCTGCAGATAGTGTCGAGGTTGGCCAAGCTAGCCCTGAGGTCTGTCTCACTGTTTGTGGGGTACAGCTGGATCAGCACTCTCATCCACAGCCCCTGCGCCGTCGTCATGCGCCTCGATGCTGGGATGCCAGACTCTGAATCGGAGTTCAGATCTGCAATCGAAGCTATGTAGACCTGGCCCTCGTACAGTTCAAGGGCCGTGCTGAACGCGCTGATTATCGCAGCCTGTACTTCGGCGCCTGCGGCCCAGTCGGCACTGAGATTAGAATTGGCTTCGCTTTCGATGAGAGCGGCCTCCACGAGCAAGACATCTGCTGAGTCGAGCGCCTCGACGTGCGCCTCGGGCACGCAAACCACAGGGTTGAATTCGAACTCTCCGAATGTATCACTGGAGTTACTTGTATCCGTGCAAGTGATCGGAGCGACGAGTTCGTACCCTGAGATGCAGACTGGCGAACAACTCGTGCCACTGAAGATGCCGACACACGAAGAACTATCTGCCACGTTCGGCATGTAAGGTATCGAATCTGCGTAGCAGATCTTTCGTGTAGTAGTGCTTGAAGACGTACTGCTTGACTCCGACATCGTGCCAGAAGTTGACGTAACGCTTATCGTTGACGTCATGGTTGCCGTGGTATACATCCACAGTTCCTCGACCGGCTCACCCACGTATTCGACCAGAAATGCCCCGCTCACGCTTTGGTCATTCATCGTCTGCTGGACTACCGCGGCGAGAGGGCTGGTGTCATTCGTCAAACTGTCCAAGGCTGCACTCACAGCACTCGTGTCAGTTCCCTCCACCTCGACACGGTACTCGATGTCGTACACTACCGAATTGAGTCGACGCTGCACTGCCACCCCCCCCCTCTGCGTCAGTCGGCGCGCCGTGGTAACCGAGTCGATGCTGACGAGGGACTCCGCGACCCCCAGGAACGACGACACGGAGGACTGAGCGATGCTCTTCGCCTGTGCCGCATCGACGGCGGCGGGCAGCGCGAGCCCCACGGTGGCCGTGACGTGGGAGAACCGCCTGGGAGTGACCGTGGTGCTGCTGCCCGTGGTGCTGCTGGACGCAGTCGCGCTGGTGGTGCTGGTGGCGCTGCTGGTGGTCACGGTGGTGCTGCTGCCCGTGGTGGTGGTCAGGGTAAGCGTGGTGCTGCTGGTCGCCGTGGTACTGTGAGCTGTTGTTGAGGATCCTGTTGATGTGGTACTGGACACGGTAGTGCTGGAGCTCCCGCTGGTTGTACTCAAACTTGTGGAGGAAGTCACCGTCGTGCTGGAACTCACGGACGTTGAGGACATGGTAGTGCTAGAGCTCTCACTGGTTGTGGACACGCTAGTGCTGGAACTCGCAGTCGTTGTTGATGCAGTGGTGCTGAACTCCCAGAGGTCGTGGACATCGTAGTGCTAGAACTCTCAGAAGTTGTGGACCCGGTCGTGCTGGAGAGTGGCAGTGGTCGTCGAACGAGTCGAGCTAGAGCTTTCACTCGTGTACTCGCAGTCGAGTCGTCGTCGACACCGTAGTCGAGATAGAGCAGTCGTGCTGGAACTCGCACGGACTTGTGGAGCAAGTTGGACATCGTCCTCTCAGAACCCGGTCGTGTGGAAGTGGTGGTCGTCGAACGAGTCGAGCTAGAGCTACTCGCAGTGTGGAAGAGCTCACGGTTGAGACCGTCGTACTGGAACTTGCCGAGGTAGTGGACACGGTAGTGCCTCCCGCTGGTTGTACTCAAACTTGTGGAGGAAGTCACCGTCGTGCTGGAACTCACGGAGGTTGTGGACATGGTAGTGCTAGAGCTCTCACTGGTTGTGGACACGCTAGTGCTGGAACTCGCAGTCGATGTTGATGCAGTGGTGCTGGAACTCCCAGAGGTCGTGGACATCGTAGTGCTAGAGCTCTCAGAAGTTGTGGACCCGGTCGTGCTGGAACTGGCAGTGGTCGTCGAACGAGTCGAGCTAGAGCTTTCACTCGTTGTACTCGCAGTGGTGGAAGAACTCGCAGTCGTCGTCGACACCGTAGTGCTTGAGCTCTCAGTGGTAGTGGACACGGTCGTGCTGGAGCTCCTGCTGGTTGTACTCAAACTTGTGGAGGAAGTCACCGTCGTGCTGGAACTCTCAGAAGTTGTGGACATGGTAGTGCTAGAGCTCTCACTGGTTGTGGACACGCTAGTGCTGGAACTCGCAGTCGTTGTTGATGCAGTGGTGCTGGAACTCCCAGAGGTCGTGGACATCGTAGTGCTAGAACTCTCAGAAGTTGTGGACCTGGTCGTGCTGGAAGTGGCAGTGGTCGTCGAACGAGTCGAGCTAGAGCTTTCACTCGTTGTACTCGCAGTGGTGGAAGAACTCGCAGTCGTCGTCGACACCGTAGTGCTTGAGCTCTCAGTGGTAGTGGACACGGTCGTGCTGGAGCTCCCGCTGGTTGTACTCAAACTTGTGGAGGAAGTCACCGTCGTGCTGGAACTCACGGACGTTGTGGACATGGTAGTGCTAGAGCTCTCACTGGTTGTGGACACGCTAGTGCTGGAACTCGCAGTCGTTGTTGATGCAGTGGTACTGGAACTCCCAGAAGTCGTGGATATCGTAGTGCTGGAACTCTCAGAAGTTGTGGACCTGGTCGTGCTGGAACTGTCAGTGGTCGTCGAACGAGTCGAGCTAGAGCTTTCACTCGTTGTACTCGCTGTGGTGGAAGAACTCGCAGTCGTCGTCGACACCGTAGTGCTTGAGCTCTCAGAGGTAGTGGACACGGTTGTGCTGGTTGTGGACACGCTAGTGCTGGAACTCGCAGTCGTTGTTGTTGCAGTGATGCTGGAACTCCCAGAGGTCGTGGATATCGTAGTGCTGGAACTCTCAGAAGTTGTGGACCTGGTCGTGCTGGAAGTGGCAGTGGTCGACGAACGAGTCGAGCTAGAGCTCTCAGTAGTTGTGCTCCCAGTGGTGGTAGAACTCCCTGTCGTCGTTGAGACCGTCGTACTGGAGCTCGCAGAGGTAGTGGACACGGTAGTGCTGGAACTCCCGCTGGTTGTACTCAAACTTGTGGAGGAAGTCACCGTCGTGCTGGAACTCACGGACGTTGTGGACATGGTAGTGCTAGAGCTCTCACTGGTTGTGGACACGCTAGTGCTGGAACTCGCAGTCGTTGTTGATGCAGTGGTGCTGGAACTCCCAGAGGTCGTGGACATCGTAGTGCTAGAACTCTCAGAAGTTGTGGACCCGGTCGTGCTGGAAGTGGCAGTGGTCGTCGAACGAGTCGAGCTAGAGCTTTCACTCGTTGTACTCGCAGTGGTGGAAGAGCTCCCTGTCGTCGTTGAGACCGTCGTACTGGAGCTCGCAGAGGTAGTGGACACGGTAGTGCTGGAACTCCCGCTGGTTGTACTCAAACTTGTGGAGGAAGTCACCGTCGTGCTGGAACTCACGGACGTTGTGGACATGGTAGTGCTAGAGCTCTCACTGGTTGTGGACACGCTAGTGCTGGAACTCGCAGTCGTTGTTGATGCAGTGGTGCTGGAACTCCCAGAGGTCGTGGACATCGTAGTGCTAGAACTCTCAGAAGTTGTGGACCTGGTCGTGCTGGAAGTGGCAGTGGTCGTCGAACGAGTCGAGCTAGAGCTTTCACTCGTTGTACTCGCAGTGGTGGAAGAACTCGCAGTCGTCGTCGACACCGTAGTGCTTGAGCTCTCAGTGGTAGTGGACACGGTCGTGCTGGAGCTCCCGCTGGTTGTACTCAAACTTGTGGAGGAAGTCACCGTCGTGCTGGAACTCACGGACGTTGTGGACATGGTAGTGCTAGAGCTCTCACTGGTTGTGGACACGCTAGTGCTGGAACTCGCAGTCGTTGTTGATGCAGTGGTACTGGAACTCCCAGAAGTCGTGGATATCGTAGTGCTGGAACTCTCAGAAGTTGTGGACCTGGTCGTGCTGGAACTGTCAGTGGTCGTCGAACGAGTCGAGCTAGAGCTTTCACTCGTTGTACTCGCTGTGGTGGAAGAACTCGCAGTCGTCGTCGACACCGTAGTGCTTGAGCTCTCAGAGGTAGTGGACACGGTTGTGCTGGTTCTGGACACGCTAGTGCTGGAACTCGCAGTCGTTGTTGATGCAGTGGTGCTGGAACTCCCGGAGGTCGTGGATATCGTAGTGCTGGAACTCTCAGAAGTTGTGGACCTGGTCGTGCTGGAAGTGGCAGTGGTCGTCGAACGAGTCGAGCTAGAGCTCTCAGTAGTTGTGCTCCCAGTGGTGGTAGAACTCCCTGTTGTCGTTGAGACCGTCGTACTGGAGCTCGCAGAGGTAGTGGACACGGTAGTGCTGGAACTCCCGCTGGTTGTACTCAAACTTGTGGTGGAACTCTCAGATGTTTTTGAAACGGTCGTGCTGGAACTTTCAGTGGTAGTCACTGTCGTGCTAGAGCTCCCGCTTGTTGTACTTAAGCTTGTGGAGGAGCTCGCAGTCGTCGTTGACTTGGTATTGCTGGAACTTCCAGAGGTCGTGGACATGGTTGTGCTTGAACTCACAGTGGTGCTGGAACTCTCAGTTGTAGACACGGTAGTGCTTGAACTTGCCGTGGTTGTCGACCCTGTCGTGCTAGAACTTTCGCTGGTTGTGCTCATACTGGTGCTTGAACTTTCAGATGTCGTGGACCGCGTCGTGCTAGAGGTCCCGCTAGTTGTGCTCGCAGTGGTGGTCGAGGTCACAGTGGAAGTTTCCGTAGTCGTGTATTCCCCGAGGCAAATAAATTGGTAGTCGGGATCGCCCTCGGTCTCGCTGCCCGTCGATTCCCCGAAAAACAGAATGTTCAAATTGACGTCATAGACGCAGCTGAGCCCGGACGCGGTGCCCGCGACGAAGATCTGTTGACTGGAAGTCACATCGAGCTCAGGTGCTGCGGTGCTGAAGCAATTGTCCTGGCTCGGGATGTCTGGCAGCCCCGCGTCGGGACACGTCCAGCCCAGCGGCAGAAGCGAGAAGCCGGGCCCAGACGTCACGGTCGCGGACGTCGCGGTCGCCGACGTCGTGGTCGCCGACGTCGCGGTCTCGGTCGTTGAAGAGGTAACTGTGCTCGTGTAATTGCCTGGGCAGAGGTACCTATAATCCGCGTTCGGCTGTGTCAGAGAGCCGGTGGACTGGGAATAGAGAACAACATTTGACTCTGTGTTGTAGACACAGCTGAAGCCTAGATTTGCGGGAACTGCAGTGAACGAAACCGACAGATCTGCTGTAGCCATCGCGGCCTCGCATTCATCCGAGCTCTCCACGTCGGGGAGCCCGACCTCTTCGCAGGTCATGCTGGCGGGCAGGAAGGAGTAGCCGTCGTTGTAGTTGTTGAAGGTAAGCCTCCGGTCCAGCGGCCGAGCCGTCCGCGCGGCCGCCGTCGCGGGCCCTGCCGACGGAAGCGCTCTGGCGGTCGAGAGCGAGGCCGTGGTCGCCGTGAAGATGCCCGCAGCCGCGTCTGTCGAGGGGGTGCCCCCGCGCGCCTTCGTCGCTGGCGCCGCCGGCGCAGCCGCATCCAGGGCAGCTGCTGTGGCGGGTGCCACCTCCCATGCGGCGAGCAGCAGCACACGCGCCAGCAGTGAGTGCCGCGGCGGGCGGCGTCTGGATCCCATCCCCCCCCTCCGAGGTTCGGTGCTTGCTCCGAGGAGAGCCTTGTGCAGCGAAGGCCCTCACCAGCGTCGCCGCAACGCTGGCTTGAGGCTGACGGAGTACACAAAGGCTGCCTGTCAATGTGCAGCGCAAATTTGGCACCAAATCCAAAACCATCAGAAAATATGTGAGACCGGCCCCCAGCGAGTCACGAAACATGCAAGTGCACTATTTAATGCTCGCGACCCTCTCGACGTCGGTATGCACATGACTCGCGAGTACCTTAGACGAGGTCGGGCCCGAAACGGGAGCGGTGAGCAGCTGGACGGGACTTCCTGCAGCCCCCACGCTCGCGCGCCCCCGTCTCCCTTGAGATCCGAGCCCTCGAACAAAACTGAGACGTCGTGATAAATCACGACAGGAACCCCGGACCCCATCTCTCTGAGTCATTTTTCTGGGGAAACCACATTGTGCCGATACCGCTGCTCCCCGGACCTCTCCCGGGGTGCGGTCTGACCAGAACTTCGAGGCGAATCCAGCGGTGGTGACGAGGGCAGCCCAAGAGGTCCAAAAAGGGAAAAACGGGCAAAGGGTAGAGGTATGGGTACCTCTTCCTCCTCTGTTGTTCGGGCCGGATCCATCTGAGGGCCCCGGGGACCGAAACCGGGCGCAGACGCCCGGCTCGGCAGAGCGGGGTCGCCCGGACATCTCAGGGCCTGTAGAGGCGGCCCCGCGCGCAGGGCACCCGAGCCGCCAGCGCTCTGCGGACCTCCCGTGCACGGACATGAGGCTCAACCCTGCGGCCCAGGATGCCCCCCAGACCCACCGAAATGAATATTGATGGCGTGGCGACGGGGGGGGGGCGTGCGTGGACAGAAGTATTCGACCCCCAGGGCACCGCCGTTACTGATATCAGCATGGATGTCGGGGGCGCGGGGGTGATTCATAATCTCCCTCGAACGTGTAAGGGTTCGAATATGCTGTCCTCGAGGGGCCCAACTCTATAGATCAGATGAGACTAAAAGTTGTCATATTTATATAGAAGGTTAAAAACATGAGAATGTTATCAAAATGCCGGGAAGTTAACAAAACCGCAAAAAAAATAACAAAACGGCACAACGCCGCAAAGTTAACAAACCAGGGCAAGTTATCGCTGTTAAGTTTTGCTCGTGCGTCTGACAACTTTTGTGTGTCAGAATGATAACTTTTTGGTTGTATGATAACTTTTGTCGGGGCTATGTTTATCAGCAAATCGTTCAACAATTGTGTTTATATCGTTACATTTGTGTTGCAGTTGTGTTGCAGTGTCGTTGCAGTTGTGTTGCAGTTTTGTTGCAGTGTTGTTGCTATGTTGGTGCAGATTTGGTGCACATGTGATTGTTGTTTTTTTGCTGTTGTGATGTGGCTAATCGTTGGGGGCCAAACTTTCCAGGGCTATCGGGCGTCGGAGTGCGCGAAACGTTTGGAATAACCAGATTGTTGTGTTTCTGTTTTTTTTTTTTTCTATCGCGTTTTTCATCCTCCTCATCATCGCCATCATCATCATAATCATCATCATCAACATCATCAACATCATCATCATCATCCCCGCACCGCTCCTCGTAATGATCCTCCTCCGCCTCCTCATCATCCTCCTCCTCGACATCCTCTCAATCATCCTCCTCTTCCTCCTTCTCTTCCGCCTCTTGCTCCTCCTCCCTCGTCCTCCTCCTGCGGTTCCTCCTCCTCCTCCTTTTGTTGCTGCTCCTCCTCCTCCTCCTCCTCCGTCCTCTTCCCCCTCTCCTCTTCCCCCCTCCTTCCTCCTCCTCCTACCTCCTCCTCCTCCCGTTCTTTGTTCCTCCTCCTCCTCTTCCTCCTTTCCAGTTCCTCCTCCTCCTCCTCCTCCTCCTCCTCCTCCTCCTCCCCCCCCCCTCCGCCTCCTCGGCCGCGCCTTCTTCGGGCGGACGGAGCGGCGGAATTGGCACTGATGGGGGCGACTCGGGCGATATATGTTGAAGGACGGGGGCGCTGTCTCGCAGGCTCAGTTCTGGCGTGTACCTTCAGGGACACCGCCACAAGTCACGCAGAATGTGGTGTACCGTCAGGGGCCCCGTGTACCTTCAGAAACCCCGTGTGCCTTCAGGGACCCCGTCACGCGTCACCCCGTGTACCTTCAGGGACCCCGTGTGCACCTTCAGGGCCCCCGTCGCTAGCCGACCGTTAGATATGACATTCGGAGCCCACCTTCAAAGCTTTCCTCTGGATCTTGCATGTAGAGCGTACCCTCAGATCTTCATATACAACCCCCTCCCCACATCCTCCTCCGCGTCGTCGTCGCCCTCCTCATCCTCCTCCTCCTTCCTTGTCGCCCTCCTCCTGCTATCCTCCTCCTCCTCCTCCTCTCCTCCTCCTCCCTCCTCCTCCTTCCCCCCCCCCCCCCTCCCCCCCCCCTCCTCCTCGTCCCCCTCATGTGTTTCTACATGCACAATGTACAGAATGTACGTTACATTTCGGGTCTCCCTCACATTATCCCGTGCCCACTGCATTTTCATGGCAACGTGCTGGAACACGCAAGCCGTGTTCCACAATCGCGCTGAAACGCGCAAGCCGTGTTCCACAATCATAGAATAGAAACGCTGCGACACAACAGTCACATTCCAACAATCATATCATATATCTATCCATTCCCACGGTGGCGTGGCCAATGCAAACCAGACAGATACTTCTCACTGCATTTGAAGCCGACTGCGTAAGGGCTCTTTCCAACAACGCACGATTGAAGAAGCTTCTTTGATTTGGCCATCATGTCCCCCCCTGCATAGCACCACCCACACCTTGGATTCAGGTATTGCGCCTGTATCGCGCTGTGCGCCGAGTAATGTGAGTTGATGGTAACGTCGAAGAGCTTGTAGGCACGAGACTGCAACTGGGCAGCACACGCATTTTGAACAACAAGATAATCAAACACGGACTTGGCATATTGACTAGCATCGGTCCCTTGCAGTACGTGGGTGTTTTTGTTTCTATCTAAAATAATGTCGATTATGGCGGAGAGCTCGAGCGCAGCTGCCGCCGTCTGGTGTTCAAGCAAAGCTGCGTTCTTGCGTTTATCCCACATGGTCTTAATAATTGGAGTCGGACATTTTGTTTCTTGCGCCTTTCCCCGCAACCGAGCTGCATCTGTTGCTTTTTTCTTGAACATGGAGAGCCGCAAATCTGAATACTTGGTATGGCATGTATGTCGTGCGTATTCGTTCATAATATCATGCTTCAGCTGATCCATATTTCTTTGAGGGGAACCAGGTAATACTTCGCGAGGTGAGCAGGTACAATATGCTTCCAATGAGGTATTGGTCAGTACCCATCTGTTTTACATGCAATACGTCTACGGACAATGCGAAGTGAATACAGGATGTTTGTTCGGAAATCTAGCATTGAAAGCAGCTGTTCCGTGAGCGCGATCGAGCCAATGCGCATTCTCGGAAAGCTCCCACCAAGGAAGCGCACTCGCACTGGCAGGGCCAAGGGCGCACGGGATGTCAGCTGCATGATTAGGAAGGTCCAAATCCTCACTCTAATATTTCAAATCACCTTTGAGCAACCAGAGACACGCACGGAACCCACCAGCTAAAGGTTGGCCAGCTTTCGGCGACCCTGCAGGCCAAACACCTTCAAATAAAGCCAGAAAGGACGCGATCAGGCGCCTCCAGAACGCATGTTTTGAAGATTTTGGGAATATCGACGTGAAAACGGAATAGATCATGAAATTCGTTGCCAGCGTGCCGCAATTTCCCAGCAAGCTTGACCATGAAAAAATTGCATACACTTTGGCCCATGCCTTTCCGCATCCACTTACTGGCACGGCGTCACCGTGCAACGACAATGGTATGAATATTGCTTTCCAATCTGCAACTCCAGTCATGGGATGGTCTGGCATAGCTGGGTGCCCAGTGGCTTCCATCGCATTCCACAACTTTCAATACCTGCACCAGAATATACACTCGAAGCAAACATGTTTGGGTACTTATCGTACAGCGCCGAAAATATTTCATGAGGCCAAAGGAAGCTCTGGGTCTTCTGCGCCACAACCGATTGTCCTGGGCTCACTGCAACTGGAATCCGCTCGACGCTTGGCTTCTCAAACTTATAACCTTTTAGAAGACCAACCAAATCGCGATTGCAATTGATAGCGTGTGCCCCAATTGTACCAATAGACGATAACTTCTTAAGTGCTGCCAAATCGCAATCACTACTCACGCGAATCGAATCAATAATATCAGGGGGAATGTAATCGCGAGCTTGGTTCAGAATGTTTTGAAACGATAGTTCTCGGACCGTCACGATGTCTCGGTGGGCCGCCGCCGCCAGCTTCTGCACCGTCTGAGGGGACATGTCACCCCAGCACCACATCTGCACCAACTCCTGGGGGGTGGATGGGGGAGGGTGGGGGCGAGGAAACGCAGAGCGCGAATTACCTACCCCGCTTTCGCTTCCAGGCAAAACCAAGCCATACCACGCGCCTCCTCGTCAAGCGGCCTGGCCGGCGCAGGCCGTAGTTTGGCGTCGCTTGGTATCTCTTGGAAGCGAGGGCTGTCAGAAGCGGGGTACGTTTGTTGTCGCCCTGGAAACTGGTGTTGGAGGAGCGGGAGGATGGCGGCGATAAGCCGAGGCAGGTGGAAACGGAGGACGAGGACGATGAGCCGGATGAGGAGGAGGAACAGGGGGAGGAGGAGGGCGAGGAGGAACAGGATGAGGAGGAGGAGGAGGAACAGGAGGATGATGATGATGATAATTTTGATAGGGATGGGGGATAAGCGGGAGAGGCAGAAACCCTGGGCAAGACAGTTGGAGACCCGTTTTTGTGGTTGGAGGCGGGAGGCATACGCAGATGAAGTAGGTGAGGGGGAAGGGCTGCTTGATTGGAGGGCGAGGGTCTTCCACCAAGCTGCTGGAGGCGCTGGGCGTCGCCGTAGTAGCAGCTGCTGCTGCTGCCATGGCCCTCCGTCGAGCGCCCCCCTTGCGCCGCCCTTTCATCATTCCGATGTGGTAGCTCACAGCGAACAGGGATCTGGGAAGCTCCTTTGAGCCAACATGGCAACGGAGATATAGCCTGAAGCGCCGCATGTTCAAACATCTGGAATATGGAAAGCTGCTTGGTGCACTAGAGTCTGGAAATCTGCGGTCTGAAACACCGTAATCTGAAGCGAACTGGAACATGGAAGGCTGCTTTGCGTTGAGATGCAGTCTGGAGCGGTGCAAGTCCAATCACAAACTTATTGTCGAACAGCAGGGTCCAGGATTGGGGAAGGGAGGGCCATGAGAGATCGAGGTAGCCGTCAGAGCCCCATCCTATCTACCTGCAGAGCATACCTTCAGAGCTTACCCTCAGAGCCTACCTCTCAGAGCTTTTTCCCAACTGTCATGTACACCATCCTTGCCAACGAGTGTCCCCAATGGTGGCCTTCAGATCCTACGTTTACATATTACCACTGAAAACATACATATTCATCGCCCTCTTTACATGGAGAGCTGGAAGTCAGAGCCAACCTTCAGATCCTGTATTCATGGCCTTTCTGTCAGAGCTTACCTTGAGATCTTACGTTCAGGGATGTTCGACGACATCCCAGCTTATGCTTATCCCCAGGTATCGCCAGGGCTTGATTCCAGAGCCTGTCTTCTGAGCTTGCTTTCAGAGCTTGCGTTCATAGCTTACAATTATGGCTACCTCCAGCTGGCTTGATTTAGGGCGGGGTTTTCGGACTCAACTGACTCAACTTGTTTTTGCATCATCGTCATCATCATCGTCATCATCGTCGTCATGATATTCATCGTCGTCCGCGTCATCGCCATCATCATCACCATCTCCTCATCATCGTCATCATCAGAATATCCATCATCATATCCTCGTCATCGTCATCATCATGTAGTGATGATGATGGTTAAATCAAGACCCGCATGACGATGATGGCGGCGTGAACATGTTGATGCTGATGATGATGATGATGACGATGATGATGAAGCCGATGATTGCGATGATGATGGCGATGAAGATGCTGATTTCGGACTGCGCGGGCCGTGCTGAGTACTAATCGGAAAGCCCCACAGCCTCCGTGGAAGCGGGCCGCCGCATTTCGTCAAGCACCTCCGTGAGGTCGGGCAGCGCCACGGGGACCCGCGCCAGGTGATCGGCCACGACGTGGTTCACGACGTTGAAGAACTCCTTCGGGCCAGGCGTGGCGTCGATCCTGCGCGCCCTGAGCTCCCGAAAGACGTCGGAGCGGATCATGACGGCGATCTGCAGCCTGCTGTCGTCTACGCGCTGTTGCAGCTCGTGGTGGGTCGCGAAACAGTCCTGGCCGTCCGCGGCGGCGTGGCGGTGCACTTTGTGCTCGAGGGAGGACAGGGTGCCCATGTAGAAGGACCCAGGCTTTTGCTCGAGGGTGACGACCCTTCCGCAGGAGGCTGTGCTCGAGGGCGACGCCCCATCATGTGCTCCCAGGACCCTTGGGATCATCACTTGCACGGAGCGCGCCCCGAAAATCGCCACGGCCGCGTGCAACAGGGAGCATCCGCCATCTGTGTGCCAACCATCGTCCCGTGCGCCTGGTTGCATGAGCTGGATCGATGCGTACGCGAACGCGTTGTCGGCGAAGTGCTCTGTCATGATGGGCTTTCCGTTCTGCTCGACGATGGCAGGTGGCACGCCGTCGGCTTTGACAGCCTCGCGCATTTTGTCTCCCAGCTGTTGCAGCCGCGGGCGCATCTTCTTCCGCAGCGCTCGCACGAAGGCGGCCATGTGGGGCGAGGGGGTGATCTGCAAATTCCCGCCCTTGTTGAGGCTGCGGCACTTCGGGGGGCTTTCGTCGTCCACGATGCCTGCGACCTCTGTTTTCAAGCCCTTTGCCGCCTCGTCGCCTCGGACGCATTTGGAGACGGTTGCCCCCGTGTCCAGGCGCTCCTCGGCCAAGTTCTGCCAGCGCGGGTCTCTCTGCAAGAAGCGGAGCAAGTCTGGGTCCAGCTCCGCCTCCGCTATCGTGCCCGTGCCGTTTTTCCCCTGCGCCATGGAGATGCGCACGACGAGCTGGGCGCCAGCCGGCTGCAGGAAGCGACGAGCCCTTAGACGACTGATTGTCGCTCTGGCGCCAGGGTGCCAAAGCAGGCAGCTCTCGGCGGCCTTCAACAAGTCTGGGGGGCAGTCTGCAAGTTCGTCAACGGGCCAGCGTCCTCGGCCGTCGAGTGCCTTCGCTGTTTCAGCCTTTAGCCAATCCTCGCCCGACCGCTTGAACCACTTCTCAAAGAAAGGCAGGTTGTCCAGCCACGGGGCGGGTTCCTGGCCCTCGTAATTGTAGAAGTCTCCCGACCCTGGCTCCTTGCCTGGGATCCCCAAGACCTCCCTGCAGAAAACCACGAAGTCTTTCGGGTGCCCCCCTGGAGGATGCCCGAGCGCGCCGCAAGGCTCTGGTGGTTGGAACAACACCTTGCGCGTGTACAACTCCGCCATCAGGCACCCGATGGACCACATGTCCAGGTCCTCTGAGTAGCGCTGGTTCCCCAAGAAAACGTCTACCGCTCTGTAAGCGGGCGCGCATACTCCGAGGTCATCGCAGGTCGGGCTGTAGCGCAGTTTCCTCTTCAACCTGCCGTGGGGATCCGCCATCTCCACACAGCCGAGGTCGGCGAGCACCACCTGCGGAGAGGGGCGGATGGAGGAGAGGGGAGCTCTAACATAGTATGTTAGAGCTCCCAGGGAGCTCGGAGCTCTAACATGCTATGTTAGAGCTCCATGGGAGCTCTAACATAGCATGTTAGAGCTCCCTGGGAGCTCTAACATGGTATCACGTGCCATGTTAGAGCTCCCAGGGAGCTCTAACATGGCTCCCTGGGAGCTGTTAGAGCTCCCTTGGAGCTCCCCCTACTCTAACATAGTTAGAGCTCCATGTGAGCCCTGACGGATCTTAGTCGAAGGAACGACGATGATGACGAGGATGACGACGACGACGAGGATGACGAGGATGACGATGATGACGAGGACGACGAGGACGACGACGACGAGGACGAGGAGGACGACGACGAGGACGACGAGGATGACGAGGATGACGAGGACGACGAGGACGACGACGACGAGGACGAGGAGGACGACGACGAGGACGACGAGGACGACGAGGACGGCGAGGACGACGAGGACGACGAGGACGAGGAGGACGAGGAGGAGGAGGACGACGACGACGACGGCGACGACGACGGCGACGACGACGTCGACGACGAGCGCCTCGAAGGAACTCGGGATCTGCCAGTCGAACTGCAGCTTGCTCTTTGGGCACGGCGCGACGGGATCCCATTCGCCAAGCTCACGTGATACAAGTGCCTGCTTCTCGAAGCAGCCGCGCGTCTGCGGCGATCCTCGCATCGGGATGTTTGCGGGCTTGATGACGCAGTGAATGAGGCCCCTGTCGTGCATGTACTGGAGCCCTTCGAGAACGCTGTTCAGGACGCGGCGCATCCCTGTCTGCGTGAAGGAGGACTTCTTGAGGAATTGGCGGACATCGATCTCGAACAACTCGTGCACGAGGCCGGATGTGGAATGGAGGCCCCCTGCTCTGGCACTTGGCTGCGGCTCCCTCATTTGTTTCGCACCGCGACGTGTCGCTTCGAACTTGCGCGGGGGCGGGCGGGCACGACTCGCTGCCACGTGCGTGCGGGGGCGGTTGGATTATTTTGAATCTTCCACCGTGCGCCGGGTAGCGTAAGGCTGGCTGCCGCCTGATCACCGGGGGCTGGCAGACTCTGGTTCTGTCTTCGCGCGGGTCTTCTGGGCCGATCCAAAGGTGTCTCTCCGCGGTGCCGCGCTGATGCAAATCGACCCTTTTCGGGCATCGTGCCGTCTGGATTGGGGCGTGGGGGGGGGGGGGGAAGCGGGCGGGGAGGTCCAGGGGCATTCGTGGTCGGGGGCGGCAGGTGCCGGAGTGGTCATTTGGGGAGTACGCGTGTTTCGCCTGTCAGTCGGGTCGTCGTCGCCCTCCGGGGTCACCCTTTTGCGCTGGGAGGTGGCCTTGCACCGCCTCCTCGGGCGGGGGGTCTTGCACCCCTGGCGGCGAGGGGCCTTGCACCCCTTTCCTGACCGACAGGCGGGGAGGACGCACGTCGCGGGGAGGTTTGCCGGACGGGCTAGAATTCACAACGGCACATGCCTTGTTGGAGTTCCGCTCACACTCCATCAGCTGAGATGCAGTCCTAAGGGCGTTCCGGGTTGAAGGTCGCGTGGGCGCTCCAGGTTGAAGGCGGTGAGTGTGTGTGCGTGTGGAACTGTCGGCGCACAGTGCGTGTCGTGCGCTTCTGAAGGTGTGCATGCGAAGCTGTCTTGAGTGCTAATATTCGATTTCTTGCTGGTGCCTCAATCATCGGCATGTTCTTCCAGGACGGGCGTCGCAAGGTCCGATATTCCGATGAGGCGCCTCCATGGCACGGTCCTTGACCCTGGTACACCCAGTGCGGGGCTCCGTTTACCAAGGGGATCTCTCCGCCTCGTCACTCCTGGTCTTCTCTCCCTCCCTCACCTCTTCTGCTCTGGGGGCTTTCGGGGTGGGGTCTGTCGCGGTGGGGCGGAGGATCGGGCCCCCCCTCGTGCCTCTCCCGGCACGGGGTCCCCGCCCCCGCCTCGTCGCGGCGCACTTCACCCCTCCGGGGTTGGGGCCCGGGGCCCGGGCCCTGCTGGGGAGACGAAGGGCGGCGGCCTTTATGCTTACATTCCCTTCCACCAGTACCAGTGCCAGTGCCAGTGCACGAGGCCGATGTGCTCCGTCCATTTCCAATCTATCCTTGGTACTGACTGTTGCAGTTCTCGGTGTGCTTCCTTCGGGACTGTTGCAGTTCCTGGGCACAACCTCCTGAAAAGGCCCACGTCGAGTAAGCGAACGAGACGCGGGCGCGTGCCCACAGCGCCGCGGCGCATGACCTCACCCAGAGCCCCTCCGACGGCATCCGCATTGAACCCCTTCTGCGCATCGCTGGGGTCGCCCCGCAGCATCTTGATCGCAGGGCCAGTCTTGTCGCCCCGTCGCGTGCCCAAGTAGACCTTGCCGAAAGAGCCCTGACCGAGCTCCCCTCCTTCCCACTGCACGTCGTACTCGAGCGGCAGGTCCTCGCACTTGCCCTTCGGTTTGTTTTCGTACGCGTGCCCGACCGCGTCGAGCTTCAGTGCAAGTAGATTCACGCGACCCTCGTCGTGGGACACCGCTCTCGGACCAGCAGACCCGCGACGAGCAGCTGCCGGCGGCGTAGGCTCCGATACCCCGTCCGCGGCGGGAACGAGCACCTTCCCCAGCGCGTCCTCTAGGGTTTCTCCTGCGACACCGTGGCCCTCGGCGACAGCTGGCTCATCTTCTGCAGCGTTAGCTGTTCCAGCCCATTTCCCGCGCCCTGGCACCCCCGCAGGCTTGCTCACATAGTCTTTCCAGTTGGCGCCCAGCGCAATCTTGAGGAGCCGCGTGCAGGTGCCATGCGAAACTGGCTTTGGCCACGTCAACACACATTTGTTCTTCGTTACCTTCTCCAGCGTCACTTTTGCGGTCGGGGCCCCTTGTGCTACCCTGGCCATGCTATTGCTGCAGGTCTCCCTCAGCTTCTTGTTGATCTTGTCGTTGTTCGGCCCGTCACCCTGCAGGTAACAGCCCCACTTATAGAAGAGAACCTTGTTCCTGTCGCGACCGCTGCCGCCCGAGGCAGCCATCGCCGCGGAGGCCCGCTGACGGCAGTGTCGTCCCTGCGGGCCCGCTAAGTTTCAGTGAACCGAGACGCCTGCGGGCCCCTCCTCCGTCCTCCCCCCCCCCCTGCGGCCGCTCCTCGGAGCGTTGCTTCCCGTGTCTCCCCCACCCTGCTGCGCCCCCATCCTGGCCCGCCCCTACAGAGCGCCGTAAGGATGCAAGGGCCTTGGCGGCATGGTATCTGTTGTTTATCCAGCTCGCCAGCTTCGGGACGGAAAGAGTAGGATGCAACAAGGGTACCCTTTGGAAAGGTAAGCATCCTGACTCTGCGCCTTGCCTGCGCCGTGGGCCAAGTGCGACGGATGGCGACGAAGGGGTGACGGAGGACTATGTTCCTATATGTACGCAAGGTGCCGTGTACTGCACAGGCCAGAATGTGGCGCGCGTCCCACTACGAGAACGGAGGCGGCGCCGCCAGCGCGCGACTGTCGCAATCCAAAATCAAACAAGTGGCAGCTCCACGGGAACAGGAGCGCGCGGACTGGCTCCTGCGTCGGAGCTGTCGAATTTTGTTGCAGCCTGTGCTCAAGCCTGTGCTCTGTTTCAGCCTGTTTTCGGCTTCTTCTTCCTCGAGGCCGAGGAGTCGTCTGACGGCGAGGAGTCTGAGGTCGAGGACGCGTCGGCGTCGCGCTTCTTACCCTTCTTACCCTTCTTCTTGTCATCCTTCTTGCCATTCTTCTTATTATCCGTCTTGTCCTCCTTCTTGTCCTCCTTCTTGCCCTCCTTCGTGTTGTCGTCCTTCTTCCCATCCTTCGGGCCCTCCTTCGGGTCCTCCTTTGTCAGGCGCAACTGCACAGAGCGTGCAAGCAGGTCCTCGTTCACGAACACCATGGCGCTGCCCCCGAGCATGGCCTCGACGGCACGCTCCACGAGAAACGGCTTGAGCACCTTCGCGCGGTGGTCGTCGAAAGTCAAGGCCAACACACTGCGCCCGCTCTCGATGCAGCCGTGCATGCCTGCGCCGCCCGCAGGCGTGCCGAAGTACACCCACCTGGGCTTCCCCGCCTCGTGGCAGAGCTCCTTGAGGAGCTCGATGTCGCTGTCGTGCGGGAACCACGACACCTCCGCCCCCGTGAGCTGGCGGTAGAGTTTCCGCTTCTTCACGGCCGCAGTCACGAGGGCCTTCTCGGGGCGGACTGCTGTTGCAGCTTCGTCGCGCGCCTCGGCGCCACAATCAGCGCCCTCGCCCTCCTGGAGAGGGTGGCAGTGCCCCAGCTTCTCTCGCTCCTCGGCCTCCACCTCGGTGACGCACTGGCCGACCATGCTGGCCAAGCTGGTCCCCCGAACCTGCTTGGGCACGAGGGCGTGGCTCTTCTGCGGCAGGGCAGGCACGTTCCTCAGCACTTCGTTGAAGAGGGGGCTGCCCGCGTCCACGAACTGCCTGATCTTGGCCATTTGCTTCGGCTTCCTCCCCTTGTAGCAGAGCAACATGACCTCGTGCGAGCGCGAGTTCGCCAGGCCTCGCTGCCTCTGGAAGTGGCCGTACTGCTGCATCTGCTTCGTGTTGTAGACGAGGTGGTATGTGACCGTGCGGAACTTGCTTGCGGCGAGGATATTCTGGATCTTCGGGAGGTTCGACTGCGCGCGGCCCGTCAGCACCCACAGCACGTCCCGTCCACCGACCATCCGCGGTTCCAGGGACTTCAGGTAGCGCGTGAAATCCTGCTCGCCCAGCGCAGGCTCACGGCGCGTGAGGCCTTGCCCCTCGAAGACGCAGCACAAATTCGCATTCTTGACATCGTAGAAGCCCATCGCTGATGCATTATCTGTGAGGTTCTGGTATAGGCCTGTCTTAGTAACCGAAGCGTTGATATCCATGGCGCTGCCCTCCGCCGTGATCATGACGACCCGCGTATCCAGCACGGTAGAGCACTGCTGCTCGCACAGCGCCTTGAACTTGTTCACGTCGCTCGGGAAGACGTCGATCTTCTTCTTGTCCTCGGAGGCCACCTCCGCTGTTCCAGCGCCGCCCGCTGTTGCAGCAACGACCGTGTCGCTGTCTGCAGGCTTTTCCTCTGACGGTTCCTGGGGGTTTCCCACGAGGGAGTCGTGCGCGATCTGGAACTTCTCGAAGAACCTCTTGTTCACTCGCACGCTCCTGTGGAACTTGTCCATGTTGTAGCGCTCGGCGCACGGCTGGGTGGGGGCGCCAGAGATCTCCTGCTTGTAGAATTCCTGGCCTAGTTCGAGGAAGTGTCTCATCGCCAGGCGCAGCGCGTCGGTCGGCAGTGACTGCACCCAGGTCGGGCCCCTGTCAGGCCCCTCAGTCTTCTCGAAGAGCTTGAGCGGCGAGTCGAGGCATTGCCTCGCCATGACCATGACTTTTCTCTCGGCGGCGTTCTCCTGTGCGTCTGTTGTTTCAGCGCTGTTGCAGCCAGTGCTCCCTTTGAACAAGTCTGGGCACTGTTTCAGAAAGTTTGCTACGTACTTCTTCGCCCACAAGATCTCGGCCACTGCCTGGCCGATGGTGGAGGCGCTGTACGGGTCCTTCACGCTCTTCCGCCACATCCGCTTGTACAGGCTTTCCAAGACGTACCCCAGCGAGGTAGCGTCCGTCTTCGCGATGATCATCCCAAGCTGCGTGGGCCTGTCCAGCAGATTGTCTCGCCCCCAACGGTTCACGGCGGCGTCCAAAAGCAGCAATGCCCCCGGGCACTTTTCGAGAGCGAGCCAGTTGATCATGCGCGCCTTGACGGTCCTCAGGCTGGGGCAGCGCATAAGTCCCCACGTTATGTTTTCCCCACATCCTGAGTGGGGTTCTTATTTTCCCAGGACACCCTCTCCTTCCCACCTTCCCACCTTCCCACCTTCCCACCTCCCGCTCCCTCTTCCTACTCCTACCATACCATACTATACCATACCATACAATACCGCTCCCTCTTCCTACTCCTACCATACCATACTATACCATACCATACAATACCATACCATACTATAGCAGACCACCGCACCTACCATGCCACACTTAGGAAACCATACATACACCATCACCGCATACCTACCACACCATACAATACCATACAATACCTACCTACCACGCTCGCTCCCTCTTCCTATTCCTATCATACCATACTATACCATACCATACAATACCATACCATACTATAGCAGACCACCGGAGTCAGGCAAGCACGTAGGAAACCATACATACACCATCACCGCATACCTACCACACCATACAATACCATACAATACCTACCTACCGCTCCAGGGAGGCCCCGCCAGAGCGAGGACAGCATTCGCAAACCATATTATTTATCAGGTTTCGCGCCCCTCCCACCGCTCCGAGGAGGCCCCGCCAAAGCGAGGGCAGCATTCGCGAACCATATTATTTATCAGGTTTCGCGCCCCTCCCACCCCTCCAGGGAGGCCCCGCCAAAGCGAGGGCAGCATTCGCAAACCATATTATTTATACGGTTTCGTGCCCCTCCCAGCGCCCCAGGGAGGCCCCGCCAAAGCGAGGACAGCATTCGCAAACCATAATATGTATAAAGTTTCGCGCCCCCCCCACCGCTCCAGGGAGACCCCGCCAGAGCGAGGACAGCATTCGCAAACCATATTCTCCATCAGGTTTCGCGCCCCTCCCACCCCTCCAAGGAGGCCCCGCCTGAGCGAGGACAGTATTCGCAAACCATATTATGCATCAGGTTTCGCGCCCCTCCCACCCCTCCAGGGAGGCCCCGCCTGAGCGAGGACAGCATTCGCAAACCATATTAATTATAAGTTTTCGCGCCCCTCCCACCGCTCCAAGGAGCCCCCGCCTGGGCGAGGACAGCATTCGCAAACCATATTATTTATCAAGTTTCGCGCCCCTCCCACCCCTCCAGGGAGGCCCCGCCAGAGCGAGGTAGCATTCGCAAACAATATTATTTATCCGGTTTTGTTTGGGAGGCCCGCCGCCCCCCCCACCCCACCGCTCCAGGGAGGCCCGCCAAAGCGAGGGCGGCATTCGCAAACCCCGCCAGGGCGAATACAATATTCGCGAACCATATTATTTATAGGGTTTCGCGCCCCTCCCACCCCTCTAAGGAGGCCCCGCCAGAGCGAGGGCAGCATTCGCAAACTAATTTATTTATCAGGTTTCGCGCCCCTCCCAGCGCCCCACGGAGGCGCCGCCAGAGCGAGGACAGCATTCGCAAACCATATTATTTATAAGGTTTCGCGCCCCTCCCACCGCTCCAGGGAGGCCCCGCCTGAGCGAGGACAGCATTCGCAAACCATATTATGTATCAGGTTTCGCGCCCCTCCCACCCCTCCAGGGAGGCCCCGCCTGAGCGAGGACAGTCTTCGCAAACCATATTATTTATAAGGTTTCGCGCCCCTCCCACCGCTCCAGGGAGGCCCCGCCTGAGCGAGGGCAATACTCACAAACAATATTAGTTATCAAGTTTCGTGCCCCTCCCAGCGCTCCAGGGAGGCCCCGCCAGAGCGAGGGCAGCATTCGCGAACCATATTATTTATCAGGTTTCGCGCCCCTCCAACCTCTCCAGGGAGGCTCCACCAGAGCGAGGAGGGCATTCGCTAACAATATTATGGATCAGGTTTCGCGCCCCTCCCACCCCTCCAGGGAGGCCCCGCCTGAGCGAGGAGGGGCCCCTGCCACCCCTCCAGGGAGGGTATGCGAATACCATGCACCTGCCACCCCTGCCACCCCTCACCCGGCCATCCTCGTCGACCCCTCCCCCCGCACCTCCGCCTCTTCCTCTTCCTCCTGACTAAGCCCGCGCCCTATTTAAACGCCCATGTGGGGAACTCCGTTAGCATAATTCTCCAACCACGCCTGCGCCTTCTCTGCCGAGGGGTTCCCGCCACCTGGCCCGCCGCTCTTCAAGATGTCCGCCGCACGTGCCACGATGCGCAGGAGGTTCTGGTTCTCGACCCCGAGGAAATCGCGCAGGCGCTCGTGGCGGGCTCTCTCGTTGACAGACCACATGAACTTGCTCTCCTCGATCTCCTCAGCCGCGCGCCCCGGGATCAGCACGAAATCGAAGGACCAATCCAGAATAAAGTCCTCCACCGCTTCTACGGCCTGCCTGTTGCCTTCCTCTTTCGCCCAGTAGTAGGCCAGCCAGACAGCGTTGACCACGACGTCACTGCCCAAACGCTTGAACTTGCCGATCTCGGGCGCAGCGGTCTGGTTCACGTTGGTGATCATGATGGGGATCTCGAACCCTTTTCTCAACCTGCTTCGGGACGCTCCAACGCCTGCCACCCTTGACCTGGCTTAGCGTCGCCAGCGCCCGCAAGAGAGTCGTTCGCTGTTTCAGCCGCGTCGTCCGTCGGCACGTTCGACATGAACATGTCCGCAGCCACGTTCTCCACCTTGCCCACCGTGATATTCTCCTCCAGGAAACTGTTGTCGATGGGCGCCGTATACGCCGGGTTCAGATAGGCATTCCTGCGCTCGCCCTTCTCGTTACACTCTTCGATGATCCTGGCGAGCTTCTCCTGCAATGGAGTTCTCTCCTTGCTGTCCTTCTTCGAGATCTTCTTCGACTGGTCCTCCTGCGACTTGTCTGGCTTCTCGGCCATCTCGGCGACGCGCTTCGGAATGGTCTTGAGAAGCCGCTTGAAGTCAGTCTCGATGAGGGGGGAAACCTTGTCGGCCCAGAAGTCCTTGAACGGCTGCGCCGCGAAGCCGCTCATCGCGCTCAGGCGGGCTGGTTCAGCTGCGGGCTGGCCGTTCCACCTCGCGCGCCTGTTGCAGGTCGGGCTGGAGCCGTGGTGGGAATGGAATTGGGCAATGATGGAAGAACAGGGGCCGTTGTAGCCGATGGAACGTCCAGAGGGCGGATAGGAAGCAGAGCGAAAATAGCCGCAACCAATTCTAGACGAACTCACGGATGTCGGAAGTCGCCCATTCCCTCGAAGCAATGCGAAGATTAATGCATTTTCAGCGAGCGAGGGCGCCAAGAGCCTGTCGAGTTCTCCCCAGATGGCCTACCAGCTCTCGATGGGTGGGCCCAGAGATTTTGCAAGACCCCAACGGCACCAAGAAATTCTAACTACCCTAAGGGCCTCAAGAGGAGATCCCAGAAATTCTATCTCCCCACAGGGCCTCAAGAGAGATTGCCAGAAATTCCTCGCCCCTCAGGGCGTCAAGAGGAGATCCCAATCTTCAACGCACTCATTTTTTGAGTCCTAGTAGATCCAGAACCCCATAAATCTGTTATGCTTTCGAGATTCGCTGCCAGGCCGAAGGTTTCGACTGACTGCGCTAGCCGATAGAACAGAGAACAGCTACAGCGCGCCCCCCCTCCCCCCCCGCCCTCGCGGCGGACAGCGTCGGATAATTCATGTAGTCGGGGGGGGGGGCCCTGGGGGGCCCTGGAGCCATGGGGCGTTGATCCGATCGGCATAAGCCCGACACTTGCGCAAACGTCCAGCGGTGCCAGTGGGGGGGGGGGGGGCGCGCTGCGGGGCGGGGGATGAGACGGCGCGCATGCTGCAGCCCGCGCGGCCTCGCATGGAGCGCGCGCGTGGCATCGGGCCGACGGACCGTGGGAAGCAGCCGCGGGGGCGGCGTCCTGCAGGGCACAGAATGCAGATGAGGCCTAAGGATTAAGGGCGAGTCGGGTCGGGTCGTCGTCGCGTCGTCGTCGTCGTCACGGTCGTCGTCACGGTCGTCAAAATCTCTGATCATATCGCCTCGCCCCCATCTCCCCCCACCCCTCCTCCCCCCATTTACTCCAACGCGCGGCGCGTGGCGGGCCCTCACCACGCTAGCAGCCCGCAAAATCGCGGTTAGTTTTGGGGTGGTGGCCGACGCGCATGTGAAGAAGGTTGCGCCTGCCATAGTGATCACTGCGGATCCCTGAACAGGGCGCGCAGAGCTTCCTGGAACATACACGCTCAGAGAAGCCGCCGCATACGGTGCAGATGTCAACGCTGCGATAGCGGGCCATCGCGCGGCTGCTGTGGTACCCGAGCGCGCCAGCCGCGAGGGGCAAGATCCGGCGGAAGTGCGGTGCGATCCGCGGCGCAGTGGCTGGCCAGCCGAAGTCGTTGGCCTCAGACCCCTCGGGCACCTCCAAGGCTTGCCCCGCTGGTGCCGGTGGAGGCAGCCCAGGCTGCCCAGGCTGCACAGCGACAGGAGGAGGCTGCCCAGCGGCAGCGACAGGAAGTGCTGGGGGCGTGAGTGGGAGTGCGGCCCCTGCGCCACCCGGAGCTGCAGCGGCGCCCACAGGGCCTGCGGCCGCAGCGCCACCACCACCAGCAGCTGGCACATGAACCGCATGCTGGAACACGGCGGCGGCCCCCGGAGCGCGCTGGTCATCGCCGCCGCCGCCCACCACGGCTCCATCTCCATTGTTGATGGTCGCACCGCCCACCACGACTCCATCTCCACTGATGGCCACACGAAGCTGGAGCTGGATGCGAATCGTCGTCGACGGCCCAGATGCTGCCATCGCGGCCATCGCGGCGAGCGTCGACGCCGCGTCGACGCCTGAGTCCGAGGCGGGGGGGGGTCGCCTGCTCAGGCTGAGGAGGAGTACAACTGAAACACTGGACCTTCGCACTGCAGACGGCTGAGGCTGAGGCAGCGACGCCGACGGGCGGTGACGACGACGACGGGTCACGGGCCATGGGCCACCGGCCACGGGGGAGACCGTCGGACCGTCGGGGGGCGCCGCACGATGACTCATCTGCGAGGGCCCTCCGTCGGGAGGCCCCTCGACCACTCGGCCCTCCCGACGGGAGTCGACAGCCAGGGCCCGAGAATCCGATCGTATGTTAGAGCTCCAGTGGAGCTCTAACATCGTATGTTAGATTATGTTAGAGCTCCCTGGGAGCTCTAACATCGCATGTTAGAGCTCCGTGGGAGCTCTGAGGCGGCGGCGGTGGCGGCGGCGGGTAGGTTAGAGCTACCAGGGAGCTCTTACATAGCATGTTAGAGCTCCCAGGGAGCTCTAACATGCTATATTAGAGCTCCCATGTTAGAGCTCCCTGGGAGCTCCAAAATACCGACCTCCAACGGAGCTTTAACATAGCATGTTTAGAGCTCAGTGGGAGCTCCCAGGGAGCTCTAACATGGCTTGTTAGAGCTCCAACGGAGCTCTAACATGGTATGTTAGAGCTCCGTGGGTGCTCTAACATGGTAAGTTAGAGCTCCAACGGAGCTCTAACATAGAATGTTCCAGTATGTTAGAGCTCCCTTGGAGCTCTAACATGGTATGTTAGAGCTCCGTGGGAGCTCTACCATGGCTTGTTAGAGCTCCAACGGAACTCTAACATAACATGTTCCAGTATGTTAGAGCTCCCGGGGAGCTCTAACATGGCACGTGAGAGCTCCGTGGGAGCTCTAACATGGCATGTTAGAGCTCCAACGGAGCTCTAACATAGCATGTTCCAGTATGTTAGAGCTCCCTGGGAGCTCTAGCATGGCATGTTAGAGCTCCGTGGGAGCTCTAACATGGCTTGTTAGAGCTCCCTGGGAGCTCTAACATAGCAGGTTCGAGTATGTTAGAGCTCCCTGGGAGCTCTGACATGGCATGTGAGAGCTCCGTGGGAGCTCTAACATGGCTTGTTAGATCTCCAACGGAGCTCTAACATAGCATGTTCCAGTATGTGAGAGCTCCCTGGGAGCTCTAACATGGTATGTTAGAGCGCCGTGGGAGCTCTAACATGGCTTGTGAGAGCTCCAACGGAGCTCTAACATAGCATGTTCCAGTATGTTAGAGCTCCCTGGGAGCTCTAACATGCTATATTAGAGCTCCGATGTTAGAGCTCCGTGGGAGCTCTAAAACACCGAGCTCCAACGGAGCTTTAACATAGCATGTTAGAGCTCAGTGGGAGCCCCCTGGGAGCTCTAACATGGTATGTTAGAGCTCCAACGGAGCTCGAACATAGAATGTTCCAGTATGTTAGAGCTCCCTGGGAGCTCTAACATGGTATGTTAGAGCTCCGTGGGAGCTCTAACATGGCTTGTTAGAGCTCCAACGGAGCCCTAACGTAGCATGTTCCAGTATGTTAGAGCTCCCTGGGAGCTCTAACATGGTATGTTAGAGCTCCGTGGGAGCTCTAACATGGCTTGTGAGAGCTCCAACGAATCTCTAACATAGCATGTTCGAGTATGTTAGAGCTCCCAGGGAGCTCTAGCATGCTATATTACAGCTCCGATGTCAGAGATCCCTCGGAGCTCTAAAATACCGAGCCCCAACGGAGCTTTAACATAGCATGTTAGAGCTCAGTGGGAGCTCCCTGGGAGCCCGAACATGGTATGTTAGAGCTCCGTGGGAACTCTAACATGGTATGTTAGAGCTCAAACGGAGCTCTAACATAGCATGTTCCAGTATGTTAGAGCTTCCTGGGAGCTCTAACATGGTATGTTAGAGCTCCGTGGGAGCTCTAACATGGCTTGTGAGAGCTCCAACGGAGCCCCATCATAGCATGTTCGAGTATGTTAGAGCTCCCTGGGAGCTCTAACATGGCATGTTAGAGCATGTTAGAGCTCCCTGGGAGCTCTAACATGGCATGTTAGAGCTCCGTGGGAGCTCTAACATGGTATGTCAGAGCCCCAACGGAGCTCTAGCACAGCATGTTCCAGTATGTTAGAGCTCACTGGGCGCTCTAACATGGTATGTTAGAGCTCCGTGGGAGCTCTAACATGGCTTGTTAGAGCTCCAACGGAGCTCTAACATAGCATGTTCCAGTATGTTAGAGCTCCCTGGGAGCTCTAACATGGTATGTGAGAGCGCCGTGGGAGCTCTAACATGGCATGTTAGAGCTCCAGCGGAGCTCTAACATAGCATGTTCCAGTATCTTAGAGCTCCCTGGGCGCTCTAACATGGTATGTTAGAGCTCCGTGGGAGCCCTGACATGGCTTGTTAGAGCTCCAACGGAGCTCTAACATAGCATGTTCGAGTATGTCAGAGCTCCCTGGGAGCTCTAGAATGCTATATTGGAGCCCCCATGCTAGAGCTCCCTGGGGGCTCTAAAATACCGAGCTCCAACGGAGCTTTAACATAGCATGTTAGAGCTCAGTGGGAGCTCCCTGGGAGCTCTAACATGGCATGTTAGAGTGCCAGCGGAGCTCTGACATAGCATGTTCGAGGATGTTAGAGCTCCCTGGGAGCTCTAACGTGTTATGTTAGAGCTCCGCGGGAGCTCTAACATGGCATGTTAGAGCTCCAACGGAGCTCTAACATAGCATGCTCCAGTATGTTAGAGCTCCCTGGGAGCTCTAACATGGCATGTTAGAGCTCCGTGGGAGCTCGAACATACCACGTTAGAGATCCAACGAATCTCTAACATAGCATGTTCGAGTAGGTTAGAGGTCCCAGGGAGCCCTAACATGCTATATTAGAGCGCTAACATGCTATATTAGAGCTCCCATGTTAGAGCTCCCTGGGAGCTCTAAAATACAGAGGTCCAACGGAGCTTAACATAGCATGTTAGAGCTCAGTGGCAGCTCCCTGGGAGCTCAAACATGGTATGTTAGAGCTCCCTGGGAGCTCTAGCATGGCATGTTAGAGCTCCGCGGGAGCTCTAACATAGCATGTTATGTTAGAGCTCCCTGGGAGCTCTAACATGGTATGTTAGAGCTCCGTGGGAGCTCTAACATGGCTTGTTAGATCTCCAACGGAGCTCTTAACATAGCATGTTCGAGTATGTTAGAGCTCCAACGGAGCTCTAACATAGCATGTTCCAGTATGTTAGAGCTCCCTGGGAGCTCTAACATGGCATGTTAGAGCTCCGTGGGAGCTCTAACATGGCTTGTTAGAGCTCCAACGGAGCTCTAACATAGCATGTTCGAGTATGTTAGAGCTCCCTGGGAGCTCTAACATGCTATATTAGAGCTCCCATGTTAGAGCTCCCTGGGAGCTCTAAAATACCGAGCTCCAGCGGAGCTTTAACATAGCATGTTAGAGCTCAGTGGGAGCTCCCTGGGAGCTCGAACATGGTATGTTAGAGCTCCAACGGAGCTCTAACATAGCATGTTCGAGTCTGTTAGAGCTCCCTGGGAGCACTAACATGGTATGTTAGAGCTCCCTGGGAGCTCTAACATGGTATGTTAGAGCTCCGTGGGAGCTCTAACATGGCATGTTAGAGCTCCAACGGAGCTCTAACATGGCATGTTCCAGTATGTTAGAGCCCCCATGGGAGCTCGAACATAGCATGTTCGAGTATGTTAGAGCTCCCAGGGGGCTCTAACATGCTATATTGGAGCTCCCATGTTAGAGCTCCCTGGGAGCTCTAAAATACCGGGCTCTTACGGAGCTTTAACATAGCATGCTAGAGCTCAGTGGGAGCTCCCTGGGAGCTCTAACATTGTATGTTAGAGCTCCGTGGGAGCTCTAACATGGCTTGTTAGAGCTCCAACGGAACCCCATCATAGCATGTTCGAGTATGGTAGAGCTCCCAGGGAGTCCTGACATGGCATGTTAGCCTCGAGCTCTAACATAGGATGTTGTTAGAGACCCCTTGGAGCTCTACCATGGCATGTTAGAGCTCCCATGGAACTCTAACATGCGATGTAAGAGTTCCTTGGGAGCTCTAACGTGTTATGTTAGATTTCGATGTCAGGGCTGTGAACTCTAACATGCTATGTTGGAGCTCGATGGGAGCTCTAGCATAGCACGTTAGAGCTCCCATCGAGCCGCCCCCCCCGCCGTCGTCGTCGTCGTCGTCGTCGTCGTCGTCGTCGTCGTCCCATCGGCCCCCCACCCCCCTCCTTTTAAACGCACATAAATAAGGAAACATGTCCGAACACGGCCGCACTCTCGTACGCACCGTTGCCCTGTCCTCGACCTCGAGAACGAGGGCTTCCCCCTTGAAAGGCGGGGGCACAGGGGTGGGGCCCTGTCTTCGACCACGGTGAAACATGGGGGTGGGGGCGCTGTCTTCGACCACGGTGAAACATGAATAGGGCGCGGCCCTCCCCGCCCTCGCGGGGCGGCCTTGCTCCCTGGGGCGTGGTCTGGGATCAGGGGCGGAGGGAATTCAGGGACTTCTGAATTAGAACTAGAAGGTGGGGAGGAAGAGGAGGAGGAGGAGGAAGAGGAGGAGGAGGGGAAGGGGGAGGGGGAGGAAGGCTTCACCGCCCTCCACGCACCGCCGACTTTCATATGTTAGATCACCCAGGGAACTCTAACATAATCTAACAACATGCTATGGCAGAGCTCCGTTGGGCTCTAACATGTCATGCTACAGCCCCCTGGAGCTCTAACATCATCTAACCACCCTAAGGGCCTCAAGAGGAGACCCCAGACATTCTATCTCCCCACAGTGCCGCAAGAGAGATTGCCAGAAATTCCTCGCCCCTCAGGGCGTCAAGAGGAGATCCCAACCTTCAACACACTCATTGTTTCAGTCCTACTAGATGCAGAACCCCACCCATAAATCTGTTATTCTTTCGAATTCGTTGGCCCGCTGCACGGGCGCACCGCGTGAACGCGGCGAAGGAGCCAGCGCGCGAGCCAGGCTGCGCGCCTCCGAAATCGGCTACCAGACGCCCATGCGAGGTCACTTGTCCTGCTGCTGAGCTCACTGGCCCTCCTTCTTGTCCTGCTGCTTGAGCTCCTCCACTTTCTGATCGACCTCCTCGACTTTCTTCTGCAGGTCCTGGGGCGCCTGCCCCTGCGCCCGCAGGAGGTCCAGAATCTGATCCATCTTCTCGGCCATGCTGTTCTGAGCCATAAGGTTTTTTAGGGGAAAAAGCGTTGGTCAAGAAATTGAGCATCGAGGTGATAACGGTGGTTAGCCCGTCCTGCTGCTGCTGCGTAAGCTTTTGCTGCCACTGCTGTGCTCCTGCTGTTGCATCTCCTGCTGTTGCAGCTCCTGATGACGCAGCTCTTGAGCTGTTCCAGCTTTTCCAGGTGTTCTCTCATGCAGCTGTTCCAGCTTCTTGCGGATGGCCTTCGCTTTGCCATTGCCACTTGGGCTTCTTCGACGACCTCCAATCATCCGCTTCATCGTTTTCCGCTTCGGGGCGTAGCTCGAGTGGAGCACCACGGCGTTCATGATCTTAGAGCACCATGCGGCCTTCTCCTCATCAGGACCCTGTGGACAAGCATTATGCCACCAGAAATGCTTCTTCTTTACATGCTTGATGTGGCCCGCCGAAATCTGGTGCGTCGGGGCTGCCCATTTCTCGCGCGGTAAACAAAACCACTTCTCCCTCTTCTTCGAAACGTACTCGCGAACTTCTAGCCATGGCGCATCAATGGGCCCAGTGTCAGGGTCCATGATGACGGTTTCTGGACATGGGCCAGCCCCCCCTGCGCTGGCCCCCATTTCTGACATGGCAGCCTGCAGGCGCTGCAAGAAGAACTGCCTTGAGCCGAGGTGCCTGCGCTACAGGAAAGCTGGGTGATCTGATAAATGGAACCAAGAGGGGTCCAGGAGGCTATTCGGTGGGTGCCCGAGGGGCAGGGCGCTTTGAGGGATCCCCCTTCGTTGATCGATGTCCCTCACATGGTAGAGCCCCCAGGGAGCTCTAACATGGCATGTTAGAGCTCCCAGGGAGCTCGAACATGGCATTTTAGAATACCTTCAGGGAGCTCGAACAAGTTATGCTAGATCTCCCTGGGAGCTCTAACATAGGATGTTAGAGCTCCCGTGGAGCTCTAACATGCTATGTTAGAGCTCCCGTGGAACTCTACCATGTCATGTTAGATCTCCCATGGAGCTCTAACATGCTATGTTGGAGCTCCCACGGAGTTGCAACATACGATGCTAGAGCCCCCCAGGGAGCTCTAACATACTCTAGCATGATGTGTTAGAACTCCCACGGAGCTCTAACATACGATGTTAGAGCTCCCATGGAGCCCTGACATAATAGAACATGCTATGTTAGAGCTCAAATGGAGCTCTAACATACGATGTTAGAGCTCCCAGGGAGCTCTAACATAGCATGTTAGAGCCCCCAGTGAGCTCTAACACACTCTAACATACGATGTTAGAGCTCCCAGGGAGCTCGAACATACTGGAACATGCTATGTTAGAGCTCCATTGGAGCTCTAATTTACGATGTTAGAGCTCCCATGGTAGCTCTAACATGCCATGTTAGAGCCCCCACGGAGCTCTAACATGCCATGTTCGAGCTCCCAGGGGGATCTAACATACTGTAACTTGCTATGTTAGAGCTCCCTGGGAGCTCTAGCCCGCCGCCGCCGCCGCCGCCGCCGCACCTTAACCGTTTCAACAATCGATCGCGGCACGGTTAAGACCCCCTATCCCCCCTCTCGCCGGGGGGGGGGGGCCTTGGAACCCGCGTCGCAATCGATTGCGGCAACCGGTTAAGTCCCCCCCCCCAGGCCCCCCCCCCCCCCCCCTCTCTCGCCAGGGGGTGGGGGGGGGCTTAAACGCGTCGCAACGATTGCGCAACGGTTAAGGCCCCCCGGCCTCCCCCCCACTGGCGAGAGGGGGGGCGCCTTAACCGTTTCACAATCGATCGCGCAAACGATCTAAGACCCCCCCCCCCCGTCGCCATGGGCGGGGCCTAACCGCGTCACAGTCCCGATTGCGCGAACGTTTTAGGCCTCCACCCCCCCCCCCCCCCCCCCCCCCCCCCCCCTCCCCCCAACACCTCCCCCCTGCGAGAGGGGGGGAGCCTCGAACCGTTTCAACACTGCATTTGCGCAACTGTTAAGAGGAGGCCCCCCCGTCGCGCCGGGGGGGGGTGGGGGGGCTCAAACCGTTGCGGAACGGTTAAGACCCCCTATCGCGAGGGGGGGTCTTAACCAGGATTCGATCGATCGCGCAACGGTTAAGACCCCCTCCTCTCGCCAGGGGGGGGGGGCCTTAACCGTTGCGCAATCGATTGCGACACGGTTAAGGCCCCCCCCCCCCTGCGAGGAGAGAGAAGAGAGAGAGAGAGAGAAAGAGGGAGAGAGAGAGAGAGAGAGAGAGAGAGAGATAGAGGAAAGAGAGAGATGTGGGGGGCTCCAACCGTTTCACAATCGCTCGCGCAACGGTTGAGACCCCCACATGGGAGAGGGGGGGGGGCCTTAACCGTTGCGCAAAATGATTGCCGAAACGGTTGAGAGCCCCCCCTCTCGCAGGTGGGGGGGCATAACCGCTGCCAATCGCGTCGGATCGGAATTGCGACAGCGGTTGGGAGGGGGAGCCCTCCCACCCCCCCCCCCCCCCCCCTGGCGAGATGGGGGGGGGCTTAACCTTGCGCCAATCGCTTGCGAAACGGTCAAGTCCCGCCTCCCCCCTCTCGCCGGGGTGGTGGGCTTAACCGTTTGCGCGTCAATGATTAATGACCACGGTTAAAGCCACCCCCCTGGCGAGAGTGGTGGGGGGGTCTTAACCGTTGCGCAATCGATTGTGAAACGGTTGAGGGGCGGCGGCGGCGGCGGCGGCGGCGGCGGCGGGTTAGAGCTCCCGGGGAGCTCTATCATAGCAAGTTAGAGTATGTTAGAGCTCCCTGGGAGCCCTAACATGGTATGTTAGAGCCCCAGGTGGGTTCTAAAATACCATGTTATATTATGTTAGAGCCCTCTGGGAGCTCTAACATCGCATGTTAGAGCTCCGTGGGAGCTCTAACATGCTATGTTACAGCTCCCAGAGAGCTCTAACATAGCAAGTTCGAGTATGTTAGAGCTCCCTGGGACCTCTAGCATGGTATGTTAGAGCTCCAATGGGGCTCTAACATAGCATGTTATATGTTGTTAGAGCCCCCTGGGGGCTCTAACATCGTATGTTAGAGCTCCGTGGGAGCTCTAACATGCTATGTTAGAGCTCCCAGGGACTCTAACATAGCAAGTTAGAGTATGTTAGAGCTCCGTGGGAGCTCTAACATTGCATGTTAGAGCCCCGTGGGAGCCTCTAGCATGGCATGTTGGAGCTCCCTGGGAGCTCTAACATCGGATGTTAGAGCTCCAATGGAGCTCTAACGTAGCATGTTATAGTATGGTAGAGCCCCCATGGGAGCTCTAACATCGCATGTTAGAGCCCCGTGGGAGCTCGAACAATCTATGTTAGAGCTCCCAGGGGGCTCTAACATAGCAAGTTAGAGTATGTTAGAGCTCCGTGGGAGCTCTAACATGCTATGTTAGAGCTCCCTGGGAGCTCTAACATCGTATGTTAGAGCTCCAATGGAGCTCTAACATAGCATGTTATATTATGTTAGAGCTCCCTGGGGGGCCCTAACATCGTATGTTAGAGCTCCGTGGGAGCTCTAACATCGTATGTTGGAACTCCGATGAACCTCTAACATGTCCTGGTATAGCTCCCTGGGAGCTGAAACAAGTCATGAAAGAGCTCCCAGGGAACTCCCTGGCACCTCTAACCTAGCATATTAGACCTCACAGGGGGCTCTAACATGGCATGATAGAGCTCCAGGAAGTTCTAACATGTTACGTTGGCACTCCCCTGGGGCTCTAACATGGCATGTTAGAGCTCCAACGGAGCTCTAACATAGCATGTTAGAGTATGTTAGAGCTCCCTGGGGGCTCTAACATCGTATGTTAGAGTTCCATTAGAGCTCCAGTGAAGCTCTAACATCGCATGTTAGATTATGTTAGAGCTCCCTGGGAGCTCTAGCATCGTATGTTAGAGCTCTGTGGGAGCTCTAACGCGGCGGCGGCGGTGGCGGCGGGTAGGTTAGACCGACCAGGCAGCTCTAACATAGCATGTTAGAGCTCCCAGGGGGCTCTAACATGCTATGTTAGTTAGAGCTCCCATATTAGAGCTCCCTGGGAGCTCTAACATACCGAGCTTCAACGGAGCGCTGACATAGCATGTTAGAGTATGTTAGAGCTCCCTGGGAGCTCCAACATGGCATGCTAGAGCTCCGTGGGAGCTCGAACATGGCATGTTAGAGCTCCCTGGGAGCTCTAACATCGTATGTTAGAGCTCCAATGGAGTTCTAACATAGAATGTTATAAT
>CAUYUJ010016736.1:10000-67054 GCA_963575745.1 Prorocentrum cordatum | reverse complement strand
GGGGGGGGGGGGTATTTTCGTTCGGCGGTGATCCGCCTGATTTCAGGTGGGGCTTTCGCGCAGCGGCGGCCGCTGGCCCAACCCAGCCATCCAGCTGATCGACCGCTCGCAGACGCAGCAGCCGCAGGAGCCGTTGCAAGAACGAGCAGGTTCGAACCACCAGCATTCGATGGCGGCGGGGAGTTCGGATGCGCCGTCGACGCAGCAACTGGCGGCACACGAAGGCGGCAAACCCGCCGACTGTCAGCCGTTATCGAGCACCGCCGCCGCCCAAACGGCCTCGATCAGCAAGAGCCGCGCGGCGAAGAAGCAGAAGAAGCATGAGATGCCGATCGAGCTCGACTCCGACTCCGACTTCGGCATCGTCGCCGTGACGCCGCCGCCCAAGGCTGAGAAGGTCGGCATCGCCGCAGGCTCTCTGAAGAAGACCCCGACGGAGGCGGCTCTGGCCATGGTCGCGGCCATGGATAAGAGGACGAAGGCGGTCAAGACGATAAAGAACGCCGAGGCGGTGAAGGCCCCCACGCTTGCCACGGGCAATGCTGCTAAGAAGACGACGCCGCCTGGCAATGACAACGCGGCAAAGAAGACGACGCCGCCTGCCACGGGCAACGTGGCTAAGAAGACGCCGCTCCCACGGGCAAGAAGACGGACGGCGCGGCTGGGAAGGACAAGCAGCGCAAGTGGGCGAAGCCGAGGTGGGAGATGCAGACCACACGCAACTTGGCGAGCGGGGTTGAACCTCCCACCGATGAGGCGTCGGGCGCGCGCGGCGATTCCCAGCAGCCCCGCTGGGGTCGCAGTTTGCGCGCCCGCCGCCTTTCAGGCGACTGTTCAGCGTTGCTCCGCCCCCCAGGTGCAGTTCCGCAGCGGCAGGGTCGGCGTCCCTGGCAGCAACGTCAGCCTGAAGTACATCGCGGGCGATGAGGCCGACAAGGCCAGATTCTCACCGACGCCCTTCTCGACGCCCTCCTCCGCGCTCTCTTCATTTTCGCCCCTGCCTCGACGCCCCCTCCGCACCCTGCTGCCTCGTTGCGCCCGATCGCTCCGAGGCCAGGGCCATCGCGGAGGCGGAGGAGCTGGTCAAGAAGGAGCTCGCCGCCAGGGCGCGCGGCGAGTAATTCGCGCTACGACTATTCAACTCTCCAGGCCAACGGGGCGGCCTCGGGATAACAAAAAGGTCGTGGCGGATATGCCGCCTCGTGGCGGATATGCCGCCTTGTAGCGCAGCCTTCTCGCCTTCCAACTCGTGGCGGACATGCCGCCCCCGCCCCACCCCTTTGCGCTCCCCCGCCCTTCAGGCGGACATGCCGCCGCCCCCCTCCCCTACTCGGCCCACTCCGCGCCCCCGCGCCACGTCCCTGCGCCCCCCTCTCCGCTGTCAGGCACTGGATCCCACGCCAACTAACGTCGGGGAGACGCCCACTGCTCGAACGGCGAAGGCGTTCACCAGAATGGCATGGGCGCGCGCGAAGGCACCGACGTTGCCACCGCCCGTTCAACGACGAAAACAAGTGAACCAAGACCTGCACATTCAAAGGGACGCCAGTTCACTTATCTTTCTGGTTCCCAATGCCACCCTCACTCTGCCCCCTCCCCCGAGACCCCGTCGCAAGAACCAGCGGGGCCCTTCTGAGAGGCCCCCGAGGGCTCGAGGAGCTCCAAGACTTCAATGGGTCCATGGGCAACCCCCTCCCCCTCCTCCCGAAGTCTCGCTTCCGCGTCCGACTCCATTTCGGTTCAAGCCCGCGGCCCGCGGGTGCCCGCGAGCCCGCGCGGGGTCGGCCCCCCCCTTTCGCGCCGACGCGTGGGCTGGGGCCCGCGCGCCGAGGCTGCGCCGCGGCCACCGCGTCGCGCTCGGCGCCTCGCACTGCGGCCGCGGCCATGGCAGACAGCGACAGCGCGTTCGACGCGTTGGAGGCAGCTGCATCGCCAAAACAAGTGGCCCCGCGTGCGGTAGCCAGGGACGCGCGCATCGCGCGCGAAACTGGCTGGCAGCTCTCGGTCGAACTGTTTTGGCGATTCGGCGCAGGAGATGTTCGGGCCAGCGATGCAGTTGCTCTCCGACCTTGCGGGCGTGGACAACAACGCAGGGGATCGGTCTTCCTCCGCAAGCGGCAGTCGGCCAGCCAGCGCGCCCACGTTGGCGGCGCAGCCAGCGCGATCGCGCAGCCCGCGCCACCCGCGGGCACCGTCGACGCCGCCGCGCAGGCGGGGGCCGACGTCACCGCCGCGGGACCCGCGGCAGCGGCCTTTCCCGCCCTCGGCTCTCGTGAAGGAGCTCGCGTCGCACATGCGGTGCGCGACGCCTGTGGTGGAAGAGCCCCCCGAGGCGGTGGAGGCGCATCCCAGCGCGGTGGAGGCGTTCAGGACGCAGCTGCGAGCCTGGCTGAGCGACCCCGTTGGGAATCCCATCGACTGGCGGTCGGAGACCGTGCTCGCCGTGCTCAAGGAGTACCAGATGAAGTACGACTACAAGAAGTTCCGCGACCGCGGCCCGCCTGGCCCCGCCATGGGCGGGCCGCAGACGTGGCAGGGCCAGGCGTGGCGCGCCGATGCGAAGCGCTGGGGGAACCGAGGTGGCGCAAAGCGCGAGATGTACGCGAAGCTGCACGGCAACAAGGCAGCGCCGCGGGTGCGCGAGGCGCACGTCCCCAAGCCTCAGCTGATGCATCGGGAGCCCATGGCGCCGAACTTGCCCAAGACGATGCCTCAGCAAGCGCCGTGGAGGACTGGCAATATGAACCCTCCAGCTCCGCCTCCGCCGCCGAAGACCATGGGGCCGCCGCCGCCGAAGACCAGGAAGCCGCCAGCAGGGAAGCCCAGCATGGTGCAGCCGAGGGCAGGGCGTCGGCTGCAGCCGACAAGCAAGATGGCACCACCGCCAGCGAAGCCGCGCCCGCCCGCCCGCCGAGATGTCTTCTTGCAGGGTGATCGCGTGGACCTGCAAGCGGGCTGGGGTGCATAGCTTCCGTAATTCGAGCGCGGATAGTTGCAGCTATCCGCGCTGACGCGTCATGACGCGCCGCCTCTCCCCGCCTCGTCTCATCTCATCTCTCCTCCCCTCTCATCGTTGCCGATCTATCTCATTGGCGGACGCGCCGCCTCCCCCCGCCTGGCGGACAACCGCCGTTCAGATACGAGCATCGGCGCATCGGGTTTGTTCTATGCGGTTGGAAAAAAAAAACACCAGTCCTTCCCTGAGCCACCCATTGGCGGCTAAACCGCCCTGAAGCCTCCATTGGCGGCCACGCCGCCCATTGGCGGCTAAACCGCCCATTGGCGGCCACGCCGCCCTGAGCCCTCCATTGGCGGCTAACCCGCCGCCGCCGCCTGCTGGCATCCCGAAATGTGCGATGCCACCGCGCCTCTTACACATGTATGATTTTGTTGTTGGGACGCTGTATCGGCTCGAATCTAGGCGCGCACAGGCTCGCGCCCCACGCCGCCCCTGCGCTAGCCGTGCACTTCTCGCCCTGCCGCCATGGCAGGCCAGCAGGGCGAGAAGACCGTCATGTTTGGCTTCAAGTGCCCACAGAGCAGCAGCTGCAAAAGGGGCGGCAAGTGGTTCCAGGGAGAGACAGTGGAGGAGGCCAGGAACAAGCTGGTGAACCACCTTCGCGTGTCGCCGTACCACGACTTGAGCGAGGACGAAGCGGAGGTAGCTGCTGTCGCACTCGAGGCCGACTCGTGGGAAGTCGACCTCGCGGAGTGGCGCCAATGGGAGGAGGAGAAGGCCAACTGGGGCTCCGCCAAAAGGCGCAAGGGGGCGCCGAAGGTCGAGCTGGCGCCAATCCCTCCACAATCCCGCGTGGAGCGCTCGCACCAGCTGAAGGGCGCGTTCTCGGAGGGCAGCGGATCGTCAGGCGCAGCTTCGTCAGCCACGGCGGGCATGAGGATGTCCACGGCGTTGGCCAGCCAGATGTCGCCCGATAGCATCGTGGTGCTCAACGGCACCCAGTGCCAGGCTGTGCTCGACTCGTTGCGCCGCGCGCGCGTACTGCGACGCAGATGTGCGCCCAGATAGCGGAGCGCGCGGTGAACGCTTTCCGCCAAGAGGAGCAATGCATCGCCGAGTGCGAGGACGTGCTCGCGAGCTGGCTGGTGCGCAACGCGACCTCGTAGGTGCAGGTGCACGGCTGGCAGCGCTGATGTCGCCTCAGCATCAGTAGCCTCATTCGCGCAGGCGGCGCGGCGCGTCGGCCCTACACGCCCCCCTCCCACTCCTCCAACGCAATTTCAATCCACACCCCTGTGTCAGAACAAATTAGGACACCCCCACACACTCCATCCGCACTCAATTCGTGAAGGCCGCACGCCGAGGTGAATTTTGGCCACGCAGGCGGCCGAGTAGCCGTCCCCCAATGCAAGGCGATATGGGGGCGAGTGGACGAGCGGAGCGGGAGGAAGGTGAGGGAACTTCGGCGGATAAGACAGGTGGGCGGTTGGATGGGATTTGGCAAAAGGGCTGGGTGGAGAAAACTGCATCCGCATAAGAATGAGTGCGGCTATTTTCTGGATGTGCTGCATCGCCATGTCCGCCCACACCCCCATCGCCTTGCATATGATGACGCTCAGGCAGCGCGCCCCGATTGCGCGCGCTCGCCCGTCTCTTCGCTGCCGCTCAGGCAGCGCGCCTCGCTTCCGCGCTCGCCCGTCTTTTCGCTGCCGCTCAGGCAGCGGTTTGAAGCACGCGGCGCCGTCCGCGGTCGGTAGCGCAGGGCGCCGCTCAGCCCCTGCTGCTCCGCTTAACTAACTCGGCGGACGTGCCGCTACGCCGCCGCCATGCACTGGCAAAAAAAAAGTTGGCTGTTATCATATGTTAGCAGATGTTATCACGCGCCTGATAACACCTGATAACACCTGATAACACCTGATAACATGTTATCAGGTGTTATCATGTGTTAGCATGGTGTTATCACACGCCTGATAACATATGATAACATAAGATAACATGATGTCAATTTTGTGTGGTTGTCATGTTGCGCGCAATTCATTTCAGTATCCGTATCACCTCGTGCGTCCGCCACGCTTCGAGCGGCTAGTCCGCTGGCGGCCAATCCGCCTCCCCCGCCGCGCCCCTGCACCCTCTCAAGCGGCGAGTCCGCTGGCGGATATGCCGCCCCCTTCATACCTCACTCCACCCCTCCCTCCACCTTTGAAGCGGCTATTCCGCTGGCGGCTATCCCGCCTCACTTACCGCGCGTTGTCTTCGTCATCGCTTCGCGTCCAGCTCAACTTGGCATCAGGGCCGCGCGCGACGCGCGGCTTCTCGCGTGCCAAGGCGGTCACGCCGCCATGGCGGGGACGCCGCCCGCTGAAGATCACCAGCAGCATTCTCTGGCAGTGATGTTCGGAGCAGCCAGGCCGAAAAACAAGGGAGTGATGACCAAGGCGCCCGCAGCGAATCCCCGTGGGAAAGCTAAGCTATCGGGGACGCAGATGACACTGACTGGACAGCTTGTGCCGCCGCTCGCATTGACCGACGCAGGGCCGCCGAAGGCACGCGGGAAAAGCAAAGGCTAGGGCAAAGGTAAGCACCCCGCAGCGTTGAGGACGGCTCGCAAAGCTGCGTCAGCCGCAGCTCCCGCCGAAGAACTGCCTCCTCAGGGCGCAGCGGCTTTGCACCAGAGCCGGACGACGCAGCGTCAGAGGCGGCATCGGGCTCCGAGGAGCGCGGCGACGAGATTGGTTCCGAGCTCGGCGTAACACAGGATGAGCTTGAGAGTGCCAAGCGTGAGCTTGAGGAGGAAGAGGCTCCACCGCAGGGCGCGGTAGCCAAGGTTGAGAATGAGGAGCGCTCGCCCGAGGCGGCAGCGCCGCAGGCGGAGGAGGAGGAGGCAGATCAGGACGATCCGCCAGCAGGCGCTCCCCAGGTAGGGGAGTTCGTGGATGTGCATGGCATCGAGGATAGCATCGTGCGTTGCAACCGCTGCTGTCGCACGGCAAAGGAGAGCAACTACAGGATCAGGGCGAAGGGCCAGTCGACTTACCAGTGCGACGCGTGCAACACGAACGGGGTGCGCCTTTCTCGGAGGTTCGGACAGTGGCCGCCAAAGTGTCTCGCCAAAATGAAGAGTGAGTTCAAGCAGCAGTTCTACAAGGATCTGGCAGAAGATCCTGGGCTGTCGAACCTCGATCGCATTGAAGCCTTCGTGGTCAGCTCAATCACTGTCCAACGGATGGAGGAGGAGCGCGTCCGCAAGGGTGGCAAGTACCTTCCGCTGAGGAAGTGGCGCACGACGGCTTCGACGCGAAAAAGATTGAAGATAATGTGCAGGATAAGAGGTGGAACCCTGATCTCGGGGAGTGGACGTACAGGCCGCAATTGGAGGCGGCCTGGAGCGAGACAGCGGAGGCCGCAGTGCGCAACGAGCTGTACACCGATAAGAGGACGCAGGCGAAGCAGAGCGGCCCGCGGGCAGCGGCCTCGACGGTCGTCGCAGAGCACGGCGGCGACAAGGGCGACAGAAGCGACGAGAGCGACATGTCCAGATCCAGGCGGCGCCGCAGGCGCAGGTCTGACAGCCGCAGGAGGAGGAGGCGCAGCATGAGCAGGCGCGACAGCAGGGGCAGGCGCGACAGCAGGAGCAGGCGCCGCGACAGACGTCGCGACACCAACCGCAGCAGGAGCCGCTCGCGCGGCGACCGCGACAGGAGCAAGAGCCGCCGCAAGGGCAGGAGCAAGAGCCGCGGCACGAGCAAGGACAGGAGCAAGAGCAGGCCGTTTGGGGGTTCAACGCAGGGGTGTCGCCTGGGCTTCGCATTCGTTTTCGGTTTCCGTTCAACTCTTCAGGTTCGGATCGGGTTATTGATTTCGCTCGGCTCGAAGTGTTGTCATTTTCGGACAACCCCGAAGGCTCCGCAGGGATAAGGACGCTGAGAAGGAGCGGAGGCGACAGGAAGCGATGGAGAAGGCCGAGCAGGCCAAGAAGGAGACGCAGGAGAAAAACCAGGCGCTGAAGTGGATCGGCACCGCAACGAGGCTCGAGACAGAGCTGGACGGGCACCTCGAGCATGAGAAGGCGGACAAGGTGCCGTCATGGGCTGTGAAGAACGCGAAGGCGGCGAGGAAGTCTGTGGCAGTCATGAAGGCGGTGGCGCAGAAGCGCGTGCACAGCGGCGTGGCGATGACGATCACGCAGGACGAGGCCATCAGCATCCAGAAGGATGCGAGCTCGGCGGCGAGGGCCATCGCGGGGATGCTCAAGGAGGCGCAGAAGCACAGCACCTGAGCGCCCCATGGTGGCCCAGTACATCATGAAGTACGGCCGGAAAAAGGTGGAGAAGGACCCGAATAAGCCGCGGCCGCTGGGCCGCTCGTGAGCAGGGGCGGCAGTTGGGCCGCTCCTGACGAGGTGTGTGATTTCGTATATACAATTGTTATTGTTGGTGAAACAACATTTCCACCGCCACCCCACTCGTTGCCACCGCAGCCCTTCGTTTGGCGGGGATGCCGCCTTTCCACCCTCGCAAGCCCTTGGCGGACATGCCGCCTTGCCTTCATTTGGCGGAGATGCCGCCTTTGCTGCTCATCGCGCTCCGATGCCTCACTTGGCGAGGCGAAGCGCTTGCATAACTCCCTCCTGCTCGAGCGCGTCCTGCCCGATACCCTACCGCGCGAGCTGTGGCTCGCGAAGGCCAGCGACACCGTTGGGAATCCCATCGATTGGCGGTCGGAGACGAAGCAGAGGCGAAGCAGCTCCTTGGCAGGGGCGGCAGTTGGGCCGCTCATGACGAGGTGTGTGATTTCGTACATTGTTATTGTTGTTGAAAAAAAACAGTTCTTCGTTGCCATCGCCACCCCACTCGTTACCACCGCAGCCCTTCGTTTGGCGGGGATGCCGCCTTTCCACTCTCGCAAGCCCTTGGCGGACATGCCGCCTTGCCTTCATTTGGCGGAGATGCCGCCTTTGCTGCCCACCGCGCTCGCACCGTGCTCTCGCGTTTCCCAATGACATGATCTGCCACCGTCCCACCCCTCATCCGTAGTCTTTGTGGCTCAAGTGGAGCCGCTCGAGGTCGTGCCCCTTCGCGGTCTTGCGCCACCATGGCGAGCATCGCGGACAAGTACGACGTCGATGACTTCGAGCTCATCACGGGTGGCAGTGCGTGGAGCTGGGCGACCATCGTGGTGCGCTTCATCGAGTGGCGCAATCGTTGCCGCCATGCACGCGCCGTTGGCATCAAGGGCCAGATGCTCAGCGACAAGGCGCGGCGCATGATGGAGGAGGCGCGCCGCACCGAGGAGCGCGGCAAGATGCTGTGCCAGATGTCGAAGCAGACGGTGCAGGACATCCCAGGCGGCATTCGGTTCTTCTGCCGCCAGCCGCACCAGGAGAGCTGAGCGGCGATCGGCTGGGCCGATAGAGGAGGATAAGGAGGAAGGGGAGGCAGGATGAGGAGAGGAGGAGGAGGTGGATGAGGAGTTGGAGGCAGCACGCGCACCCGCACTAAGAGCCGCCAGCCGCCGCCGCGCCCGTCCCGCGCTGCGCCCGCCCCGAGCTCGAGCCGCCAGCCGCGCCCGTCTCCGAGCGCTGGCGGATTGGAACCCGAGCTTGAAACTCAAGCTCGAAATTGCGTGCGAGAAAAAGAAATCTCCCTTGCAAGTTCCGTTGCTACGCTCACTTCGCGCCTCCGCAATCTCCCCCACCCACCCCCTTCCCCCCTCCCCCCTCCCCCCCTGCCCCCTCGCCCCCACGCTCTTCGGCGGCTACGCCGCCCCTCCCGACCCTTCAGGCGGCTACACCGCCATGCCCTTCGGCGGCTACTCCGCCCCGCGATCCATTCCCGCCTCCACTTCCGTCTCTCTGGCTGCAATTCGTTTTCTCAACCGCGCTGGGCCTCGCGCTGCCCCCCGCCCCCGCCCCTCCCGCGCGCGGGCGTCGGCGCAATGGGGAAACGCGCCCTGCAGGTGGACAAGCAGGTGGAGCAGCGGGCTCGACTGCAACAGTGTCTGGCCCTGCGCGGTGTGTCCGCGGCTTTGCTCGAGCGAATCGTGACTGCGCTTGGCCATGGCGACGACGCGGGCGATGATATAGACGTGAGCGCTCGGGCCATGCAGCGATCGCAGACGGCATCCGTGGCCGATCTCATCAGCGCAGTGCGGCTGCAGCCCAAGATCGGCACGCCTTTCCGATGGAGCGTGGCGCTGCCGCATCGGCTGATGCCGAGGCTCCTGTCGGAGTGCCCTCTCTGGAGTTCAATGTTTTGGGAAGCGATGCGCCGTTTCCCTGTGTCGCGCGATCGGCCGTGGAGGCTTTTGCTGTACTACGACGACATTGGAGTGGGCAACGCCTTGAAGATAGATAATCGTCGGAATCAGCTCGCGGTGTATGCGAGTTTCCTCGAGTTCGGATCCTTCTTGCAGAAGGAGGTTGCGTGGCTGCCGATCGGCACCTTGCGCGTCGTCGTGAAGAAGAGCATCGGCGGCTCGGCCGTGGCGCGGGCATTGCTTCGCGCGCTGTTCCTGGGCCAGAGAGTCTGTCGGAGCACGGTGCGCCAATCGGCGGCGTGCACTTTTTCGCCAAGTTCCACCGCTTGATTGCAGACGAGGCGGCTGGAAAAGAGACATTCTGCACCAAGGGCGCTGCAGGTCTGAGACCGTGCTTGCAATGCAAGAACGTTGTGCTGGATCAGGCGGAATGACTTGCAGACTACGACGACGATGATTACCTCGTGCCTCTCTGGTGCGCTGACTCGTCGCGCTTTGACCCGCTGTCGTCAGACGAGTTTTTGCAGCAATAGGATGATTTGGCGTCGCTGCGGGACACGACAACCAGAGCGAACATCGAGAGACTGGAGCCAGGGAGGAAAACATTTCCATCGATCCCCTTCTGATGTCCCCCCCTTCCTTCCCGTCTGATGTTCCGGCCCCCGAAGGAGACGGCAATGGGCATCACTCTGGATGACCGTTCTCTGGTGGCGTGCCAGGCGTTGCGGACGGTGGCGCCGCCGAGCACATACGTGAGGGACCCCTTGCATACCATGCTGGCCAGCGGCGGGACCTTGCAGGTCGAAATCTTTGCGCTCCTCAAGGCGGTGAGGGATGTCATCCCCGACGCGTGGGGAACGTGGCGGGATCGCTGCTCGGCGTGGCTGACTGGCAGACGCGGCAGGAAACCGCCAGCGTTTCTGTTCAGCGTGGCTCGGAAGAAAGCGACCTGCAAGGCGTCGCACTTCGTGGGCAAGGCGTCGGATTGATTGGCCGTGTTCCCTTTGATTCGTCATTGGGTGCACACAGAGCTGCGTCCCAGCGGCATGGCGAACGCTGCGGCGCGGTCGTTCGAGGCGATGGCGAAGATGCTCGAATTGTACATGCAGGGCCAAAGGACATGCGGCCGCAGCTGAAACGCAAACGCTGGCCTGCGCGTTCGAGGATGCACCGCGTCGGCCCGCGCGCATCCTCGAGCGCTTAGGTGGCAGGCGGTTCGGCTACGTCCTGAGGATCGGCGCCGTGCCGAATTTGATAGCTGTCTGGACCAAGGCCGTTTCGATTTCCTTGGCGCTGCACAAAGCCGCGCACGGGCCAGCCCTGATCACGCCGAAGCATCATTATTTGTGGCACGTCCCCGACCAGCCTGCGGAGGACGGCATCTGGTTGGACGCCTTCGTACTCGAGCGGAAGCACAACCTGCTTCGGTCCAGGTCGCAGGAGATCGACAACCCGGAGAATTTCGAGCGGTCGGCCTTGACGGCGATGCTCGCCTGCTTCCTGGAGGAAGCGAAGGAGGCGCCGCGCTCCCGCGCCAAAGCGTGGCGCACGCCAGAGCTGGACAGTACGTTCGGGCACTCGGGGCGCAACCTTGCGTGCCCTTTGTGGAGGAAGATGGGCTGGGAGAGGGGAAGGCGGTTTGCCGCCGAGGCGGCTCGCCGCCAGGAGGAGGAGGAGGAGGAGGAGGAGGAGGAGGAACCCCTCCGCAGGGCTGAAACGTGGACCAGCAGAGAGGCGTCCATCGACGGCCAGATGTACGGCAGCCAGGACAGACGGCGCAACCAACCTTGGTATTTAGGGGTGCACATGCGTGTGCCCCCAAAAAAATCGAGGCGTTGCTGCCCTCAGGATTTTCTCCTGGGCGACGGCGAGGCGTACATCGTGCATTGCTGCGCGCAGGCTGGCGCCGCCAGCTACCTGCTGGTGGAGACCCTGGAATGGGTGCGCGCGCCATGCCCAGGCGCGTCCCTGTGGCGGCCGCGCGGCGACGTCGCCGTGATGCCCGCCGAGCTGATCCCGCCAGCCTGGGCGGCTTATCGGCGACTACAGGACGATGGCTATGTGCTCGCCATCACGTGAAAAAGAAAAAACGAGCGCATGCGAGAGCGGATATGCCGCTGGCGGATGCGCCGCCCTTCGATAGAGAGGTGCAGGAGGGAGGGGCGGATATGCCGCCGAAGAAGGAAGGCGGGCTCGGGGAGGGAAGGCGGCAGGAGGGAGCGGGGGCGGGCTGGCCGCCGACAACGAGGAGAGGAGAGGGGAGGCGGTGATGGCCGCCGAGGGGAGGCAGTTTGAAGAATAATTGATCCTCCCCCCTCTCCCTCTCCCCCCTTCCCCTCCGCGCCCCGCAGGCGTCCTGAGGGCGGCTCGGCGCGTCGACCTGCGGCGCCCTGTCCTGAAAAACTGTTGTGTTGTAGTTGTTAAAACGTTTTTTGTGGTTTTTTCCCGAAACATAGCAATATCAAGAACAAACATGCAAAACATAGAAAGTTATGCAAATATCGGGTTAACCGAATCGGACAGCCCACATCGACTTAGCTGACTTAGCTACTAAGTTGGGTATGTTGAGGTGTATGTATCGATATATCTTGGCAGTGGTAACCGATAGCTCAGTTGATAAGATGGATGGTTCTGTGAGTAGTATGTATGGTATGTTGTTGAATATACTTATCTAACAAAACGTTAAGTAGATGAATGCGAAGTTCGATATTTTATATATGTTGTATATGTGAGGTCAACTAGCATGAACCTACATACATCTTCGTTGAAACGATTTCATCGGATATACAACGCTCTTACCGCACTTACACCCACCCGACGATCAAAAGCACGCCTCGGAATTCAATTTTCCGGCGCCGGCCGGCGCCGGAACCGGCCCGGGCGCTGGCCCGGGTGCTGGCCCGGGCGTTTGGCTCGAGCGCCGGCCCGGGTGCCAGAAGCGGCCCGGAAGGGGTTTCCCGGGCGCCGGGAGCAGAAAATCAATATTTTCGAAAGAAAAATATGTCTTGGAGTGGCCTTTTTTTTATTTTTCCTTTTTTTTTGGCACCGCCTCGTGAGAATTCAATTTCTTCCGGCGCCGGCGGCGCCGCGAACCGGCCCAGGCTTTGTCGTCGTGCTCTGTGTGGTCCAGCGCCGTTCCCTGAGCGTCTAAGGTGATCTTTTGGGCGTTCTGCGTACTCATTGGGGTCCTTTGGCCCCCCCCAGGTGCTACTGTGGTCGGCCGTGCTCATTTGGGGTCTGCCGCGCGCCTGTGAGAGCTGCCGTGCTCCTGTTGGGGAAACGCCAGCGGCGTTCGGGGTACAACAAAAAGGCGCGTTTATGTTGTACCCGCGCGCGGTCTGCCGTGCTCCTGTGGGTTCCGCCGTGCTCCTGTGGCGTCTGCCGTGCTACTGTGGCGTCTGCCGGGCTCCTGTGTGGTCTGCCGTGCTCCTTTGTGGTCTGCCGTGCTCCTGTGGAGTCTGCCGTGCTCCTGTGTGGTCTGCCGTGCTCTTGTGGTCTGCCGTGCTCATTGGGGATTTGCCGTGCTCATGTGGGGTCTGCCGTACTCCTGTGTGGTCTGCCGTGCTCCGGTGGTCTGCCGTGCTCCTTTGGGGTCTGCCTTGCTACTGTGGGGTCTGCCGTGCTCCTGTGTGGTCTGCCGTGCTCCTGTGGTTTGACTTGCTCCTGTGTGGTCTGCCGTGCTCCTTTTGGGTCTGCTCTGCCGTGCTCCTGTGGGGTCAGCCGTGCTCCTGTGGGGTCTGCCGTGCTCTTGTGGGGTCTGCCGTGCTCTTGTGTGGTCTGCCGTGCTCCTTTGTGGTCTGCCGTGCTCCTGTGTGGTCTGCCGTGCTCCTGTGTGGCCTGCCGTGCTCTTGTGTGGTCTGCCGTGCTCCGGTTGGTCTGCCGTGCTCTTCTGTGGTCTGCCGTGATCCTATGGGGTCTGCCGTTGTTCGGCCGTCTTGAGGGCACTCTTAGGGCATAGTCTGCCGTGATCCTCGTCTTGGTCTGCCGTGCTCCTCGTCTTGGTCATCCTTTCCGTCGTCTTGAGGGCGCTCTTGGTGCCTGGTCTGCCGTGCTCCTCGTCTTGGTCTGCCGTGCTCCTCTCGGTTCCTAAGCCTGGTCCGCCGTGCTCCTCGTCTTGGTTTGCCGTGCTCCTCTCGGTTCCTACGCGCGGTCTGCCGTGCTCCTGTGAGGAGCACGGCAGACCACACGAGCAAGGCAGACCACACAGGAGCACGGCAGACCACACCTCGATTTTTTGAGGATGTCTCGAGCGAAATGGCCGTGGTCTGCCGTGCTCCACACAGGAGCACGGCAGACCTCCTGCTCATTTTCTGAGGACGTCCCGAGCGAAAACGTCATTTTTAACATAAGAGGTTGTAAAACACCTCTGTCGGCATCTCATTTTTTCGAGGATGTCTCGAGCGAAACGCTCATTTTTCATGCATAACAAAAAGTTTTGATATTTTTCAACATCCCGATTTTTTGAGGATGTCTCGAGCGAAACCGTCATTTTTAACATAAGACGTCTTTAACGATAGCCTCCAACACCTCGATTTTTCGAGGATGTCTCGAGCGAAATGGCCATTTTGGGGAACCTGACCGGACAAGAACGGGAAGCGCCGTTTTTTATCCACCACGTGCGTCAGAGACCGTATCGGCGAGAACGTCAGAGAAACCCATAAACGCAACAGAACAGACTAAATGGTGGCCTGCCGCGCTGGTCTGTCGAGGTAGTCTGCTGCCCTGGCCACATCATGGTGTCGACACCGTGCTTTTCTCTCGGCCACGCGGGCCCCCACCCGTTGTCGCCCAGCCTACTGTTTCTGTTCCAGCCTGTCTTGTCTTTTGTTTGTCGTCTCGTGTCGTCGAGTGCCTTTGCCTTGGTCGTGGTCGTCATTTGCAATCGCCTAGTCCCCCGTGCTGTGTGTGAAGTTTCTTTCACGATGTAAGCAAAGTTTACGGAAGGTACATTTTACGATTTTTTTGTTGCGGTTGTTTTTATGCATTGGCTTTTGTTTTGTTGTTGGGATTCCCCGTTGTCGGTTGGTTTTTGTGTTATGTTTGCGGTCGTTTTCTGTCATCGTTTTTTGTCGTAATTTTCGAGATCGTTTTTGACGAAGACGACGAAGACGACGACGACGACGACGACGACGACGACGACGACGACGACGAGCAGGAAGACCCGTGCCGGCTGGCTCGGGGTGCCCGCGTCCCTCTGCTGCCGCAGGCCTCCGCCAGCGAGTTCCGAAGTGCGGGCCCGTACCCCTTAGTTCGAGAAAATTAAGCCCCAGAGCCAACGGTGCACGCTGGAGGCGCTTCCCGTCATCCTCGAGTTCGTCTGGAGGCCGTCTCGAGGCCGTCCTGAGGACATCCTGGGCCGTCCTGGCGGCACCGTGGGTCGTATTGGGGGCCGTCCTGGGGGCTCTTTGGTACTCGTGGGCGTCTTGGTGACATCTGGTTGTCTTGCCGTCGCCTCCCTGTGCGGTCGGGCCGTGCTCCTGTGGTCTGCCGTGCTCCTTTGGGTCTGCCGTGCTCCTGTGGAGTTTGCCGTGCGAACGTGTGGTCTGCCGTGCTCCTGTGTGGTCTGGCGTGCTCCTGTATGGTCTGCCGTGCTCTTGTGTGGTTTGCCGTGCTCCTGTGTGGTCTGCCGTGCTCCCGTGGGGTCTGCCGTGTCCTGTGGGGTCTGCCGTGCTCCTGTGTGGTCTGCCGTGCTCCTGTGTGGTCTGCCGTGCTCCTTCTTGGTCTGCCGTGCTCATGTGCGGTCTGCCGTGCTCCTGTGCGGTCTGCCGTGAGAACGTGTGGACTGCCGTGCTCATTTGGGGTCTGCCTTGCTCCTTTGTGGTTTGCCGCGCTCCTGTGTGGTCTGCCGTGCTCCTGTGTGGTCAGCAGACCCAGGGCTGAGGGAAGGCTGGAGCAGTGCTCTGGTCGTCCTTCACCCGCCCAGCTCCGTCCCCTCCCACTCTGGACCGATCTTGCGGGAAGCTGGTTTGTGGCAGCGCATCGCGCGTCCATAGCGTTCGTGTGCTTGCTTTTACCTCCTTTAATGTCTGCTCCACCTCTCCTTGAGACGCAGAAGCCTCCGAGCGCCGGGAGCAGAAATGATGCACTTTCGAAAAATCTGTTTGGATGAGTTTTGTTAGCGCGGCCTCGGAATTCAATTTTTCCGGCGACGGCCAGAGACGACGCCAGCGCTGGATCCGGCTCGGCCGCCAGCCCAGGTGCCGGCCCGGGCGTTCGGTTCGAGCGCCGGCCTGGGTGCCGGAATCGGCCCGGAAGGGGTTCCAGGGCGCCGGGAGCAGAAAATCAATATTTTCGAAAGAAAAATATGTCTTGGAGTGGCCTTTTTTCCGCACCGCCTCGGAATTCAATTTTACGGCGCCGGCCGGCGCCGGAACCGGCCCGGGCGCTGGCCCGGGTGCTGGCCCAGGCGTTCGGCTCGAGCGCCGGCCCGGGTGCCGGAAGGCGGGCCGGAACACCCGCCCCGAGCGGGGATGCCGGAGGGGAAGGAGGGAAAGGAAATAGAAAAAGGGCGTTTGGCTCGAGCGCCGGCCCGGGTGCCGGAAGCGGCCCGGAAGGGGTTCCCGGGCGCCGGGAGCAGAAAATCAATATTTTCGAAAGAAAAATATGTCTTGGAGTGGCCTTTTTCGGCACCGCCTCGGAATTCAATTTTCCGGCGCCGGCCGGCGCCGGAACCGGCCCGGGCGCTGGCCCGGGTGCTGGCCCTGGCGTTCGGCTCGAGCGCCGGCCGGGTGCCGGAAGCGGCCCGGAAGGGTTCCCGGGCGCCGGGAGCAGAAAATCAATATTTTCGAAAGAAAAATATGTCTTGGAGTGGCCTTTTTTCGGCACCGCCTCGGAATTCAATTTTCCGGCGCCGGCCGTGCTCCTGCACTGTCTGCCGTGCTCCTGTGGCGTCTGCCGTGCTCCTGTGTGGTCTGCCGTGCTCCTGTGGGCTGCCGTGCTCATTTGGGGTTTCCCGCCAGCTTGTGTGGTCTGCCGTGCTCCTGTGGGGGAAACGCCAGCGGCGTTCGGGGTACAACAAAAGGCGCGTTTATGGTGTACCTGCGCGCGGTCTGCCGTGCTCCTGTGGGGATTGCCGTGCTCCTGTGTGGTCTGCCGTGCTCCTGTGTGGTTTGCCGTGCTCCTGTGGTCTGCCGTGTTCCTTTGTGGTTTGCCGTGCTCCTGTGGGGTCTGCCGTGTTCCTGTGGGGTCTGCCGTGCTCCTGTGAGGTCTGCGGTGCTCTTGTGTGGTCTGCAGTGCTTCTGTGGTCTGCCGTGCTCATTTGGGATCTGCCGTGCTCGTGTGGTGTCTGCCGTGCTCCTGCGGGATCTGCTGTGCTCCTTGTGTCGTCTCTTTGGTCTGCCGTGCTCCTTTGTGGTCTGCCGTGCTCTTGTGGGGTCTGCCGTGCTCCTGTGTGGTCTGCCGTGCTCCTTTTTTTCCGCCTGCCGTGCTCCTGCTCATTTTCTGAGGACGTCCCGAGCGAAAACGTCATTTTTAACATAAGAGGTTGTAAAACACCTCTGTCGGCATCTCATTTTTTCGAGGATGTCTCGAGCGAAACGCTCATTTTTCATGCACAGCAAAAATTTTTGACATTTTTGAACACCCCGACTTTCTGAGGATGTCTCGAGCGAAACCGTCATTTTTAACATAAGACGTCTTAAGCGATAGCCTCCAACACCTCGATTTGTTGAGGATGTCTCGAGCGAAATGGCCATTTTGGGGAACCTGACCGGACAAGAACGGGAAGCGCCGTTTTTTATCCACCACGTGCGTCAGAGACCGTATTGGCGAGAACGTCAGAGAAACCCATAAACGCAACAGAACAGACTAAATGGTGGCCTGCCGCGCTGGTCTGTCGAGGTAGTCTGCTGCCCTGGCCACATCATGGTGTCGACACCGTGCTTTTCTCTCGGCCACGCGGGCCCCCACCCGTTGTCGCCCAGCCTACTTTTTCTGTTCCAGCCTGTCTTGTCTTTTGTTTGTCCGTCGTCGTCGTCGCGTGCCTTTCCTTTGTCGTGGTCGTCGTTTTCATTATAATCGTCCGCTGTTGCCGTTCTCGCTGTCGCCGTCGTTATCATTTTATGATTGCGGTCGTTTTTCTGATTGTTTTTTTGTTGTTGGATTCCGTGTTCGGTTGGTTTTTGTGTTATGTTTGTGGTCGTTTTCTGTCATCGTTTTTTGTCGTAATTTTCGAGATCGTTATCGACGAAGACGACGACGACGATGACGACGACGACGATCTGCCGTGCTTCTGTGGCGTCTGCGGTGCTCCTGTGGTCTGCCGTGCTCCTTCTTGGTTTGCCGTGCTCCTGTGTGGTCTGCCGTGCTCCTGTGCGGTCTTCCGTGCTCCTGTGGTCTGCCGTGCTCCTTTGGGGTCTGCCGTGCTCCTGTGGAGTTTGCCGTGCGAACGTGTGGTCTGCCGTGCTCCTGTGTGGTCTGGCGTGCTCCTGTATGGTCTGCCGTGCTCTTGTGTGGTTTGCCGTGCTCCTGTGTGGTCTGCCGTGCTCCCGTGGGGTCTGCCGTGTCCTGTGTGGTCTGCCGTGCTCCTGTGTGGTCTGCCGTGCTCCTGTGTGGTCTGCCGTGCTCCTTCTTGGTCTGCCGTGCTCATGTGCGGTCTGCCGTGCTCCTGTGCGGTCTTCCGTGCGAACGTGTGGACTGCCGTGCTCCTGTGTGGTCTGCCGTGCTCTTGTGGTCTGCCGTGCTCATTTGGGATTTGCCGTGCTCATGTGGGGTCTGCCGTACTCCTGTGTGGTCTGCCGTGCTCCGGTGGTCTGCCGTGCTCCTTTGGGGTCTGCCTTGCTACTGTGGGGTCTGCCGTGCTCCTGTGTGGTCTGCCGTGCTCCTGTGGTTTGCCTTGCTCCTGTGTGGTCTGCCGTGCTCCTTTTGGGTCTGCTCTGCCGTGCTCCTGTGGGGTCTGCCGTGCTCCTGTGGGGTCTGCCGTGCTCTTGTGGGGTCTGCCGTGCTCTTGTGTGGTCTGCCGTGCTCCTTTGTGGTCTGCCGTGCTCCTGTGTGGTCTGCCGTGCTCCTGTGTGGCCTGCCGTGCTCTTGTGTGGTCTGCCGTGCTCCTGTTGGTCTGCCGTGCTCTTCTGTGGTCTGCCGTGCTCCTATGGGGTCTGCCGTTGTTCGGCCGTCTTGAGGGCACTCTTAGGGCATAGTCTGCCGTGCTCCTCGTCTTGGTCTGCCGTGCTCCTCGTCTTGGTCATCCTTTCCGTCGTCTTGAGGGCGCTCTTGGTGCCTGGTCTGCCGTGCTCCTCGTCTTGGTCTGCCGTGCTCCTCTCGGTTCCTAAGCCTGGTCTGCCGTGCTCCTCGTCTTGGTCTGCCGTGCTCCTCTCGGTTCCTACGCGCGGTCTGCCGTGCTCCTCTGAGGAGCACGGCAGACCACAGGAGCAAGGCAGACCACACAGGAGCACGGCAGACCACACCTCGATTTTTTGAGGATGTCTCGAGCGAAATGGCCGTGGTCTGCCGTGCTCCACACAGGAGCACGGCAGACCACCTGCTCATTTTCTGAGGACGTCCCGAGCGAAAACGTCATTTTTAACATAAGAGGTTCTAAAACACCTCTGTCGGCATCTCATTTTTTCGAGGATGTCTCGAGCGAAACGCTCATTTTTCATGCATAACAAAAAATTTTGATATTTTTCAACATCCGATTTTTTGAGGATGTCTCGAGCGAAACCGTCATTTTTAAAAAAAGACTTCTTAAACGATAGCCTCCAACACCTCGATTTTTCGAGGATGTCTCGAGCGAAATGGCCATTTTGGGGAATCCGCCAATGAAAACCCCCGTGCAATCGCGCAACCCATAGATATAAAGATATATATATATATATATATATATATTTACTCAAGGATTCAGCCAGAACGTCCCGCTTGCTTCTCGTACCTCGAAGACGCTTCCCGTCATCCGCCAACGAAAACTCCCGTGCAATCGCGCAACCCATAGATATAAAGATATATATATATATATATATATATATTTACTCAAGGATTCAGCCAGAACGTCCCGCTTGCTTCTCGTACCTCGAAGACGCTTCCCGTCATCCGCCAACGTGCAGCGCGGCAACCGTTAAAGAACCCATAGATATATAGATATATATATATATATATATATATATATTTATATATATTATATAATATATATATATATATATATACTACTCAAGGATTCAGCCAGAACGTCCCGCTTGCTTCTCGTACCTCGAAGACGCTTCCCGTCATCCGCCAACGAAATATCCCGTGCAGCGCGGCAACCCATAGATATAAAGATATATATAAAGATATATATATATATATATATATATATATATATACTCAAGGATTCAGCCAGAACGTCCCGCTTGCTTCTCGTACCTCGAAGACGCTTCCCGTCATCCGCCAGCGAGGTGCGGGATGGAATCGGTACCCCTTAGTTAGAGAAAATTAAGCCCCTGAACCAACGGTGCACGCCGGAGGCGCTTCCCGTCATCCGCCAGCGAGGTCCGGGATGGAATCGGTGGCCTTTAGTTAGAGAAAATGAAGCCCCAGAACCAACGGTGCACGCCAGAGGCGCTTCCCGTCATCCGCCAGCGCAGTTTCAAAGTGCAGCGCGTACCCGATTATTCATTTTTACCACCAACAAACGGCCCACGCCAGGGGCGCTTCCCGTCTTCCGTCGGACCTCCTTCGCGGCCTGCTGGTTGCTTTACTACTGTCCGACCGGGGCTGCCCACGCGGAAAGGGCAGGGCCCTCAAAAGAGCGACGCCTCGGCCAGCTCCTCGGCCGAGGCGTTGAGCACCAGCTCCCCGCACCGCTCGTACTGCACCACGCTGGGGTGGGGGGCGGCGAGGGCGCTTCGCGAGAGCGACAGGCCAGCGGATTGGGCAGCTCGAGCGGACGCGGTGGGGGAGGCAGCTGGGGGCAACTCGACCCAACGACCTGGCCCGCCATCGCACTGTACGCACGCACGTGCACGTGGGCGTAGCTTCTCCGCGCTGGCGCTCTGGGCCCCTCCGGAGGCCCCACATCTGGCCGCACCTGGCGCGCTCCCCCTGAGGCACCGACCGCGGCATCCCCAACACGGTTGAGCTCGACCGCTGCTTCGGCCATTGCCGACGCACCGCAGCAGCATCAGTCAGCACTGGATCGGGACATCGGGCCAGGCCAAAGTGTGCGTGGGATCGGGCTGCATCAGCACGGATCGCAATCGAATCGGATCGGCTGCGCCAAGATGCACAATCGCGCCGTGTAGACACCAGACCGACTCGGACCGTCGGAGGACCGGAATCACTATCGTCGTCGGGATCCAGCCGGCCAGAATCGATATCGAAGAAGATTGATCGGATCGAGATGGGGAATGAGCACTGGCAATTGGGGGTCCCAAAACCGCGTGGTGACTGACAGCGCAGTCACTTCGGAATCGCGAGAGACATCACCGCACGGTCGGTCACCGCGCGGTCTCGGGACCCTGAATACCCACAAGTCACCAAAGACGTCCTTGGAGAACGGCCCGAGTCCCAAAACCGGGCGGTGACCCTGAATCCCCACTGTTTCTCCACACGGCATGGTCACCAGACCTTCTGGAAGCCCCCGACGCATGGCCGACTCCGGAAACAATGCGAGATGGGCCGACGCTCCACCACCACCACTGCCATAGGTAGGAGAGGGGGGAGGAAGATGAGGATCAGGATGAGGATGAGGATGAGGAGGAGGATGAGGAGGAGGAGGAGGAGGAAGAAATGGAGGAGGAGGAGGAGGAGGAGGAGGAGGAAGACGGGGAGGAGGAGGAGGAGGAGGAGGAGGAGGAGGAGGAGGATGAAGAGGAGGAAGAGGAGGAAGAGGAGGAGGAGGAGGAGGAGGACAAGGAGGAGGAGGAGGAGGAGGAGGAGGAGGAGGAGGAAGAGGAGGACCTCCCCATCCTCCCTTCTCCCCCGTCATACCTGTGGTGGCGACGGTGGAAAATCGGCCCATCACCAAGACGGCTGGCGCTGAGATCTCCGCAGGCGTGGTCTCGCTTCCGCTGGAGGCCGCCAGCGGACTCGCCCTCGGCCCCGCCGTCTTCCGCCAGCCGAGGGCGAGCGGGCCCGTCTCCACTCCGCCGCCCTCGCCGAGGGGGCCCCCAGGTGGCCGTGCCTGGCGCGTGGGCCCTGGGGGCGTCCTGGGAGCCAGCTAGGGTCTCCTGGCCTCCTCCTCCTCCTCCTCCTCCTCTCCTCCTCTCTCCTCCTCCTCCTCCTCCTCTCCTCCTCCTCCTCCTCCTCCCCTCATCCTCCTCCTCCCTCCTCCTCCTCCCTCCTCCTCCTCTCCTCCGCCTCCTCCTCCTCCTCCTTCCTCCTACTCCTCCTCCTCCCCCTCTTCCTCCTCCTCCTCCTCCTCCTCCTCCTCCTCCTCCTCCTCCTCTTCCTCCCCTCCTCCTCCTCCTCCTCCTCCTCCTCCTCCTCCTCCTCCTCCTCCTCCTCCTCCTCCTCCTCCTCCTCCTCCTCCTCCTCCTCCTCCTTTTCCGAGCGGCGAACGCGTCTGTCCGCACGCCCGAGCACTTTGATCGGGAGCAGGCGCAACCCCAGAACCAGCGCACCGCTCAGCGGCGACTGGTCCTGGAGCCGAAGGAAGGGGTGCGCCCACCGGGGCCTATAAATTCCGATGCACGGGACCGCCACGGAGAACGCGACGATGGCGCGGAGCGTCGCCCGCACGGCCGCCTGGCCTGCGGGCTGGGCCACTTCCAGGCGCCGGCCCGCCGGTCGCCCGCCGCCCAGCCGCGCCCACGCGGCGCCTGCTCGCCGGCCCCGCGCCGGCCGCGCAGGCCCGCGGCCCTGCGCCCCGCCCAATCGCGTGCCCCGGCAGCGCCGCGCCGCCGCGTCCAGCAGCAGCTCAGCCCCTCGCAGTAGCCCACCCGGCGCCCAGTTGTCCTTAGCGCAGCCCGGCCGCGCGCCGCAGCTGGTGGGCCAGCTCCCGTTGCAGCGCACAGCTCGGCACCCAGTAGGCTCGCGCAAGCTCTTCTTGCTGCGCGTCCTCCGGGAGCTCTCAGGCCAGCGCCAGCAACCAGGCCCGCGCCTCCCCGCCGAGCCGGCCTCCCGTCTCCACGGCGAACGCCGTGAGACGCTCTCCGGGGTAGCGGGTGTGTTTCGCGCGCCCGGCCCGGCGGGCCGCCTCGCCCGCGCGCCTTGCCGCCGCGCGCACGGCGGGCTCGTCGCCTTCCTCCTCCTCCTCCTCCTCCTCCTCCTCCTCCTCGTCGTCCTCCTCCTCCTCCGAAGCGCAGCACGCTGACGAAGACCTTCGTGGTCTGAGCTTGCCCACCCGCCCGCTCCTCCCCTCTGCGGCCGCCCTGCCTCCCTGTTTCCTGCCTCTTGCAGCGCACGGTTCACTGCCCAGCGCCCCGTGGCCGCTCGACCGACACGCGCGCTCGCCAGGTCCGCGACCCGAGGAGGAGGAGGAGGCGGAGGCGGAGGAGGAGGGGGAGGAGGAGGAGGAAGAGGAGGAGGAGGAAGAGGAGAGTAGAGGAGGAGGAGGAGGAGGAGGAGGAGGACGAATGAGGAGGAGGAGGAGGAGGAGGAGGAGGAAGAGGAGGAGGAGAGGAGAGGAGGAGGAGGAGGCGGAGGAGGAGGAGGGGCACCTTGGGGTGCTTCTCGGGGGCCTCAGGGGTGTCCCCAGGACTCCTAAGGGAGGCCGCCGCGGCCTCCAGAGCAGCCCTCGCGAGGAAGCGGAGGAGGGGCTCCTCCTCCTTCTCCGCCTGGCCCTCAGGGGGGGCGCTCTCGTCACCATGGCCAGATGCGCTTCGAAATTCTGACCGGAACGCGTTCCAAAACAAGCATGGAGGGTGATCTTAATGTGGGGGAGTAAAAAGGCAGACGACTAGCATAGCGAAGACGACGACGACGACGACGACGACGACGACGACGACGACGACGACGACGACGACGACGACGACGACTACGACGACGGAGAAAGAAAAGGCACATGGTCAGAAGCGAATGCTTCTAGCACTGACCGACGCCCCCGCCTCATCTCCCAACTGCGAGGCAACTCTCGGGGACGCAATGACCGGGGTCAATGCAAACCTGGGTCAGTCGGGCCTTGCAGGATCCTGCAAGATCCTGCACAGGATCCTGCAGGATCCTGCACCCAAATCCGGGTCAATGCGCCCCTGGCCCTGCAGGATCCTGCAAGATCCGGCGCTCTGGCTGACCCCCATTTGCATTGACCCCCGTCTCTTGAGCCCCGAAGCTCCGCGGCATGGAACGCCCTGGCGACGACCGACAGGACTTCGGCATGGTCGAAGAAAGAAAACTAGGGCCACGTCGGTAAGAGTGGGACAATTGGTGGACATCGAAATGCGCGACGACATACTTCAAACGCCAGGGCTCCGAGGCGCGCAATCCCAGCCTGATTACGGGATCCGACTAACGGGGCCAAATGCAACCGGCTCGCCACGCTCCAGAGTGCGGCGGGCAGTCGCGAGCCCCTGTACAGCCTAGCACGCAGCCCCACTCAAGGTTTCGCATTCTCCGGATCGCAACACACCCGCCCGCCGAAGACTCGCAGGCCTCCACGACGGGAGCAAAAGGATAACCCTCCACCCCTCGTGCCAGCAGGCCACCTGAAGAGATTCAAGACAAGCACCGAACCACATGCTCAAGCGAAGTGAAGCCATTCTGGACGGAAGAGGACGCGTGGGGGATAAAAATATAGAGCGGCACTCCTTCAACTACCTCGGCACGTAGGGCGGCACACGCCGTGCACAGGGGAGGCCGCTCACCAGAAGCTGCTGCTGCGAGGCTGCTCACCCAGGCAGACGCCCGCCTCCACGGGGGCGCCAGCGTGACGCGCCGCTGCCGCGCCATCGGGAGGTGCTCGTCGGCCCATGCCCGTGACCGCAGGCCCAAAGAGCGCCAGAAGGTCAGCGCAACCACCGCCGCCCTAACGATCGATGCTACGGTTGCCCCACAAGCAGCCACGGTCCGCCCCCACCCACCCACCCACCCACACCCCACCCACTCACACACCCACACACCCACCCACCCACCCACCCACCACCACCCACCCACCCACCCACCACCCACCCACCTGTGAAGAGTGCAGCCTCTCTGCCCCTCTGCCGCCCTGTAGCGTCGTTACAGCCAGGATGCACGGATGGAACGTTCTGTGCATAGTCTGCTTGCTTGCTGCGCGCACGCTGCCCGCCGCCATTTGGCCCTAGTCCTAGGGCCCTGGGACTGCACCCGCAGGCTGGCCGCCGAGCGGCCCGCGTGAAAAGATTTGCATTCACATTGGTAGCGGAGCTTGTAAGCTCCAGCGGACGCACTGCGTGCTCTGCACGGGTGGCTGCGTCCACCCCGCGCGCCGCCATGGCTGGCAGCCACGACGGCTCTGACGCGGAGGCGGAGTCCTCCGCCGGCGCAGGTCCTCCGGACCTGCACGCGGTCCTGCGCGTGATGGCCGAGACCCAGCGGGAGCTCCTGGCCTTGCAGCGGGATCGCGGTGGCGACAGTGGTCCCAGACGTGCGCGTCTACTGCTGTCGCAGGTGAAGCTCCCGGAGTTCGACGGCGCCGTCGGCACGAGCACCAAGAAGTACCGGGAGTGGCGCAAGGCTGTGGAGGTCATCCGCAGCCTCAACCAGCTCTCCGACGTGGAGCTGGGCCTGATCATCTTTAGCCAGGTGACCGGTCGGGCCAAGGAGCTCATCGAAGTTCTGGACTCGGCGGACCTCCGGCGCGAGGACACGCTCGAGACCATCTTCGCCATCTTCGACGACGCCTTCGAGAAGATGGACCACGAGCGCCTGGACCAGGTGCATCAGGAATGGGAGCGTGCACACCGACGAGCAGGACAGCCCATCATGGACTGGACGACTTACTTGAGGAAGAAGCGCATGGAACTGCAGCTCGAGGACCCCACCTCCGCTATCAGCGACCGCGCGCTGGCGAGCAAGATGCTCCGTGGTGCTGGGCTGTCGCAAAGGGAGCGCGCTCAGGTGCTCTTCAACTGCGGCGGGGTCTACGACTCGAAGCGCATGGAGGTCGTGTTGAAGGCCGCCTACTCGAGGGTGCACGACACCGAGAAACGCTCTGTGCTTCCTCGCCGCTTGCCGTTTGCGGCGGCGCAGCGCGAGCACGGGCGCCCCTCCGGAAGCTCGGGTGGTCGCTTCCCGCCCCCTCCCCAGGCTCGTAGGCCATTCGCACTTCGAGGACGCCCTGGCCAACAGGTGCACGAGGTGGAGAACGGCGACGACTACGACGAACACGACGACGACCTGGAGGAGGCGCAGCACGACGAGGACGAAGCAGACGACCAGGACGACGGAGACCCCGGAGGTGGCGAGGGGATCTTCTTCGAGGACGGCGCCGAGGTCGACGACGAGCTGGGGCCGGACGACGACGGGACCAACGACGAGGAGTACGAGGCACCGGAGGATCTACAGGAGGCGTTCTTGGCAGGCTGGAGGGCCAAGCAGAAGACGGCAGTACAACGTCAGAAACGCGGTTTCGTTGCCCCTCGGCAGCGGGACCCCAAGAAGATCAACGCCAGCGGCTCCTTCCAGGCCAGCCGCAAGACGACTGACCAGCGCAAGGCCAACAGCCGGTGCGCTGACTGTGATCAGTCCGGCCACTGGCGCGGCGACCCGGAGTGCCCCAAGGTAAAGAGCGGCGAGCGCGAGCCGTACAACAAGAGTGGCCCTAAGAGTGGCCAGCCGGCATCGTCCAACCAGCGGAGCTCAGCGAAGCCGCCAGTGCCACGACAGGTGCACGGGCCGGTCATCCACTGGGTTGGCATGGTTGCCAGCGGAGAGGAGCGCCGCGGCCGCGTGCCATGGCGCCGCGCCCCCCTGTTGGCGCCTGCCCGGAGGCATTCGGGAGAGGTCCGAGCTGATGTTCCCGGGAGTCCCGCCGGGAACATTCGACACCAGAGTGCGCCTGCAACACGTTCACGCCAGAAAACCGACAATGGCCCCGGACTCGGGCAGGGCAGCGATGAACTTGGACGTATGCGCAGCCTCGCAAGGCGCGGCGAGGATCAGCATGGCGATGCATGCGTGCGCTGCCACCGCATCCTGGCCAACACGCACGCCAAAGGCCACACCGTGGAGTTGGAGTTTCCCGACCTTGCGATGGTCCACCACATCGTGGAGCGCGTGGAGAGCAAGAAGGTCATCTTCTTCAAGCAGGGCCGCTTCGAGGCCATCGACTTCGTCCAGGGCCGGCTTATCCGGCTGCAGCTGACCACGTCGAAGCCGTGTGCGGCGGCTGAGGTGGACATCGACGAGATCACCGCGACCCTGCTCAAGATCGTGACGGGCGGCGGGGGCACCAAGCACCGCGACGATCAGCGCCGCGAGGGCGGAAACCGTGACACCAAGCATCGTGACGATCATCACCGAGATCGTCGTGACGATCACCACCGAGATCGTGGTGCTCTTCGCCGTGATCATCGCGCTCCTCCTTCGCATGGCCGGTTCTCATCGCGTTCGAGGTCGCGGAGCGCGCCGGCAGGCTGCGGTGCGAAGGTAGAGGAGAGGAAGGCGAGGAGCAGCGCGGAGGTGAAGAAGAAGAATGAGGCCAGGGACGACGAAGAGGAGAGGACAATGAGGAGCGGCACGGAGGTCAAGGAGGAGGAGGAGGCCAGCGAGGAGGATGAGGCCAGCGAGGACGATGAGGATCAGCGGCGTGAGGATAAGGAGCAGCCGTTCACGCCGGAGGAAGTTGACGAGATCTTCATCTGCTGGTACCCGCGCCAGGACATCTTTAGGGATTACCTGACGCCGCCGGCGACCATCCACTTCATCACGAAAACGGACCGCATCGTGCGCCTCAACCTCTACACGCGCCGCTGCGAGAAGCCGGACTTCTCTCCAACTGGTGGCCCTGTGAAGGCCCATCCGGTATTCGTGGTGGACGCCGCGGCGGCGCCGTCGGCGAAGGGGGCATCGAAGACGAAAGGATCAAATGTTCCCGGAGGGCCTTCCGGGAACATCCCAGACGGAGCTGCGCCAGGACAACCGTCCGCAGCACCGACTGGGGAAGCGGCCGCCGCCGCCCCGAAGGACGGGGACTGGGTCATGGCAGGAGCCTCCGAGGACGTGAGGAAGAGCGAGGAGAAGAGACGACTGGAGGTCTTGCAGCGTGACAAAGCCGAGCTGCTGGACCGCCTCGCGCTGCTAGAGAAGCAGGAGTCGGAGATGCATACCCGGCTGAACCCAGGCGAGGTCTACGACGGCTTGCAGAGGCGTCGCGAGCAGGCACCTCCGCCTGAGCGCGCTCTGCCTACATCTCCCGAGCAGCAGGGGGTCGGAAACGTATGGAAGAACATGGAGGGAGTTCGACGACGTGCTCATCTTCCAGCGCCTCCAGGTGCGGCCAGCCCCGGAGCCGCGAGCTCAGGTGTGCCTGCCGCTGCGACGGCACCTCTGGCTGCATCTGGAGCCCCGCGCGTAGTCACTGCATCTGGACGGAGCTACGTCATGAGCGCCGGCGCCACGCAGAGCGACCTGGAGAAGCAGCAAATGCGTCGAGTCATGTACGACTCGCAGTTCGACGGCGAGAGGCTGGTCCCAGGTCCGAAGGCGAAGTTCGACCCAGAGCTCATGCAGCAGCAGGCTGCGTGTCCTCATCCGGCTGACGAGCTTAAGTGGCAGTCGAACGGCACCGTGATCTTCGCGAAGTGCAAGAAGTGCTCGCTGAAGTCGGTGATCCACTACACGCTGGAGAAGCCCAAGGCGGATGAGGAGGACCCACTGCAGCGCGCGGACCCCTGGGCGGAAAGGGGAGGATCTGCAACCCACATGGTCACTAGCCGAGATGAGCGCCCTCGCGAGGCGATCGACGAGCAGTCCGTTATGCTTGTTGTCTTACCCGCGGGGCTGGTTATGATTGATACGGGCTGCAAGCGGGCTGTCGGTGGACGTCCGTGGCACGTCGAGTTGCAGAAGACCTTGGATGCCATGGGCGTGCCGTACCACAGCATCAACCAGCACGAGTACTTCAAGTTCGGCCCAGGTGTGCCGCTCATGTCAGAGCGTGCGTGGTGCTACACTGTCGGCATCAACGGTACGCAGTGTGAGGTTGTGATCTCCGAGGTCCATGCCGATGTGCCCGGTCTCGTCGGCCCTGACGAGATGGCAGAGTGGGACGCGGCAATCAGCTTCAGGGACGGAACTTTCACGGCGAACGGCGTGACCAAGTCGTTGATCCCGGCTGCGTCCGGGCATCCGTGCGTGTCACTGCTGGATTTCCCGGCGCCGGTCGCGAGTGCTTTCCCCGTCGGGCAGCCAGAAGGGCAGGACGAGCTCGCTGACGAGATGTTCAGTGGAACTGCGAGCCACGAGGAGAAGGACGAGTGCAGCGCCGCCGAGGCCGCCGAGGAGGAGGACACGCACGATTTTGACAGCAACGATGGCGAGGACGCGGGCGATTCAGAGCTGAGCACATCCCACTATCACACCAGCGACCCGGAGTCCGCGCAGACGGCATCGAGCGACGAGGAGGTCTTCATGGAGAACGCGGACAACGAGGCTTTCATGACGAAAGGTGCTCGCAGGCATATCCGGAGCAACCTGAAGGAGCTGGAGGTTTTGATGGTCGAGGAAATCGCGAACAGGAAGCTTCGGGCTGACTGGCAGGAGCAGGACGCCATCAAGCACTACCGGGAGGAACTCGTACTACCTCTTCGGCGGGAGACCCGGCGGCGACCGGGGCCCTGGAGGATTGTGGAAATCTTCGCATGGGCGTGCCAGCTCACGATCCTGGCGGCGAGTATGGGATGGGACGCCCACCAGCCCATCACAGCGCCAGCGTTCGACCTCCTGACGGTCCAGGGCAGGAACGAGGCGCGGGCGCACCTGGTTGCAGTTGATCCAGACTTCGTGGCCTTGTCCCCGCCTCGCCCGGCGTGGAGTCGACTGCAGCGCGTCGACCAGCGGAGGCCTATGCGAGTGCGCCGGCAACGATGGGAGCGGACTGAGCACCGCATGTTGCTCTCGTTCACAGACGAGGTGATGCAGTGGCAAGCTGCAGGAGGACGCGCAGCCATGGTAGTGGACCACGCGCAATCGACAGCCTGGAGCCAGCCACCCATGAACGCAACAAAGTCGAACCCAGCATTCGAGGACACGATCTGCCTCCAGAACACCACGCGGGTGTTGGCAAACCCTGAGGTTTGCACTGCTGCGCGCGGAAGCTGCGCGGAGGGGTTCGCCAAGGCTGTGCTGACCGGTGCCGCAGATTACTTGGCCCAGCAGTGCGAGAACTCGAGCTTCCCTGCGGCGCACCTCCCGGACCCCACGGAGGAGCCCAGGTGTTATGGACCAGAGCCCGCGGAGCATGGTCCCGGAGAGGCTCCCGGGAACATTTCGGAGAGACCTGAGTGGGGCAAAACACCGCAGGAGATTCGAGCCGAGGTTCGCGAGGCATTGCAGAAGACGGTGAAGGAGGAGTCCATGCAGCACCCCGCGGAGGAGGAGGAGGTTGCAGCCTCCTGGTCAGAGATGGAGCTCCCGGAGGTGGTGCGGCAGGACATCATGACGAAGATTCCCCGGAGTACGCGACGTGCCGTGCGGAAGGCCCATCGCGGTCTTGGACACCCCAGCCGACCGACGTTCGTCAAGATGCTGCGTCTCGGCGGTGCCACGCCCAACGCGTTGGCATACGCGAAGCATTGGCAGTGCCCGACTTGCGCTGAGTCGGAGGCGCCGCCCCGTCCAGTGCAGGGGACGGCGGACGTGCGCCCATTCGGCTTCAACGTGACGGTTGTGATCGACGTGAAGTACCTACGGGACGCGGCCAAGGGGCAGCTGGTGGTTCTCAGCATGGTGGACGCTGGCACGGGATGGCACTGCGCATGCCTTCTCAAGAACAGGACGGCCAAGCAGGTAGCGCGCCAGATCATGAACGAGTGGTTCAAGCATTACGGCGTGCCAGAGAACATCGTGATCGACCAGGGCGGCGAGTTCGAGGGCTACTTCAACGCGCTGATGGAGCAGTTCGGTATTAACACGAAGACGACGGGAGCCCATGCAGCATGGCAACACGGCCTGGCAGAGCGCCACGGAGGCCTGCTCGGCACTATCTGGGGCAAGGTGGTGCACGAGTTCCACGTCGAGGGCAAGTCGATGTCTACTGTGGCCCTGGCTGCTATCGTCAACGCGAAGAATTCGACGATCAGCCGCAACGGGATGACCCCAGAGCAGGCTGTCTTCGGGCGGATCTTGAATTTCACGGAGGTGACCAACAGGGACGACGACGAGGTTCTCATGTCGGTCCTCGGCGCTAAGGGCATAGCTTGGCGTTCGTCCCAAATCCGCACCGCAGCCAAAATGATGTTGCTGGAGCGCGACGCGACGGACAAGGTGCGGAGGGCGCTGCTGCGACAGGCGCCGACGGTCGTCGGCGATCTGTGCCAAGGATCGCGGGTGTATTTCTGGGCACCGAATCCGTTCAAGGGACGTCGTCGGCAAGATCCTGAAAGGTGGCGGGGTCCTGCGACTGTGATCGCGAAGGAATCCAACAGCCAGTATTACTTATCATGGCGTGGTCACGTGCTACTCGTTGCTCGTGAGCAGCTCCGGCACGCCTCCTCCCAGGAGGCCGCGGCCGCGGAGTCCATCCAGACGGACGTGCGGCTGACGCAGCAGCGAGATGATCGTGCCTTCCACGACGTCGTGGACGTCACGCCCAAGGTGAAGGTCCAGAGGGTGAAGAAGACGTTCCTGAAGAAGGAACGCGAACGACATGGTGAGCTCGAGGGGTCCAGGCAGCCTCGCGTGGACCTGAAGGCCCTGACCGCCACCGAGGCGCAGGCTAAGGAGGAGGAGCCACCTGAGCAGGAGCAGTTGCCGCAGCTTCCACCTCCGAGGAGGGCCCGGTCTCGTTCCCCTCCAGGCCGGATGTCCTCTGGGACGTTCCCGGAAGCCTCTCCGGGAGCATCGGGCTCCGGTGGCCCTCCGGAGCCGCCGATTCTCCCAGAGACGATTTCGAGCTCGAGCGGAAACGGAAGTTTCTGGTAGATGACGTGCCGAGCTGCATTAAGAGATCGCGTCTGCAGGCTGCCCCCACGAGTGGCTTGCCGGCCCTCCACGAGGTTGCCATGAACGCTGTGGTGCACTCGGGGCCCCAGGAGTGGTTCGACCGGAACGCCTTGGATGGCATCTCCACGCTCGTTCAGAAGGTCGTGCGAGGAGTACGTGTGCATCGAGAGCCACGGCGGCGACTCTATGATCACGACCGTCACCGGGAGTGCAATCGCCTGTCGGTGATGCTCTCCGCCACGGGCCAGTGCGCCTACAAGGACGACAGCGCGAGCCGTACCAACGAGCGCATGGAGGACAGCTGGGTTGGCCTCACGCTCTTCTACCACGACAAGCCGGATGCTCAGGCACAGGGGGTGTACTATTTGGACACTCCGGAGGGTCTTGTACGGCAGCCGCTGACTTACGAGGAGTGGCTCAACGTGTCGTCCGTGTATGACACATGGCTGCAGGAGGCACGGTACGAGTACGACGTGTTCGCACTCGTGATGAAGCAGAACGCGAAGGAGCTAGACCCACGTCACTTCGACCAGCACGAGAAGGCTAAGTTCGACGAGGCCGATGCCGCCGAGTGGCGGCAGTGGATCGCCAACGACACGGTCGAGCTGGTCACCGAGGAGGAGGAGAGGAGCATTCCGAAGGACAAAATCATCTCGGTGCCCATGCGTTCGGTTCGCACGAACCGGGGGCGAGGGCCAGAGTTGGAGGCGAAGTCGCGCTTGATTATCCCTGGCCATCTCGACCCGCAGCTTGGTCTATTCAGGACGGATTCGCCTACCACCTCCCCTTTGGCCGTGCTGGTGTGTGCGTCTATCGCAATGGCGATGGATTGGACATTCGAGTGCTTCGACGTAGCGACTGCGTTCCTGTCCGGGCTGAAGCTGGAGCGGGAGCTGTACGTGAGGGCTCCTAAGGACGGGCTTCCGGCCGTCGACGGCGCTGGATGGCCAGCTGTGCGGCCCTATGCGTTGCTTCGCTTGCTGAAGGGGGCGTACGGTTTGACGGAGGCGCCTCGGTTGTGGTACCTCCGAGCCCGCCAGGTGCTGACGGACGAGGTCGGCTTCGTGGAGCTGCGCTGTGCTCGGGCCGTCTTCGTTTACCGGGTGGCCGGCAAGTTGATTGCTATGTTGACGCTGCACGTCGACGACGGCATGCTGTTTGGGGACTCGCGCGACCCCCAGTACCAGAAGGTAAAGGCGAATATCAACAAGCGCTTCAACATCAAGCACTGGAAGGAGGGCAATGACAAGGAGGCAGTCGCCTATCTCGGGGAGGAGTGGTGGCGCCACCCCGACCACATCGAGATCAGCATGCACGAGTACATCGGCAAGCTGACGAAGCACCCCCTTGCAAAGGGGGAGGACGAGGAGCGGGAGATGACCCCAGAAGAGCACCACGACTTCCGGAGCTTGCTCCAGAAGGTGCGCTGGCCTGTCGCACGCGTGGTGCCACAGCTCGCATACAGTGTGTCGGCGCTCGCACAGAAGGATCCGAAAGGTCGGCGGTTATTGCACCTGCGAGTGCTCAATGACATCATCGACCGCCTCCAGGACTACGACAAGAGAGGTCTTGCGACTCTCCGGATCCGCCGCGTGGACATCGAGCGCTTGCAGGTGCTCACGCTCATGGACGCTTCGTTCGCGAAGGAGCCCGGCTGTAAGAGCCAGATGGGGTTCATGAGCATGATTACGGACATGCGCGTGTTGATGGAGTTAGCGGTGTGTTGTCTCGTGGAGTTCCAGAGCAGTACTATTACACGAGTTGTTGGGTCCACGATGGCCGCAGAATCTGCAGCTATGTCCGTTGCTTTGGATCGGCAGCTCTACCTCAGGCTGCTCATCGAGGCCATCTTGTACGGGGAGCCGCCCTTGCAAGGGGACTGGAGGCTGGCGCTGAAGGTCCCGGGGGCGCTTGTTACGGACGCGAAGTCGCTCTACGATCACGCGTGCAAGATCGGTTCGATGCCGGTGTCTCGGCAGACCCTCATCGACCTGTTGGTGGCCAAGGACTTGATCGAGCAGGAGGCCATCAAGTTCAAGTGGCTGCCCAACAGCCACATGCTGGCGGACGTGCTGACGAAGGCCGTGCAGCCCAACGAGGTGCTATTGCAGTTCCTCCGCCACGGAGTGTTCAGCATGGTGCCGACCGCCGAGCAGGAGGATGAGGAGGCGCACCGTCTGCGGCTGCGCCGCGGACAGCGTGAGAGAGCCAAGGAGCGGAAGGTCCAGCGCCGGGCCGCCGTTCCAGGGCCTGCGGGCCCATGAGGTCCTGTTGCTGCTGCTGCAGGGCCTGGTGGTGGCTACGGAGATGTGTACACGTACATCGAGGTGACTGTCTGGATCAGCGAGTCTGGACATCCATATTCCATATTCTGAGCCTCAGGCCGCCCTTGTGCTTGAGGTGCTCCGGCCTGCGAGCCGGAAGAGGCGGTGACGGCATGCGGCGCTTCACGCTTGTAGGAAGCGGCATCGGGGCAGCATTGTTCTCACCCAGTGTGAAGAGTGCAGCCTCTCTGCCCCTCTGCCGCCCTGTAGCGTCGTTACAGCCAGGATGCACGGATGGAACGTTCTGTGCATAGTCTGCTTGCTTGCTGCGCGCACGCTGCCCGCCGCCATTTGGCCCTAGTCCTAGGGCCCTGGGACTGCACCCGCAGGCTGGCCGCCGAGCGGCCCGCGTGAAAAGATTTGCATTCACACCACCCACCCACCCACCCACCCACCCACCACACCCACCCACCCACCCACCCACCCACCCACCCCCACCCAACCCACCCACCCACCCACCCACCCACCCACCCACCACCCACCACACACACACACACACGCACACACACACACACAAACACACAGACACCCACACACCCAGAAACCTACACACCATACACCCAGACAGACACCACACACACACGGAGCGCGAGCCTCGCGCGCAGCTCCTGGAGCAGCGGAGGAGCAGGGTGAGGACGCGACGCTCGCCCTCCACTAGCGCCCGAAGAAGCGGCAAGAGCTGGCTGGCTTACGTAGTTTGTGATTGTGGCCGCCCTCGTACGGCGTGCGTGGCCCCGCCACTACATCAGAGGTGCTGCCCACCGTAACGCCATCGCGGCCGTCCGGCCGATATGCAGACCCACGTGGACGGCCAGCCCCACGACGCCGCAGGCGGCTCGCGCCAGAGAGGTGTTCACGAGCGCCTGCTTGGCTCCTCCCCCCTGTTTCCACCCCGCCGAAGGCCTGCCACAGCGGGATCGCAGTGTACTTCTTCGCGCTGAGAGCCAGGTCTGCACACCGGTCGGCCTCCGCAGAGGTGCCCGCGAGGACCTCTCTCCGTCGGCGAGGACCTTCTCCCTGGAGCACCTTCCGCAGCCATCTTGGAGTCGCCCGCGCACCAGCGCGCGGGCCCACGGCCCTCCTCCCGCGGCAGGTCAGCGAAGCGCCCCTCCTCATGGCCAAAGAGCAGGCCTTGTCTGAGGCCGATGGCGAGGCACGAGCCGCTGGGCTGGGCCGCGGCAGGTGGTCGGTGGTGCAAAACGCCCAGGCGTGCGCGCGGCTCGCGCCGTAGATGCTGATCAGTCCGTCGGGCGCTGTGGACCCACGACTAAAGCACATCCCCGATACATCTCTGGGAGATGCTCGGGCAGGCCTCGCCCCAGTCGAAGGCCCGCGGCACGGGCCGTCGCAGGCGCGCAACGGCCCCTCCACGCTCCACATCCGCCCATGCGCGTCGAGCTCCGTCGCAGGCACAAAGCCTCACTGGCTCGCCACCAGCTTGCGGCGCGTCACTACGCGTAGGCGGCCACCCCAATGAATCTGGCGGTCTCACTGGCAGCCTCGGCGGCGCGCACGGCGGCCTAGACGGCCGCACTGGCCGCCCCCCTTGGCGCACGCTCGGCGCCCGCGGTGCAAGCGCACCTTCACGATTCACGCATGCACGCCCTTGCGGGGACGGGCCTGGCGGCCTCACCAGCGACGTCGGCGATCTCAGAGATATAGCTGGCCCACCCGTCCGTGACGAGAATACAATCGACCTCCGCAGATACTCCGGCTGATACCATCCCGCGGTGGCCCCAGCGACGGCGCACCCATGTTGCATATCAGCACGACGCGATCGCGGTATTCAAAGACGTTCTATCAGCAATGGCCGCCGAGAAGCCGAACACGATTCGCGCCACCTCCGAACCGACCCACGTGCCGCCAAAGAAGTACTCCGCGGCGAAGGGCGCGACCATCTGAGCACGTCGCTTCAGCGCACCAGGAGCCCTCGCAGCTGGCGGCGCCTGCTCTCGCCCTGTTGCTGCCCGAGTGCGCGCCAGCGATCCGCCCGGTCACGGCGCCCCGGGCAAGGCCGCGACTCCTCCGGCCCTCGGCGGGGCTCCCCTGACCGTCCAGGAGGGCTTAAACAATAGCACTACAGAGCTACTATACGTCTTGGTCTTAGGCTGCTTCGCTTAGCTCTTTAGGTTTTTAGGTCTCCAGTGCGAAAAAAAAAGCTCTCTGGAAGGTCAGGCTTGACATGGCCACGGCCTCCGGCAGCGGTGCGCGGGCTGGCACTCCGCCTGCGCCGCCCGGCCGGCGCCGCGGCCGCCCGCGGTGCCCGCCTCCTCGTCGCGGGGGCGGCCCCCCTGCCCGAGGCCCCATGGCATGCATGTGCCCCGCCCCCTCTCGAGCCTCCTGGCCTGGGCGCGCCGCGCGCCTCGGACACCGAGCACGGCGCCGCGAGCGCAGCCCCATCGGGGCCCTGCCGCGAGGCCGCGCGCCAGCGACCGACGGGCCCTCGGGCCTCACCGGGCGCCTGCGCGGCGGCCTTTGGCGCTCTGCCCGCCGCTCTCGCGGCGCAGGCCGCTCGTCGGGGGGCGCGCCCCCAAGCGAAGCCTCGGGCGCTCTCCTGCAAGGGGGGGGGCAGCGCGCGCCCTCGGAGCCGGGCGTGCGGGCCAAAGGGGGGGGGGGGGGGGCGCGCCCCGGCATGGGGCCGCGGGCCGCCAGAGGCGACGGAAGGAGGAGGAGGTGGAGGAGGAGGAGGAGGAGGAGGAGAGGAGGAGGAGGAGGAGGGGGGGCCGGGGGGGAGGGTGGCAAGGGGGAACGAGAAGGACGATGGACGAGGGGAAGAAGCGGAGCAGGGGGCCGCTGAGAAGGATCAAGACGAGGACAACGACGACGATGAGAAGGAGGAGGGCGAGGAGGAGGGTGAAGAAGAGGGCGATGAACAGGAGGACATGGACAAGGACAATGAGGAGGAAGCAGAGGAGCAGCAGGAGGAGGGGGACGCCGGCGAGGATCAGGATCCGAAGGACGAGGCGGGAAGGCAGACAATAGGGAAGACGACGGAGAACGCCGATGAGGACGAGCAAGAAGGGGAAAAGGGCGACGAGGACGGGGAGGACGACAATGAGGACAACGACGATAGGGAGGACGACGAGAACGACGATGAGGACGAGCAAGAAGGAGAGAGAAGGGCGACGAGGACGGGGAGGGCGGCAGTGACGACAAGGAAACGGAGGACGGAACATAAGATGAAAGAAGAGGACGAGGAGGAGGAGGAGGAGGAGGAGGAGGATAAGGCAAACGAACCACTACGAAGGAAGAGGAGGGGAAGAGCAGGCGAACGACGATGACGAGGTCGAAAGGGGAGGGAATGATGACTTGGGAGAGAGCAAGCACATCGAATGGGCACTAGGAGGGAAGTGGGGATGCGGGGGAGAAGGAGGGAAAACGAGAAAGTATATGCAAACGGGATGAGCACGAGAAAGAGAGTGAGGATGAGGAGGAAGGCGAGGAAGAGGAGGAGGAGGGGGGAAAGGGAAGAAGTGGAAGACGAGGAGGAATCAGATGAGGGAGATGAGAAGCAGCAGCAGAGCTAGGCTCACATGTGGTTGCAGAGTCACGTTGAATAGCGTCCCAGCGCGCCTGAATAATACCTGACAGGACCGATCGGCGCCAAACGTCCAACATTGGCTGAGCTGCAGCTTAGACACACGAATCGACATCATTGGCCCTAATCAGAGGTCGCCTCCGCACCTCCTAACACCAGTCGCGCGCACGCAGCGCGACGGCAATCTGCTGAGAAAACGAACAAATCGAAGAAGGCCTGTCTCTTTCCCGCTTTCGGCCAGCCACCAGAGCATGGCGATCCCCCGATTCTGGGAACGCGGGGGCCCTGGCTGTGGTCTCGATGTCCATGCTTTCTGTACCATCCATGGGCGTCAGAGGTTCGAGAGAGGGGCAAAGAGAGCGGCGTGGAACCGAGCAACAACGGCTGCGCGCAGGGAGCCGGGCCTAGACGAGAACATCTCCTACGCAGCACCCAGCAATTGCGGATAAGAGTTCGGGTGTGGCTGGGTCGTCGGCAGTCTGCGAGGCTCTGGAGAAGCTCGCCGCAGGCGCCAAGCTTTTTGAACACGCGACACAACGAGTCCGCAGGTGCCACTTTGTTTTACCACATGACATTATATGAGCCCGCCGCAGGCGCCGATTTTCTCGTCAAACCAACGTGGCTGGATGGCAGGGGTGAGTCGCGGGTGGGTGGGTCGCGGGGTGGGTCGCGGGTTGGTCGCGGGATGGGTCGCGGGGTTAGTCGCGGGTTGGGCCGCGGGCAAGGACGACGACAACTGACAATTACAAGCAACAACACAACAACAACAACAACAACAACAACAACAACAACAACAACAACAACAACAATCATTTTACCCGAACGCGTGGTGTTCTCCCCAGTGCCAGGGTTTTCATACGACACCAGGCAATACCCCCACTTCGTGGGGGGGCATTACAAGCTCTACCAAATATCCAAACGACTCTTCGCGACCACCCAAACCCAGCTTCCCGCCCTATGACGTTGGGACACTTCACTTCGTGGCGTGCGGACGACCGTGGCTACTACACTGGCGTGGGGTACACACCCACAGAACCCAATGGTTTTTGGAGATTTCGGCGTGCGCGCGCGAAGAAAAAACGAATGTGTCCCGCATGGTATTATTTGACAGGGATGATGGCCCTGGCAGGTGCGCAACCGTTGTCGCAGAAGTTCGAAAAAGTTGCTCGCAAAAGCCCGTTTGACAGAAATGTTTAAAAAGTGTTGGGTTTCCTACGAATCCGCAAGAGCGCGCGGGATGAGATTTTGACATTTTTTTGTTGAAAAACCATTGGTTTTTTGATGTTTTTATGTTAAAATCGCTCCGAACACTAAGCTTTTGGAAGGATTTCGTCTTGCGCGCGCGAATGTCCACTTTACCTTATTTTTTGCAAGGGATTCTTGAAATTTGATTATATTAGAACAAGAAATGTCATTTTATAGTGTTTTTTGCAAGGGAAAACGGATTACAACAAAACAACCGGATCTTGATCACCTCGAATTACCTGAGGCTTCCTCACGAAAATGATGAAAACGTGGCTGCGGCCGAGGCGCGGCGGGGGGGGCGCGCACCAGGGGGCCCAACAATAATTATTCTTTAGAATTAATAATGTTCAACACCAACAACAAGAACAATAACAACAACAATCAGTTCAAGACTGCTCACTCTTATCTGCTCGCGTGTCACTCGACATGTATATCTCAAACCCTCGATACCCACCCTCTTCGTTTTCCAGCGTGCCCTTCTTGGGGTATGTCGCCCTTACCTGCCATCTGTACTTGGTGCACACCCCAAAACACAGAAAAGGGAGAAGGGAAGGGACAAGGGGGAGGGAGAAGAATGAGGCACGGGATTAGCAGGAGGGGGGCTAGGAACAGAAAACACGTGGCAGAACCAGACGGGCTGATCGGCCGGGCGTACCCCAACAGGCGGGTCAGGAAGGCGGGCCCAAGCGGCCAGGTCGAGCAGGCGGGTTGCTAAAGCGTGGGTACTGCTAAAGCGTGGGTACTCACTGCGCGCACCGCCTCGGCCACGACCCCGCCGTCGTCGCCCGCGCCCGCGCCGCAAACCGCCGCCCGGCCACCTGGGCCCCGCCCCCCGCTGCGGGCGCGGGGCGCGCGCGCCAACGCACGCCGCGCACCGCCCTAGAGGGTCCGGGCGACCCTGCCCTTTCGCCCACTACCGACCCTGACCTCGGCATTCAAGTCGGCGCGGAGGTCGCTGTCCCTGGGTCAAGAGCAAAACCCAACTAACGGTCTCCACGGCGTCGTCCGAGGCCGCTCCGGCGACGCCAACTCTGGGTCGCCGCGCCTACCAGCGGGCGCACCGCCCACCTGCCCCCCACCAGTCTGATCGTCGACGGCCCAACGCCAAGCCCCGAGGTTCCGCCCCTCGGCGCGCGCACTCCCCCCGAGGCCCCCGCCCGGGGGCCACCCTTGGAGGCCTGGAAATTGGCACCAACACCAGCACAGGGGTTTGCCTCCACATGGGAAAGATGATCCTAGATTTCGGTGCTGGTGGTAATATTTCGGCCACCTTGGAAGCCAGAATATTACCACCATCACCGAGATCGGGATCTTCTTCCCTCGGTGCAGACACACCGCCGAAATTGGTGTTGGTGTCAATCTCTAGGCCTGCGACACCCCCCACCCCTTCCCCCCCGCCGTCAACGCACGCGGCGCGGCATAGGAGGCGAGTCGAAGAGGGAGGAGGCGGGGGCGACTATCACGACCACCACGTCAACCATGCGCCTTGTGGCCACGCCGCTGGCGCTTCGGTCACAGTCGCGCGCCCAGCTGATGGGGCCACTGGCGACCACGCTTCCGAACGCCAATCGAGAGCTGAAATAAACACAGCGCACAGCGCGTGCAAAACACAAAAAAAATACTTGAGTACTGCCCTTCTTGCAATTCACGTTCGCAACTTCAGGCGCAAACTCGTCACCTCTCTCAGTGCCCTCGCCGTCAGCGCCACCGACGGCCTTCGCACCACCACACATCACGTCGTCCACGCGCGTGCCAACTGCTCCGCATACCTCTGGCGGACCCGGCCCAGGAGCGGCGCCGCTGAGCGCGGCGCAGGCACCGCGCCCCAGTGCCCTCCTCTCACCCCCTCCTTCTCCCCCCCGGGCCGCCCTCCGATCCCAGTCGGCGGCAGAGGAGGAGGAGGAGGAGGAGGAGGAGGAGGAGGAGAGGACAAATGTAAAACCAAGAGCCATCAACGATGTCGGAATTAACCCTCCCCCCAAGCTCCCTCTTCATAGGACCCCACAACGGTTCATTTCCATTGAAGGAACTGCCTCGTTGGAAGACAACGGTTTGAAGATCCTGAAACATGCCAAAACATTGATCTCGGGATTTCAACGCCACGTATCAACCTGACTGCTGCGTCTTGACGATCCCGAATCGTGCCAGAGCGCCAGTTTTGGGACTGCAACACCACGAATCAACATAACTGTTGCGCCTGATCCTCAATCTTTCCAAAACACCATTTCTGGTAGGCTGATCGTGGGAACCAGTGAAACCCTTGCAAATTGTGAAAGCGAATGTGCGCGGCGCTAAGGCGAGAGCCTCATTTTGAAAAGGAACCGCCCTCAATCCGTGAAACTCTGCACATGTTTTAAACGAATATGCGCGGCACTAGAAGCGAAAAACACATGTTGAAAACGTCCCGCCCTAAATCCGCGAAACTCTCGCAAATTTTGAAAACGAATGTGCCCTGCGCTAAAGCGAGAGCAACATTCAAAAAAGGAACCGCCCTTTAATCCCGCCCTCAATCTGTGAAAATGCTGACACTTCTTAAGCTTCAGAGTCATAAATGGTGAGGAAGTCTCAGGCGAAACGCAAGGCCCGCCCTAAGAACTGGCTTCGGGGTGCGACAGGGAGGAATTATCTACAAGGGGAAAGAAAGGAGGAGGAGGAGGAGGAGGAGGAGGAGGAGGAGGAGGAGAAGGAGGAGGCTGGGCCTAGAGGACTTCGGCGACGACGACGCCAGGCGGACGCGCGGCTCCCAGACGGTCTCGGCCGACCCCGCCGCCGCAGGGCTGACCCCCAAGCGCCGCCGCCCCCGCCGCCCCCGCCGTCGCCAGGACACTGGCCCCACCGAAGCCCCTGCTGGCCAGCGACGGCCCTACCGAACCTCGTGCCACCTTCGCGCCTGCCGCTCCTGTGCGCTGGTCGAGCACTCGGTTCATTCCCAGTTATACCACGCCCTCCGGCTCGACCTGCGCCTCTGACTGCCAAGGGGGGCCGCCCCCTGCCATGCCGACCTGCATATGACAGCCCACCGATGCATCGAGCTGCGATTGCACGGTCTGCGATTCCCCACCTGCAGCACCCGCCTGACTATCGCTGACAGCTCGTTCGTCCTCACCTTCTGCCTGGACGAGGCCCTCGGCTTCCCGAGCCACGCCCACAGCTGTAGCGGTGTTGACGCCTGCCCCACGCTCCGCTGTTGAGGCCGCCCTGTAGCACTTGCAACTTCACAGCGGGGTGCCGCTCACTGGCGCACCCTCGTGCTCACTGGCACCAACATGTCTGCCAGGCGTGCTTCACCGTCCACTGTTAAGTCATGACCGCCACGGCCTCAACCACGGCCGAAGGCCCCACTTCTTGCCAGCCCGATTGTCCGCGCGGCCACGCGTCATCGGGACCTGGCTGCGGCGGCGGGGGACGCCCCGTCGTTCGCAAGCCGCTCGGCGGTCAAGCCCGTGTCCCCCGGCCGCCAACGGGGGCTTCGCCGACCTGAGCCCTTCTCCCCCGCGGGGCGCCGAGAGACTTGGCGCATCGCCTGCTCAGCACCCCGTCAAATGCTTCAGTCGCGTTGCGCCCAGGTGTGGTTGTTTCAACATTCCCCATACTTAAAGGTGCGCACCACCGCCAGGAATGCGATGGCGGCCTCGGCTACCGCAGTAGCCGGCTGTCGGCGGGACTCCCGCTAGCGTGTCCGATGTCTCTCTCCTTCTCTCTATCTATCTCCCTCCCTCTCCCCTCTGTCTCTTGTTTTTTGTTCCTCTCTCTCTATATATATAGGAGGTGAGGGGGTGAGATCGAAGTGGAACGGAGAGCCCCCCTACCGGGAAATCGATTTCGGTTTCGTGTTCGTGCGTGCCGTGCGGGCGAGGCGAAGCTGCGTGGGCGGGCGAGAGGAAAGTCTCCTGTGGCTGAGGCGCGGCCGGACCAAATGATTCCCTTCCGGGCGGCCGGGCCCGCGGTGTCCCGCCGGTGTCCCGCTGGTGTCCCGTGTGGCTGAGGCGCGGCCGGACCAAATGATTCCCTTCCGGGCGGCCGGGGCCCCGCGGTGTCCCGCCGGTGTCCCGCCGGTGTCCCGCGGTGTCCCGCGGTGTCCCGCGGTGCCCTTCGGTGTCCCGCCGGTGTCCCGCGGTGTCCCGCGATGACGATGATTATGATTATGATTATGATGATGATGATGATGATGATGATGAGATGATGATGATGATGATGATGATGATGCTGCTGCTGCTGCTGCTGCTGATGATGATGATGATGATGATGATGATGGTGATGGTGATGCTGATGATAATGATGATGATGATGATGCTGCTGATGATGATGTTGATGACGATGATGATGATAATGGTGATGTTGATGATGATGATGACGATGATGATGATGATATGATGATGATGGTGTCCCGATGATGATGATGATGGTGATGATGATGAGGATGTCGATGATGATGAAGATGACGATGATGATGATGATGATGATGCTAATGGTGTCCCGATGATAAGGATGATGATGATGCTCATGATGATTATGTTCTATGTTCATAATCCTGATGATGACGATGATGGTGTCCCGATGATGATGAGTATGATGATGTTGATGTTGATGATGCTGCTTATGATTGTGTCCCGATGATGATGATGTTGATGATGATGAGGTTGATGATGATTATGGCGTCCCGATGATGATGATTATTCTGATGATGATGATGTTGATGATGATGGCGTCCACATGGTGGTGATGATGGTGATGATGTTGATGCTGATGTTGGTAATGATGATGATGGTGCCCCGATGATGACGATGATGATGATGATGCTGATGATGATGTTGATGATGCTGATGATGATGATGTCGATGATGAGGATGAGATGATGATGATGATGGTGTCCCGACGATGATGATGATGATAACGATGGTGATCATGATGGTGTCCCGATGATGATGCTGCTGATGATGATGATGACGATGACTGTGTCCCGATGCTGCTGATGATGATGAGGATGTTGATGATGATGATGATTGTGATGATGGTGATGATCATGATGATGATGGTGGTGTCCCGATGATGTTGATGACCGTGATGATGACGATGTTGGTGTTGATGATGAGGACGGTGTCCCGATTATGATGATGTTGGTGATGATGATGTTGATGTTGATGTTGTTGTTGATGATGATGATGATGACGTTGATTATGATAGCGGTTGCGATATCGATAGTGAGATCGATAGTGAGACCGAATGTGATATCGATTGTGAGATCGATTGTGAGATCGATTGTGAGATCGATTGTGAGATCGATAGTCAGGTCAATTGTGAGATAGGTCGAGTGAGATCGATTGTGAGATCGATCGATGGAGATCGATCGAGCGAGACCGATAGTGAGATCGATAGTGAGATCGATAGTGAGACCGATCGAGTGAGACGTTGGTTCCTCCCCCCCCCCCCCGAACCTCCTTATCACCCGAAGGGTGGTCGTGTAGGTATATAAATATATATATATATATATATCGCTCTCTCGCTCTCTCTCCCTCTCTCCCTCGCTACCCCCCCCGAGAAAGGTCGAGGCACGGCGAAAGGGAGAAAGGGAGTGTGTGTGTGTGTTGGTGTGTGTTGGTGTGTGTTGGTGTGTGTTGGTGTGTGTTGGTGTGTTGGTGTGTGTTGGGGTGTGTATGTGTGTGTGTGTGTTGGTGTGTTTTGATGTGTTTTTTTGGTGTGTTTTGGTGTGTTTTGGTGTGTGTTGGCGTGTGTTGGTGTGTGTTGGTGTGTGTTGGTGTGTGTCGGTGTGTGTGTTGGTGTGTGTTGGTGTGTGTTGGTGTGTGTTGGTGTGTGTGTTGGTGTGTGTGTTGGTGTGCGTGTTCGTGTGTGTGTGTGCTGGTGTGTGTGTGTGTGTTGATGTGTGTGTGTGTTGGTGTGTGTGTGTTGGTGTGTGTTGGTGTGTGTGCGTGCGTGCGTGTGTGCGTGCGTGCGTGCGTGTGTGTGTGCGTATGTGCGTGTGTGCGCGAGCGAGAGAGAGGGAGGGAGGAATAGAGAGAGAGTGTGTGTGTGTGTGCGCGTACGCGTGCCCAAGCGTGTAGGTAGTAGGCTTGTGCGGGTTGTTGAACCTTATGGCGGTTGGGAAAGACTTGCTATTGCTGGCTGACGTGCGCTCGTCTCTGACTGATCGTCTCCGAGTTGCTGGTTCCAAATGCAGTAGGTACATGTCTCCGTAAAATGTGGTGGAACAATGGCGCAGGATGTGAGTGTTCCGTCGCACAGCGTGTGCCTATTAGATTCAACAGGGCGGGAGCCAGCCACTCGTAAGTCAGGCCAGCCCAGATAACAAGTCGAAAGTACCACCCCATGTCCATGTACATGGTAAAGGATGATGAGGACGAAAACGGATGGGTGCGGATTTACCCGCACAGGAGAGGCGACAGCTGATGCATGCTATACAGCATGCCATCCCCTAAGTTCCTCAGACTCTTTAGAGTCCACAGTGCTGAGCATTGCGCTGCTCGTTGAGGGCCCTAGACCCCCAAGACGACACGAACGCTCTCGAGCGTTTCTGCGGTTTCCCGCGTGACCTCTCTATGAGCCTCTGGAGCGCGACTCGGAATCCAAACATCCAACATGCCCCGATATTGCTCCAGTTGCCCGTGCTGGGGCAATCACGAAGGCGGCCCAGAGAGGCCCCCAATGCAGCCCAGAGAGACGCACGACATGGAAAACTCGAACTGCCCTTTGCAGCCCTCCGCCCCAACATGGCCCCCTGGACCGCCAGCAGGCCACCCAGAGGCGCCCAAGGTGCCCAGATGCCCCCAAGAGAAGCCCCCGGGAAGCACCGACGAGACCTCCAGGAGGGCCCCGCAGTGGCCGCCCCGGGCCCCCCCGGGCGTCCCAAGGGACCCCGACCCTGACCTTCCAGAGAGCTATTTTTTAGCACTGGAGACCTAAAAACCTAAAAAGCTGAGCGAAACAGCCTCAAACCAAGACGTGGAATAGCTTTGGGATAGGTTTTTAAGCCGGGTGCTATTTTTTAGCCCTCCTGGAAGGTCAGGGGAGAAGCCCCCCACGGCATCTCTGGCCCAGGACCCGGGCATGAGCAGCGGCGAGAGGGGGGCGAGGGCCGCTCGGCCCTGGCCCGCAAGGGGCCGAGGCCAGCCTCTCTCGGCAGCTCTGCAGAGGTGCGGCCCTCGCGTGTGCGGGGTGCCGAGGAGGTGGGTCGGCGTCCTGGGAGAGCAGCTGGAGAGAAGCTGGGTGACCCCGACGAAGTGAACCCCACCCTCCCCCTCAGAAATCGTGGGGGGTAGGGGTATGGTTCGCATGTGGCCCCCTAACTACGGAGAGGGAAGAGCTCGCGGTGATCCGCGCAGATGCTTTCACCATGTAACATCAGTGTCTTCGAGAGCAGAGCGCCCAGTCTACCTGGATGTCTTCAGGTGCCCCCTGATTCTACACATGATGCGTTTGAGGTAGGGCCATTGTCGAGGGGCTGTGATCTTCCGCGGCGCTGGCTGTAATGCTTCGGCAGGGTGCCGCGAGAAATGCACAGAAGCCGTCCAACTCGACCTGCCCCTGCCTGCAAGCGGCAAAGCTGCAACCGCAAAGACACCGACTCGGCGGGATGTCGGCATGAAGGAGCGCACCGCCTTTTCTCAGCCAGCAGCGGCCAGGGATCGTTGCATCGTTGTGTCAATCATCGTCCTGAGGAGTAAAGCGCACGGCGGCGCACGCCCTGCAGCATTCGAGAAACGTGTGCCCAGTCCCGCGTGCAGCCCTAAAGGCAGCCCCAGCCGACAACTGGTCCGGCCCTGCTCCAGGCTACGAAAGACACGACTCCCCGCACTCCCCCAGGTGCTCGCGTGAAGACTCAGCCCGAGCGAGCATTGGGAAATCACTCCGCCAGGACTGGCAAGGTCGGCTCTCCTCCTCATCACTATCACTCCTACACTCCGCCTCACCCTCCGAATGAACGCCCCTGCTCCGCGATTGCCCACCAGGACTACAACTCTTCCCGCAACTGCCCTCTCAACGCTTCTCCTCTGTGGTGGCGAGGGGAAACTTACGCACCCCTGCCCGGCCTCCCTGGGCCCATCTTGGGCTAGGCCCTGGTGTAATATGGCCTCCTGGCTCGGCTGGGAGCTGAAGGACACAAACGTCTGCCCCCAGATAGGCTCAAGTCGGGCCTGTCCCCCTACAGGGGGATCTTCGACGAAAAATTACCCCAAAGTTACTCAAAAGATGCCCAAACACACTCAAACAAATTATCCCCATACAATTCTTTTTACTATTTTTGAACATTCCTCCTGTCGAGGGACGGGCCCGACTCACAGATAGGCCCGGGGAGGTCTGGCGATGGTGCACACGTCTCCTCTCCCGCTACGGTCGGGTCGGGCGAAAGGGGGGGATAGCAAAGTGGGGGGGGTGAGAATCAGCTCGCGTAGCTGATTTCCCGGCGCCTCCCGGCGCCGGAGGCGGCTACGTATCGAGGAATGGGCCCCTCGGTGAGGCCGAAACCAGCTGCATGCAGCAAATTTCGTGACCCCCCCTTTCCCAATCCCCCCCGTTCGCCCGGCCCGATCCGGCATCCCGTGGCCAAACTCACGTGCAAAATCGGCGCATATGATATCCGCCGCCGCGCCCGCAGCGGCACCCAGGGCGTGGAGTCCGGGGCCGTCGTTGCCCCGCGCCGGGGGCGGCAGGGACGCCCCCCCCCCCGCAGGCGGGCCGAGGCTCCCAAAAGTTATCCAGGCATCCATCCATCAGGAGGGGAGAACACACACAGACACAATTCATCATCCAATCCCAGGAAAATATGGGAAAATATGGGACGTGGGGGGGAAGACAAAGACCCAGAATATCTACATATATATATATATATATGGGAAAATATAGGGCATCCTTTGATTTGTGTGTATTTCTTGGTGTGTCCCAGGGCCCCTTCAATCCAGCTGCTCCGATTTTTGTCGGTGCGTGGGCCTCAGTGGTCCGAACCACTTCTCTTAGGGCCGGCTTCTCGTCCCGAATCGCTTACTTCTGACGCTCCCGAAGCCCGGCCAGGGCCCCCCGAGGCCGAAAAGACGGCAACACGCCGCTTGCTCCGATGTTCTGGAGCGTCGGAGCTCAGGGTACCTCGGCGCTCGACGCGGTCCACTGCTCCGTCGGGGAATGCCTAAACTCTGTGGGGGGCACGACGGTACCAAGAACGCCACTCCCCGAAGACCCCGCCCAGGTGCCAGTTCCCGCTGGGATTCCGGGGCGGATCCGACCGCGGTGGCGACGGCTCTCGACGACGCTCGGAGAGGCAAAAGGGGGGAGGGGGGATGAGAGGGGGCATGGTCGCTCTATGGGCGATTTCGGAATCCCTGAACCCAAAAACGTTCTCAACCCTTGGAGGCGCATCTCTTGCTTCTGCCGCCTTCCGCCGAACTGCCGCCCGCTTCCGCCGGCGGAGGCGGCCTCGTTCTACCTCCGCCGCCTCCCGTCGAGGGAGAGGTGACAAGGCCTTCGATCCTCGAAGGCGAGGCCCTTCTTGGAACGCCTCATCTGCTCCTCCTCTGAGCTCCGGGCGGGGCGTTCTAGCGCCACCCACCCACTGACCCGCCGCCCCCGCGCAGCCTCCAGTGCGCCGAAGAGGGGGCGGGGGGGCCAGGGGAAAGGGGGGGTAGCGCATCATGGCCCGAGGAACGTGCGCGGACAAGGGGGGCGTCCAGAGAACGCGTTGAAAGAATAAGAAGAAGAAAAAGAAGAAGGAAGAAGAAGAAGAAGAAGAAGAAGCCGAAGAAGACGACGAGGAGGAGGAGGAAGAAGAAGCCGAAGAAGACGAGGAGGAGGGGGAGGAAGAAGAAGAAGAAGAGCAGGCCACAACATCCGGGAGATTGCATGGCCTTGGCCCTGATGTCCACACGCCTCCCTGATCCTCAAGCCCCTCTTCGACGCCGGGTGGTTCTCGCATGAAAGTTCGGGCCCCCACAGGAAGCTCTCGACGAGGCGCACAGCTGCTGCACAGCAGAGCCCCGAAGCGGGAAATCCGTTTGGAACCAACGAACGCTTCGTCCAATCACCACCGAAAACGTATTGACCCCCAGACAACCCCCGAGGTGCTCCGCGGTGGGACCCGCGCCGTGGGCCACGACGGCCCACCACGACGGGCCCTGGACAGGCCACGCTGGCCCCTCAGCCAAATCCGGCCAAACCCTTCCCTGGTCCTCGTCCTGCTTCCTGCTGCTGCCGTTCCTTTTCCTCCTCCTCCTCCTCCTCCTCCTCCTCCTCCTCCTCCTCCCCCTTCTCGTTCTCGAGACGTGTCGGTAGTGTGAGAGGGCCGGGCGTTCCGCCCGAGACTTCCTCACCGTGTATGGCCCTGACCCCTAAAACATACAACAGCTTCACGGATGGAGGGTGGCTCCTGTTTAAAATGTAGCTCTCGCCTGAGCGCCGCGCACATTCGTTTTATAAAAGTTTGCAAGATTTGCACGGATGGAGGGCGGGTCGTTTTCAAAATGTGGTCATCGCCAGATCGCCGCGCACATGCGCGTGAGAATTCACAAGAGCTTCACGGACAGAGGGCGGGTCGTTTTCAACATGTGGTCCTCGCCTCGCCTAAGCCACGCGCACATTCGTCTTAAAAGTTCACAAGAGCTTCACGGATGGAGGGCGGTTCGTTTTCAACATGTGGTCCTCGCCTCGCCTGAGCGCCGCGCACATTCGTCTCCGAAGTTCACAAGAGCTTCACGGATGGAAGGCGGCTCCTTTCCAAACTGTGGCTCTGGCCTGAGCGCCGCGCACATTCGCCTCCAAAGTTCACGAGAGCTTCACGGAAGGCAGCTCCTTTTCCAAAATGTGGCTCTCGCCTTAGTGCCGCGAACATCCGCCTTAAACGTTCGCAAGATCCTCACGGATGGAGGGCGGATTGTCTTCAGACATGCGGCTCTCGCCTGAGCGCCGCGCACACTCACTCTGAAATGTTACAACAGCTTCACGGATGGAGGGCGGATCGTTTTCAGAAGTGGGCTCTCGCCTGACCACCGCGCACACTCATGTCCAACGTGTACAACAGCCTCACGGATGGCGGGCGGATCGTCTTCTAGGTGTGGCTCTCGCCGAAGCGCTGCGCAGCGTAATTGAACAATTGTGCAAGGCCTTCACGGATAGAAGGCCGCACTTGAACAAAAAATGGCGATCTCTGAGCGCCGCACACACTCGTCTCCAAATGCCACAACAAGTTAACGGACCTGTATGGTCGAAATCCAAGGAATAGTGCCTCGGCGCAGGGCGCAATAGTCAGGTTGATTCGCAGAACAGAAGTCACGGGTCTGCTTGTTGGGCGCGATGCAGGGTCGTCAGGACGCAACAACGAAGTTTGTTCGCGGCGTGGAACAGTTCAAGAAATTGCGGTTGGGCATGATTGAAGGTTATCAAACGGTTGTCTTCAACCTGGAAGCTTCCAACACTGAAAATAACGTATTGCTGGTACATGTGAAGAGAGAATTTGGAAAGAGGGTGTATTGTAACATGGTATATGCGCTTGGGGTTTACAATGGTCATCCTCCTCATCATCAGCAACCCGCCACCACCAACAACATCAACCCTTCTCCCTCTTTCTACTCCTACTCCACCTCCTCTTGCTCCGTCTCCTCCTGTTCCTGCAGCAGCTCCTCCTCCTCATCCTCCTCATTCTCATCATCAGACTCTTCAACACCACCAACACCACCACGGCCACCACCATCATCATCATCATCATCATCATCATCATCATCATCATCATCATCATCATCATCGTCATCGTCATCATCATCATCATCATCATCATCATCATCATCATCATCATCATCATCAACACCATCATGATTAATCACCATCATCATCAGCAGCATCAGCATCGTCGTCATCATCAGCAGCATCATCGCTATCATCAGCAGCATCAGCATCATCAGCATCATCATCATCACCATCATCATCATCATCATTATCATCATCATCATCATCATCATCATCATCATCATCAAAATAATCTCCATCATCATTTCCATCATGCTCCTCCTCCTCCCCCTCCCCCTGCCCTCCTCCTCCTCCTCCAAAACATCCCCCAGCTTCTGGCCGGGACCCCGACAGAATCCAGAAGCAGCACAGAGGCTGTAAGGAGACCCTCCAGGCGTACCGAGGATGAGGACAGAACTGCCCCCTTGGGTCGAATGTACTGTCATCGCTTGCGCGAGAGCCCTGGAAAGGACTTGTGGGCAAAAGCTACCCCGCTCAGCCTCTTGGCGCACCAAAAGACCCCCGAGAGGCACGGAGCGGGCCCTCAGGAGGCATCGCGGCAGCCATGCCACGCCACGGCCTTGCTACACGACACCGTTGCAGCAGAGCTCCTTCTGATGGGCAGAGCTCTCTGACCAAGCAAGCAACGGGCGCGTGATGGTCGGCTTCGCTTCGGGAACGCAGCCAGATGCGCAGAACTCACATCCAATCGCGCGGAGCTCGTCCCTTCAACGCTGGGTGGTGCATCAGACAATAGACAACTCTTGCCTTCTTATCCTCTGTACGTCTCCCCCCAGACCTGCCCACTCACCATCCCATCCCGCTCGCTGAGGCGAGCATGTTCCCTAGAATGCTGCCAGGATTCCGTGGGGAGCCAGAAGTAATCGAACATGTCAGATCGCTATTCGACTCCCCACGTTCCGCGTCGTGCCTTGCACCATGCATGGAGACGCGATCAGCGTGCCGTAGAGCGCCGTGATGGCGAATCACTTGTGACTGGGTTCTCCACGTGACGTGCCTCACCGTGCCGTGAGCCGTGAGACCATGTGTTGAGAATACGCTTCACGTGGTGCCCTGGCGGCCATGACATGCCCCGTGTGTTGTCAGCTTGTGCATCCATTCGTCACGCGGCATGCCAACGCCGTGCAATCTTGTCAACTCGTGGGTCCGTTCTCCACGTGCCGTGTCATGCCAGAACGTCAATTGGTGAACCCGTTATCCACATGCAACGCCGTGTCATAGTGCAAGCTCGCGAACGCGTTATCCACGTGTCGTGCAATGCTCTGCCGTATCTTCAATTGGAGAATCCGTCCCTCCTCGGATGCTCGGATGTTCAAGGATCTCAGGGCGCATGCACCAAAGACAACGCATGCGCGGGCATGAAGAGATTTAGCGGGCATGCGCGACAACGCACCAAGATATATGCCCTCAGGTGAACTTCCCGAGCACCGCCAAAGCCTGACAGGAGCTCGGCAAACGTCCAGCTATCATAACTACACGTCGTTCATTTATATTTTTTCCTGGCTCCCTAGTGGCTAGAAAGAGGCCCAATATAGAACAATAAGAAATGACAGGATCCTGGCCCCCAACAGTATCAAAGACCTTTCGAATAATTAGAGATGAACAATGTGCACTGCCAACTGATCATGCTGCATGGTCAAGGTGGTTGGCTCTGGCATGACTGTCGAACGAGTGGGAGGGCACAGACCCCAGGCAACCCGAGAGGCTATCCGACAAAAATGGCTCTGGAGGGCAAGGATGGAGGATACACTAATCTTGTGGATGCCACCACAATGGACACCCTCACAGCCCTATCATTGAATTTACCATGTGTGTAAAATGTCGGGGGAACAAAAGGTTCCAACCATGTTTTAAACAGGGCTTTCAAATGTTTAAAACATGTTTAGCACATGTTTTAGACATCTGGGAAGTATTTGGCAACATGCTTTCTCTCCATTGATCGTCATCCGCAACACTAATCCTAACATCGAAAATAATAATAATAATCAAAATAATCATAATACTAATAATAATAATAACAATAATGATAATAATCATAATAATCATAATAATGCTAATACTAATAATAATAATAATAATAATAATAATAATAATCCATGGCCCAGCCCGAACCTACAGCTGAGCATCGCCCCAGGTCTGCCATTCTGGCATGGCCTCGGTTCGTTCGGCAGTGATTTCCGCAAGCTCCATGCTCCAATCGAGAAAGCAGGCAGCAAGCGAGTCTTACTGGAGATTGGCCTCGAAATGTCGGTAGCGTAAGAGGATGCTCAAGGCCGTGACATACCATTAGACAAGCAAACAATTTGTTGGAATGAAACAACGCAATCCATTCCTCACTCTACCGTCGACTGCGATTGTTTGCCCATGCGAGCACGGTGCCTGCGCCACACGCCGGAAGGAGATAGCTCCCCCCATAAAAGCGATACTGGTTCCCACAGCAGTGCAGCTGTCTGCTGCTGCCGCAACTGCAAGAAGGAGCATGCGGATCACAACTGCAAGGAGGCACCTGCGGATCACAAGACCAGCGAGCAGTGCGAAAAGGCTTCCTGGTCACAGTGGTGCGCCCCGAACCTGGAGCTTGGCCACATCCTGTTCCATGCACACACCCTCAGCACGAAGCCTGCTACATGACGTTTGTCCACTGGTGCTCCACTGCCTTTTCCGTACGGTGAGGGCATTGGATAAGGAACCATTGGATAAGGAATCCAGGGTCTGGAAGCTGGTGGGACACCAATCGTGATTTGGCCATGGATATCACTGCCGACCTCATCAGATAAGGAATCCTCCAGGGTCGGAAGCCCCCTGGGCATATTCCTTCACAAACGCCCCCACCGCATCTGCGGTGCTGCACACAGGGGCGCCTTGATGAGGTCGGTCCGCTCGATCTGCGGGCAGCAACAAAAACTGCAGAGAGGCACTGCCGGGTGAGAAGGCAAGAACGGTCGGCCAAGATCCACGGGGTCGCGCCCGCTGCCCTCTCCCGTCCCCCGCCCTCGTTCCTCCTCTTCCTCCTCCTCCTCCTCCTCCTCCTCCTCCTCCTCCTCCTCCTCCTCCTCCTCCTCCTCCTCCTCCTGCTCCTCATTCTCGGCGGCGAGCGAGGGGGGGAAGCGAGAAGGAGAAGGCCTTCTCAGAGGGTGCGGAAGCCCCCCGGCCTTCTGGGAAGGGGCCTCCCCCGAAGACACACCACAACCCCTTTGGAAGGCGCGAGGGCTTCCGAGAGGTTCCGCCGCCCTCTGAGAAGGCATTCTTCTTCTTCTTCTTCTTCTTCTTCTGCGTCTTCTCACTTCCCCCCCTCGCTCGCCGCCGATGCTCATCTCGTCCACCTCCTCCCCACCGCCCTTGCTCGCCCTGGCGCGTACCCCCCCTCGTCCGGAGCGAGCGCCGCACCCCAAGACTATGTAAATTACGTACGTCAGGCGCGAGCGACCACGGCGACGGAGCGCGTTCCTTTCCACGGAGCGCCGGACGAGTGGACGGCGCGGGCGAGGGGCTACTCCAGATTTCGTAATAAAAGGGAGGGGGTCTGGACCCTCCCAGACAAGCCATTTCAGACCTCCCCCGTGGGAGAACCCTCCAAAACATCGTCCCCAGACCCCCCCAGGCCCTCCAAGATAGCCTGGAAGAGACCCCCCCCCCGAAATGAGACCCCCCTCCCTTTATTACGAAACCTGGAGTACGCTCGCCCGCCTCGGAACGACGCAGGGAAGAGGGTGCGCCCCTGTACGAGAACTTGGGTTGGTCTTACCCGTCGGTCGGAAGAAGCCGGTAGAGACATGGAGCAGGAAGGCGGATCGAGCAGATTGGGCTCGGGCCCGCCCGGAGAGTCACAAAGCGCAGCAAAAGCATTTCGCTTCTTGGAACAGGAAGGCGCCTGAAGTAGATCGGGCTCTGGGAATCCAGAAATACCTACTTTCAACGACCGATCGGTGGTTTCATTGCTAAGTTTGAAGTTCAGCGTCTGCAGAAGCGCACGTGTACCCATGCTTGGCAGGGTCGGGCGTTTGATAAGTGAAGTCTCGGAGCTAAAATGAGAGGACAATTTTTTAGCGAGACCCGTGCAGCATCTGATGGCATTGCTTCTGACGGGGGGCCGCCGCACGGGGATCGCCGCTTCATAGCCACAGCGGGCCCGTCCAGGTAGATAGTGAGCGTTTTCTGATTCGGCGACTCCACCTGCTCGAAACAGGCGCCAACAAAACAGCCAAGATCCACTCCATGGGAGGGGGGCCGAGGGGGGTGCGAGGGCCCGCGCCGATCGGCAAAACAAGGAATAAAAAAACGATCACATACGCGGGAGTGGCGAATTGCTTGCATGCTCGGCACGCGGGGGGGGGGGTCACGGCTGCGCGTTTCGCGTTATGGCCGAGTTAGCAATGGATGTTTTTTTTTATGAATGGCAGTGCTTGCACGTCGCTCTCTGTATACATGCTGCACGCGGCATACCCGCACGACGACTTAATCCATTGTTACACATGGTGACAACATGAGGTCGATGTTGCTAGGAGGCGCCGCCAGAAAGTAAGCAGTGCGGCTGATTCAAACACCCAGCTCGGAATAGGAGAGAGAGGTCGCCTGCTGCAAGCGTGATGTTTTGAGAACGGCTTGAGGCCGGCAATGTTCGAAGCTCGCTTGGTGCCAAGCCTGTCGTGGACTAGAAGCTATTTGATGCTTCGTTTCATTGGCAGTACTGCTGCCCGAGAGACTCTACATCTGGATTCTTAGAATCGCCCGTTGCACGGGATGTTGGATAGAGGCCTAAATTCCCGACGCTGGAAAGGCCGTCAGCACGATGCGGCTCGATGAGAACCTTCTTTGGATGCAGAGGGCCGCGGTCGTTTTATGAGGTAACTGTATAATCATATCATTCTACATCTCGGTTGTCCTCCTTCTTAGAACTGGAGGACCACGTTGCTGCATCAGCCAAGCACGCAGCGACCAAAAGTAACGCTGCACATCCGCATGCGTGGGACACACCTGAGTTACGACTGACGCGTCTGCAAGGACGCGATACAAGTGACCCGCAAGAACGGTCCAGATTCACGCGGTGCTGAGCAGCTGCTGGCATTTGAAGGTGCCACGCATTTATCAAGCGTGCACGCGTTCCCTTCGTAGCAGAGCAAACGTTGCCCATTAGATTGTATTGTGTGTAAGGCTTCGCTCGAGCAGATCTTCACGGGTTGTGGCGCTGCCGAGGACGAGTGGGCAGCAAAACGCTTTGCAACATGAGCTCGCAAAACGTCGTACCGTTTTGCGTGGGCGTGTTGCGACAAGCCCGTAAGCGCATGAGGCGCGGCAAGTAACGCAGGAAGGCGCGGCACCACCCTCAAAACGTCTGCGCGCGGTGGCGATGCTCTTCGGAGGCAACTACTGGGAGGTTTTCGTCGGAAATATTAAGGAGGATTAAGCCCCATTTGGGAGCTGTTACGCCGGAGTGGGCCTCGGATTAAGCGGGATTAAGCCAGATTAAACGGGATTAAGCGGGATTGAGCCGGATTAAGCGGGATCTAGCTGGATGAAGCCGGACTTCGGACCAGGGCGAAAACAGAATTTGACCTCCCAAGAGTTGCATCCGAAGGCGGTGCTCTCCACAGGCACCCCCATTTGACGTGCTCGAAGCCGCGGATCACCAGCCAGGCTCCGCTTCCTCGCGCGCGACACCGACTGGAACGGCCTCCCCTGCGCCCTCCCGGAGGACCCCCCCGGAGGGTGCCCGAGAGGCGTCCCGCACGTGGCAGGAGCCCGTTGTCTTGTTGGGCGTCTCGACACTATCGAAGGGGCCCAGGGACACAGAAATATATAAGTACACACACAAATAACAGGATGCCCCATATCTTTCCATATGTTCTGGGCTTCTGGCTTGCCCCCCCTACTGCCCATACTTTCCCATGTTTTCTGGCGAATCGACGAGTCATTGTGTCTGTGTGTTTTGCCCCTCCTGAATTATGCGGAAGCGAGGGGGGGAGGGGGGGCTCTGGCTCCGGACATCTGCTTAACGCGACTGTTTGCAACAGTGCGTCCGATGGGGCAGACTCCACCTGCCTGAAAGAGGCGCCAAGAACAGCCAAGAAAGAACTCCAGGGGGGGGGTATGTTGTTCCCGTCGTGCTTAAGGACCACATGCCAGAATAAAATCGAGCACCCAGAAGAGTGTCGAAAGAATGCCGAAATAGTGTCTAAACAGTGTCGGACGAGTGTCTCCCAGGGCCCGACACGCGAAAGCCCGAGAGTTTGTGGGTGCTTTTCTGGCGCTCGAAACTATTTCTGGTGATCCAGCTACAGTAGGTTGAAAAATCATAAGGAGGGGGGGGGGGGGGCGAGGGGGGGCGAGGGCCCGCGCCGACCGGAAAAACGAGGAGTAAGAAAACGATCGCAATCCAGCCTGGAATCTCCAGCGCCTTCCCGGCGAAGCCCTCCCAAGGGGGCAACGGGCTCCCACGCCGTCCCGCTGGAGGGAGGGCGCCCGCGCCCACGACGCCGCCAGAGGCCTGCTAAACGCACGCCGCAGGAGCTCCACCACGAGAGGCCTTCCGTAAGAGACCCAGCCCTGAGACCCCAGGGCGTCCACTGGCTCTCCAGGGCTGAACCTGAGCGGTGTTTCGTCTTCCCTCGTGTTGTTCTCGTCTTCCCTCGTGTTGTCTTCAATCCGCCTCTGCCGCAGAACGAGGTCGAAACGGAAACGGCCGCGAAATCGCCAAAACACCGTTTAGGTCCACCCCTGTGGTTCTTGGTGTGGGGACTCACGCCTTCCATCGCAGGGCCACCGAAGCCCGAGAAACCTGAGGCACCCTGGAGGCAAGCAGGGTGTTTCTTGGCATGGGTTTCCACGGATCGCGGAGCAGGGCCCACGCCGATGCAACCGTTCCTCCTTTGTAGTGGCAGGACTTGAGCATCCCCCCCAATAGCTGGAAACTGAAAATCGTTGCGCCGAGAGAAAGAGGGGCGGGGATGCAAAACTAAAGACCTCCTGAGGTTAGAGGGGAGACAAGGTTATCCCCCAGGGAGCAGGCGAGGCAGTTGGCG